>JACTTY020000008.1:6600000-6920832 GCA_014595695.2 Epargyreus clarus clarus | reverse complement strand
TTTATATAATATATATATGTATATATATATATATAGATATATATATAAGATATAGATATAATAATATATATATATATAATATATATATATATATAATATATATATATATGCTATTAAAACGCTCAGAAGGAATTCCAGAAATACAATATATTCTTCCATAATCATCAACATTTACATTAATACATCTTTATCCACTATTATTTTATCATATTCCATTATAAAAGACATTGCAAATATCAGCTGACATTTCATGACTCAAAGCAAGACTCCACATTCTAAAAAATATAATAGAAAAGTATTTAATAAGTGACGTAAAGTATTAACAACCAGCAATATAAATGGATCAATGCGATGTGCCTGTAACATTCGGCCATCCGACAAAGTAACGAGTCCCCTCGTTATTCAATACATCAAACTTCTGACTGCTGGTCAGCGTTATTTGATTGTGCATCTCGAAGTATACCTATCTGAGATCGCAGTGCAATACTTTCGACCATTCAGCATCTCAACCGCTGTTTTTTTTTTTTTTTGTAGAAGAATATTAATGGTAATCTCCGCTTGACTCAGTACTCGTAAGATTGTGAAATATTATTATTCCTGTTTAATAGATTCTTCCAAAACAAATGCTCGTTTATTTTTCTCTTCAGCCCGTCGCCATCCACTGCTGGATGTCAGCTTTTCCATTGGTCTTACACAAGTCCCGATCTCGCACTGTTCTCATCCAATCTCTTCAAGCCAATCGTACGATGTCGTCCGTCCATCTGCATGGTTGTGTGTCCACTTTTCTGTGGCTCGGTAGACGGCTTAAGATGCCCAGCCTATCTGCATTTTAGTACAGGAACGCTGTTCCCTACATTGCCTACCTTTGTCATCTTTCGGAAAGTAACATTGAGGTTAGAAGTAGTTCATTCTCTGAAACTAAAACTTATTGAAAGACCAAGGCAAATAATTAAAAAAAATATGTTACCACAAATAGGTGATTCCCTCTGAGATTATTTTTGTTGTAGCTATCAACCAGTACAAAAAATGGTTCTTCATATAAAATTTCGCAAAATCAATATATTTCAAAGTCTGTCCAGTACGATTAATGTTTTCTAAATTTTCGGATGATTGTTTCTCATCACTCGATGCAGCTTACATTCACTTAGAAATTGCTCTATCTTAATGACTTTGACCTACATGACTTTCCGTAATATAGAAGTATTCAGCTATTAATTTTTCATCTTTACTATTTCCATCGATATTTTTTAATAAATCTATTTTCCAGCGAATTGTTGTCGGCTGTTCGTTCTTTTAATGTCCTCAAAACACTCACTAAGGTACCCATCGATGTTGCAAGAATTGTCCATCTATTTGTGAAAATCGGCATTAACTATTAATATCCTTGCTTAATACTGATTACTTTAATCCAAAGGTTAAAGCTTCTTTGTCAATTTATTCATACATTATTATTCTCTAGAGTGCGTGAAGCCATAATTAGTGTTGTTCAGAACGGTCCTTCATGGCATATGTAATTATTACACCTAACTTATACTCTGATAGGTCCTGAAAAAATAAAATCTCCCAGTTTAGTTCATATCCAAAGAAGTCTTAAATCCTATAAATCTATTTTTAAAGTTCTTAAATGCCGCTTCTTCTCTTGCTCATATAAACAATTTCGAGCCCCAACAATTTTCAGCATCTTTACATTCAATCCAAATCTTAGCTGTTGGTATTGTTTTTGATTTTCCACAGTATTAGAATAAGCATTAGCAATCACATTTAATTTATATGACACATATTCCTTTCCAGCAAATTATCTTATTGGATCGGTTCGCTCGTATCTTACTAACAATTTCCGTAAGACGCATTCGCTCGATTCCTCCCCGTTCCCAACGTCAGTCAGCTTTATAACGCCGTCTGGAATACACACTTTCACGAAGTATCTACTGTGTGTTAACTTATTGGCGTCTCTGACTCGTTAAAATATACAGTTGACATGAACCTCTGAGGTTTTGCCGGTCCAGCATGAACTCCAAAAATATATATAGCCAAACATAAAACCACCTCCTTCAAAAATCGATTAAAATTAAACAATTCTATTGTGTTCATCATTCTGCAGTTTCATTATCAACCTTTACTTAATCGTATGTTTGCTTCATTTTTATTATAATAGGTATAGAATGTCTACTTGACGTCACAACAGCCTCTATCGATGTTGAGTATGATGTACCTCTATCAATGGATTGACTCTTCGAAGGAAACAGATCCGTGGAAACCCCCATCTTTCTTCCCTATCTTAAGGGGTAAAGTTCATTTCTAATATTCCACTAGAATCATTATTTCCGCCTTGAACATAAAATCTATGTCTTCAACTTTTTTTAAACTTGTGTCCTGGCTCCTTATATCCATCAACGCCTTCTTGAAATACCTCGAAAACTGTTCTCTAAATTATTTCATCATTAGCACTGATTTTCACATTAAGTCTTCTTATGTTTCAGATAAAATATAATTTAGCTGGAATTAATTTTATTATTGCAAGTAAGTTCCGATTTGCTCAGGGAATTTCAATGGGTTTTACGTGCATGTCAGTAATTTTGTCTTAAGCACATTATTTATAGAAAATATTTACAATAACTTTCTATGGTCTATTCATAATGAGACTGTGATGCGTATGATTCAATTATTGATAATTTTGTTCATAAATCACAATCGCAATCTTTATCATAGAACTGTAACATAAATACTATTCCTTTCGTTCCCCAAACAGACTGATGTCGGTATCAAATCTTATTTTTTTTTTCAATTAATCCGTTGTTAATTCGTATTAGTTGTGTCATAAAAACACTTGCTTCTAAAAATAAATATTCCATAAGCCTATGATGAATATTTTGTACAGTTAAATATATCTAAAACCCTACTATATGTTAATTAGCCCAATATCCGTAGACTTTGTAATATGGCCTGGGGTTTGATTCGTCTATTTAGTCTTGGAATAAGTTAACTAATATCGCATGATATTTGTGTCAAGGTATATAGGTAATTTGTGTCAATTAATTTAACGTGTTAACTGTTTACATCACTTATTTTATACTCGTATAAATATGGTCTTCCAATTATTTAAAGTTAAATCACTATTTCAATATTTATGAATAAAGAGGATCATACAATTACATTTTTGTCTGAACTTAAATTTCATTTCAATTTCACATCAATAAAATGAAAACATATACATAAACATACGTATTTTATTATGCTATGAAATTATATATCGTTACCACTATTCTATCCCTGTGGCTTTGTAATAAGATATCTACTTTTAATTACTCAGTTAAGAGATAACTAAATTTGTCACATAACACTCATGCATGGAACATGCTCTCTCATGGACCAAGCTCATGTGATATGTAGACAGTATAGATATCCTTACACTGTTACTTCTCATTATTCAATATCATAAATTTCATTAAAATAATTGCATGAATATATACGTATGTTATATACACGTATCGTATATATCATTATAATAATTATTTGTACTCATCTTATAAAAGTAAAATGTAATTATATGCTCCATTCAAATAAAACATTACTACCTCATCATTCATATAACATTTAGTACAATATGTTATTTGAAATAATAAAAACATATAAACTATCTATTGTCTTTAAATGTTAATTATCACTTAAAAGAGAAAACAGGATCAGGAAAGGTTTAATTACACATACTATAATTCTGTACGTTATACCATTCGAGCAAGTGAAGTACCAAGTATGGGGTATTCTTGTTATAAAGTACACTTTGAATTCAGTATCAACTCCAAACTTAGGTTATATTTTGATTTTCCTGATTTACTATTGTGATCACGTTGACAAAATTGTAACTTAAAATGTTTTCACTACTTACATATTTTATATCATATAAATCTACATATTTCATATTTCATATATCTAATCTATTATATATTACTTCGTTAGTCTAATTGTCCTTTAGTCTATTTTTGATAACGTGCTGCTGTGTTTATCTCTTCTCTATATTCTCTTATCTATCTCTTTATCTTCTTATTTTCACGTTCATAAAACTCTTCAGAAACATTATTTTGTGCGGAATAGGAAACCATAATCTCTTAAGGACTTTTGCAAAATCTTCCAAAAATAATCAGTAGAAAAAGAGTAGGTATTTTGATTTATAAAGCACTGTACTTTTAGTATCACTTCTGTAAGGAGCGAATACTTTTCGTTTCAGGTGATTATTCAAGTGCAGTAACGTAGACACGAGTTGTTCATTTTGCTTTAACAGATTTTCTTTAACAAAAGCAATCTTGATTAGGATTTTCGTTATTATTCGACCTTAAATTATAATAATGAGTAGTCTGTCGATTTCCCTCTTCTTTTATTATCACGTAAATACGTTGGGACTTAACACATTTCCCGTAATTAATGGCTTGCGATCTTTTCTAAAGAGACTTCGGCCGCGATGCTGATCATAACAAGTTCTCGGACTATGTGTGGAAATACTTCGGCTGCAGTGCTGATCATAACAAGCTCTCGGACTATATCTGGTACTTCGGTTGCAGTGCTCGGCTGCGTTGCTGGTCATAACAAGCTCTCGGACTACATCTGGAAATACTTCGGCTTCGTTGTTCATCATCGCTGGCTTTTTTAACTTCTGCAGTTGGCTACGAAGACCATCTAAAGTGCATTTATGGATAACTTCACTTTGTTTGTCTTCCTTTATCTGAAACTTACACATGAATCCTATGTAATTGTTCGTTTAATTAATTTTACATTATTTATCGTTTATGGGGTTTATTTCAAAGAAGTTAAATATATAAGGCTGTAGATAGGGCCTTATCAGTATTTTCATAAAAACGATCATCCTGGTTCATACTGACACCATTTCGAATTGGTGGTAATAAGTCAAGGATGATATTTTATTTCGCCATGACCACTATTTCTAAACCTCATTACATACGACGCACTTTTACAACATTGATATTATTGCGCTCAGACAAAGACAAAAAAAATATCCAAATAAGTTTAGTAGTAATAACCCTAAGAATAAGCCATGCCATAGGAATGTCAGGTTGTTAGAACATTTGGTCTGATTTTGTTATGGTGTTTTAAATACAATTTCAATTAATTTATGAAACTATTCAATAATGCACACCGCACCAGCTGGCTTGTATAACGATGTGAGTATCTTCAATTTAAAATTCATTGTAATATGAGACTGGTATGCATTTATATCATCAAAATAGAATTTCACACAGCATTTTAAGTACAAGACGTATGAATTTACTTAATATACGTTTGAATACGAATTAAAAATTAAAATTTGTAAGATTAATCGCGAGAACTAAAAGTAAAGTCAAGTTCAAATATCTATTCACAATATTTAATTCAAAACAGACATAATGTGCCGAATAGAAGAAGCAATATTGATATAAAACAAATAAAATTTTACAATATTATTTCTAAATACATTGGACCGACGAAAAAAGGCTTTTGTTATATTCCCCTTATCAGTTGCTAAGCAACGATTGTTGGTAAACATACTTCCAATTTCGCTGTCTTTAAATGTTTATTTACATGTGAAATGTGAAATTTGCGAAATTATGACGCCTCCATTTTTATGAAAAATGCAAAAATACATCACGTAATTCAAAACAAAATAAAAATCAGTTGAAGCGAAAAAACGATTAAACTTGTATCGAACATTTTAAAACAGAATATTCACCATCTTAACATATTCATATATTTCAACATTCTTTCAGTATTAATTTACTTCATAAATTCATTCGACTATAATTTCAATTATCGTGTATTCTACATTATTTCTTTAAATCGTTTACAAAAAATAGCAAAAATAACATGACCTTTGAGCATCCATCATACGTGGGCGTTGCAAAAACAGTATATTTTTGCAGTAATCCCACTTCTGAGCTATTAAAACGCTCAGAAGGAATTCCAGAAATACAATATATTCTTCCATAATCATCAACATTTACATTAATACATCTTTATCCACTATTATTTTATCATATCTCCATTATAAAAGACATTGCAAATATCAGCTGACATTTCATGACTCAAAGCAAGACTCCACATTCTAAAAAATATAATAGAAAAGTATTTAATAAGTGACGTAAAGTATTAACAACCAGCAATATAAATGGATCAATGCGATGTGCCTGTAACAATATATATATATATATATGTATATACACTCCTTTGCAAAAAAAACGGGCGGGTTTGATTTTTTAACATTATTGGTAATAATTTAGTTCTTCAGAGGTTTTAATAGCCAAACTATGTTACTGGCACTTAATAAAGAGTCTGGGTATGAAAAAAAGTTCATTCCAAATTCAAAACTTTTGTTTTTTAAATTATTAATCCCTTTTTCATTTTGTGACACTTTTCGCGGGTTTGCGGTTAAAAGGTTATCAAGCAACTAAAAGTAACTTTTCGTTATTTTTAGTACAACAATTTATGTTTATCGCATAATTCTGCCTTATTGTGACTTAAAACAGATATCTTTGTGTCTATCGTAATGGCAGAAAAAGCAATGAGAGCTAGTAAAATTATAGCGCTGCTGGAAGAGGGGTGTAGCCAATGTTACGTCTCACAGCGGTTAAACGTGAGTCGTTCAACCGTACAAAGAACCTGGACTCGATACCAAGAGACAGGTTCCGTTCAGAGAAGGCAAGGTTCTGGGAGAAAACGTTGCACACAGCCGCGAGACGATCGCTTTTTAGTGACTCAGGCGCTGAGGAACCGCAAATGCAGTTACATAGACCTCAAAAGAAACCTTGAAGAGGTACGAGGAGCACAAGTTAGCCTATGGACTGTGAGGAGAAGACTTTTAGCTGCTGATATACGTAGTCGACGACCAGCGCGGGCCCCCAAGTTACTCCGTGAGCACCGGATTGCGCGGTTGAGGTTCGCTAGAAATTGCCTATCTTGGACACCAGGTAACTGGAGTAGCGTACTCTTCTCCGATGAGGCTCGAATTTGTCTGCATGGTGAGGACCGACGTCGGCGAGTGTTACGAAGACCAGGGGAACGCTATGCCGATGTGTGTTTTGAAGAAATCACCCCTTATGGTGGAGGGTCCGTTATGTTTTGGGCGGGCGTACTTCCAACTATCGTACCGAGATAGTATTCATAGAAAATGGCTCACTAAATGCGCATAGGTACATAACAGAAATCCTTTCTCAAAATGCACAACCCGCACTGACTGTAATTGGTGAAGATGCCATTTACATGGACGATAATGCTCGGGCCCACCGTTCTGGCGACGTAGATGCTTATATGCAAGAGGTCGGTATTCGTCGTTTGGATTGGCCAGCGCGGAGCCCCGACCTTAACCCCATTGAGCATGTTTGGGACCTCCTAAAAAGGCGAGTACGATCTGTCCAACCACCTCCACAAAACATCAGAGAGCTTAAACGTGTAATCTCGACTGAGTGGGAACACATTCCACAGGACACCATCAAAAGCCTGGTGGGAAGCATGCCAAGACGATTACATGCCGTAATCGCTGCAAGAGGAGGTCATACTCGTTATTAATTTTTATTTTTTAATGTCTCTTTTATTAAAATACCATAAAAATACTCGTAGTCTTAATTTCATTATACCCATAAAAATGTCCATTTTAACACGGCTCTCTGTTTACATTGACTAAAACACCGATACCAGGATAAAAGTGTTAAAAAACTAGATTCTCATTGATAATAAGAAATTTCTAGTCATCCAAGCTAATGACATACTAAAAATATAATAATATTTACCCATAGAAAAGCTAAGGTAAAGTGTGTGTGTAAGGTGCCCGTTTTTTTTTGCAAAGGAGTTTATATATATATATATATATATATATATATATATACATATATACATATATACATATATGTATATATGTATATAAAATATATATATATATATATTATATATATATATATATATATATATATATATATATATATAACATAGGAGTAGCAGGGCATACAGTCCACCTGGTAAGTGGCTATTGCCGCACATGGACATCCGTAATTAAGCCTGGATGAGATAAGATTCCGACATGAGGTACGCCATAGGTACGCCGCTACCCCTGAGGACTAAACTGGATTGAATCGGAAAAGTATGTCTCCCTTACAACATCCTTCAAAGAAGAATACAGCAGAGCTTAATGCTGTTATTAAGTAAAATAGGTGTAGCGGTGGTGCCATCTGGCGAACCAAAGAGGGATCTACCACCTTCGATAATTACCTGCGGAACTTATGGAGGCATACGGAACTTATGTGTCCTATGTTAAATACAAATAAACATACAATTTTTATAAGCAAAAAATATATAAAGGAATAAAGCATTGTAAATGGCAGAGGTCGCGTTCCGATCCGGTAGTAGTTTAAGAAAAAAGTTTGGAAAATCCAAAAGTGCCCGACTCATAATGCTCATTTAATTATGAAATATAAAAAAAAAAAATAAACTTAAGTCGTTCAAAATTAATTGCCGAAAAAACAGCTGTAGTAGGAAGAAGGTACTGCACAAGCGCCCCTGGTGGAATAAATGTACATAATATCTATAGATATACAGTATACAGTCTTGTAGTTTTCGTTTTTTATTAATTGCAATTAAACGACACTGAATTAATTAATCATTCGCATTCAGTGACCTACAATCGTCGATTAGAATTTTTTTTAAAAAAAATTAACTCAAATGATGGATTTTTTCACAAGTTACAGTGTTTTCAGGTTTCACACATGACGGACAGGAATTTTTTTTGACCTATTTTGGTGTTTTTTTCCAATTCTATTGCAGTAAATCAATTTTTAAAAAGTATGGAATTAATCTCCATTTAATTATCTCGACAATAGTATGCCAAATATCTTGATTCCGTGAACTATCAAGGCTATAATAATAAAAATAGCCGCCAAAATGAAGCGAAAAAAATTTTTCGATCGTAAAGCACTCTCTGATGCTTCGCATCATGAGTCGTGCAAAATGTTGTACCTGACAATTTGTAAGTGCCGTCGTTGGCCTATACAAATATATTTCATTTCATTTCATTTCATTTCAGTGATGACCTATTGGTTTGAAATTCGACCTCACGTAGGAGTTTCGAGTGTAATCCTACGCTTGCAATATTGATTTCTCCGAGTTATTTGTGTATTTCTCACTCAGAGAGCCATTTCCAATATTGGAACAGAAATGGTTTTGTGATAATAGATATCCAATGACAATTATTGTTGTCAGTTACTAACTATTTCTGAAGTTTTAGTACTTTACATACATATAAGGCGTCTATCTTAGTATTTAGGAGTGACGACGTATCTACAGTCGGCTTCAAGTAGAACCCTTGTTATATATAGAGTAAGTTAGGAATTTTCATGGGAGCCCGTGTCTACTTTCTATGACATGGACTGCATACTCCTTTGCTGTTTCAATCTTATAAAAATACCTTTATATCAAGACTTAAGATTTAATTTCTGCTTTACCTTTATTTAGTACATTTAACTGACTATAAATTCACAATTAGCGCCACTCACGTGCCAAGAAGGTGCCGTATCCGAAGTAACTTGCACTAATAACGAACAATTTGGAAAATAAAGACACTCCGCAGAGAGAAGCTCGGGCGATGCCTTCTCGTAGCAAACTTTAAAGTAATTTTGTTAACAACACATCTTTTATGTACTCACTAGCTATTTTAGTTTCTAGTTATAACTATCTTCTGTTATTTGTCTATCTTGAACCGTTGATCTGTTAAACCTTGATTATATTTGTAAGTAATTTGTTTTCATACACATTAGCTGACTTCGAAACATACGGCTAAATTACAATTCAATCTGAAGATAAATAATACATTATCTGCATTAATGATTACAGTTCAATCATCTGAAGGCGGTAGAACCTTTTCTGTTTCCACTTCAGCGGCACCACAACCAGACCTATTTCGGCTTCATAACAGCAGTGTTAAACGCTGCTGTGTTCTGCACCCTTACCACGAGTTTTTACGTTTCGACAAATATGACTGTTTTGGTATTTATTTACGTATTGGCCCATACGATTTCCTAGTTCTGACACGATCCGCTAGGGGCGCTGATTGGAATTTGTATGGGCAAATACGTAAACAAATACCAAAACAGTCATATTTGTCGAAACGTAAAAACTCCTGGTAAGGGTACTGGTTTGAAGGGTATCTAATCCCAATAGGGGTTGATTACAGTTACATGTCCATGTCCATGTCCATGGGCGGCAGTAGCAACTTACCATCAAGTGGACTGCATGCCCGTTTGCTACTTCTATATTATATACAAAAATATATAAAAAAGTCTTCAAGGAAAAACAGAATTAAATAATCTGTTACGGAAACGGAGATAATATTATGGCGTCCCGTTGAATCTGTATTTTATCACCCAGTAACCTAATTATGTGTACGTAATCCTTATAATCAGATCATAAATCTCACAAAGGTATAAACCACCTAAATACGTCAGCATTCTCTAACTTTAATTACCTTTTACCGTAATAAATCTTAGAGAACACATATACGGTCAGAATTTCTTTATTTTATTAACCCTCTGTGTTTATTTGTAGGAATTAAAATTAATTTTACGGTGTGTGGCAGTAGTATATTTAAATATATGAGTAATGGGAGAAGTATTTAGATTATTACCGTTATTTTTCGGTAACTTTAGTTATACGAGTATAAGTTGTGTACAAGTAGATAGTAAAGGTTCGATTTGCGTATTCATTTTACAGCACTCGCATAAAGTTTGAAAAAAACTTATTATAGAGAAATTGCCGAAACAAGAAAAAATACTCTGGTATTTGTAGTATTTAACCTTTAATTAGGCGTGCCAAAAAAGTTACGTTATTAGTCGCGCGGGGTCGATAGTTACCCTAATATGTTTGAGCTTAAATAAAAAACATTTTAAGTAATTATTAACATTATTGATTTTTTATTTTATTACAAAACTATTTATATTTAAGAATATAGCAAAAAATATTTAAAATATTCGAACAGTAATTGAAAATAAAATTTTTTTTCGAGAGTATAAGTTTAGTTGAAAGTCGTAATATTCTTTTTTCATGTGGTCATCACATATAAATTTGGCACATTGATGTCACTTAAAAGTTGTATTTATATTTGTTTAGCGTAGATAGATATAGTATCTTCCAAATTTCATGGCTTTTTAGCATCTGCTAGACGTTGAAGGACCTAAAACTTCGCAATCAGATAAACGACGACAAAGACGCGCCTAATTAAAGGTTAAACACGATGTAACTCAAAAGAAGAAGTAACCCAATTTAGTGTAAACCTCTTCCCAGATTTCATTTGCGCTACAAACTTTAAAAACCATTTAGAATGGTTTAGAGCTATGAAGCTCTAAGCGCACTTAAGGTCAGAATTATTTTTTTAAAAGCATCAATTACAATGTGGTGATTCAACGGTAGAATATTGTTACTCTGAAATACAAGAAACAAACAAGTCACATTATTCGTAATTTTTTTATCAAACGTTTTTATCGTCGTTCACTTCTATTGTGTTTTCGCAATTACGGTTTTAGTGTTATGATACTAATGGATTTGATTGAATATATCAAGAATTGAATGAAACATATCACGAAATACATTTTCACCTTCAGTCCAAATCAAACGTTTGTGTGTTGAAGTCAAAATGCAAGCAGTGCGATCCAAGATAAATATTTTTTCTTCAAGGCTCGGTCATACTTGCCGAAACTTAACAGTTCATGGCCCAAGTTTCCTCGCTCGTAAAGACGTTCATTTCGTTTATAGAATCATATATTTTATCATCTATGTTCAAGTGTGGATAGCCGCGGGCGCTACTATTTGTAAATATTACACAACGTATCAAGAAAATACGATCCGATTTACCACACGCACAGATTACGTCGATTGGAATACAACTTTCCCCTCCATTACAGTTTGCGAGACGGCCAATATTGACAAAATATCAACGCTCTCTCGGAAGTTTAAGCACGAAAATAGCGCAACAATGGCCAACTTTATCAAAGATATTGCTTTCTTTACCGGCGACTGTTCGAGTTGTCTTTCTACGTGTGAATCTGCGTCATCTTGCCCCACGAATTTCACACACATGACGTCTATTTATCGCTCAGAGTGCAATGAACTTTTTATTGCATGCACATGGGATGATAAACCGATAAATTGCTGCCAAACTTTAAAACCTATATCCACGGAATATGGCGTGTGTTATTCAATGAATAATAACCATGTTTCCGGGAACCTACGTCTATTCTACGTTGCATCTGCAAACCGACGTCGACTGGGATCACTCGAAGTAATTATATCAGAGGATTACGAAGCGTTTCTCCATTCTCATGAAGACGTGCCGTTCTGGAATATGGAGCACGACCGGAGAATTATATTACAGAAAGGTTCGCATGTCACTGTAGTTTATTCTATAACGGACGTGGTCAATGAACCAGAGGTTTCTTTAACTGCTCCAGAAGTCCGTCAGTGCAGATTTCCCGAGGAAATACCACCGAATTTTGTTGGTTTCGATCACTACAGTTACTCAGTATGTATTATTCAGTGTCGCATAAAAGCCCAGCTGGAACTTTGTGATTGTACGGATCACTTATCACCGGTCGAGTACAAAAGCCGTTATTGTGACTTGGAGGGGTTAAAGTGCCTGACAAAGCACTATGAAAAGCTGAGAAAATTGAAGGTACCCGGTCTCAACGATACAGGTTTGAATTGTGATTGCTCACCGTCGTGTGTGGAACCGGACTACAATATAGTGGCGAAAAGATTTATATCGCAAAAAGAAACTCGGGGTGGAAGGGTAAAGTTTGTGCTAAGTAACCGTCCGTATGAACGCGTGACTCGTCAGGTGGCTCGCACGACTTTGGATTTAGTGGTAGCAATGGGAAATTGCTTCGGGCTTTGCTTTGGTGGATCAATTCTTTCGATAATGGAAGTTCTTTATTATTTATGCCTGAAATCGTGGAAATATTCAAAATAAACAACGTTCTTTATATCTTTACTTGAAGAATGAGTAATGTAGTATTAGTTGTGTGTTATACATAATTTTATTAACAGAATAGTTGTAATATCCACTTAGAGAAGACATTACTAATGGCCGTTTCTTGTACCAGCTTTTAAACTTTATTTAATTCTAGCGAGATGTTGTCAAAACAATTTTATTTCATAGTTACAAAGTTAATAAATAAAACTGTAAAAGCTTTCAAAAGATTTGTTATTTTTATTATTTGTAATCGTTCCTTATTTTTTACCAAAAACACAAGTATTAATATAAAATAATGAGCTAAACTTGCGATGGTGTACACACGCTCGTCGTATTTTCTCCACTATGTTATCGTAATGACCGCTGGCCGTTTCTACTTTCTCGATTTTCTGATTCTTATGGTCGTTAAGTGGAAACGACTAATGAGGTCCACGACGTCAGCGACGGTTGTCAGCAACCGCGGGCAATTGCCGCCGACCGTCGGCAACCGTTAGGCTGTTATTTGTATATTAACGCCCTTAAGAAAACGTTACCCATAAATGGAACGTAAGTGCATAATAATCAGCAATTATCTCAATTACGAATACTATCGGGTACAAACCTAAACTGTTATTGCTATGCTTAAACACTTGTATACTCGTAGAAGGATCATACGCACAGCTTATTGCTATGCTTAAACACTTGTATACTCGTAGAAGGATCATACGCACAGCTTAAGGCTATTACGAACGAGTGTAAGCGCTTCTCGGTTTATCTGTGCTAGCAAAATGTAAATACCCATGTTATTATGCAAATTCGTATGTTGTGGAGAATCGTCCTTCTAAGTTTTGCTTTTTACGAACTTGTTCACTTCAATATTTAAACGTTAAGTTTAATGACGACTCAATTTACCAAATGATCTTTAATTTTCAGTACTCGTAACTTTAAAAAATCTGATGTTCTTGTACCTCAAAAGTCCTCAAACATGGAAAATAATACTCCTGCGATGAACAAAAAGTGTAGTTCTGTTATCTTACAATAGATAAATAAACCGATTAAAAAATTAATTAACTCGGACTTATGTAATAATATTTTTATTAACAGGAAGATAGCAATAAAACGTTATCCAGAGTAGGTACAAATTAAATTAAGCCTAATTTTTTTCAAAACAAATAGAACACGTTTATAGACAAACATTCTTATAAAACTATGTATTTATTTGAAAACTTAATTAGATTATAATATATGAAAATATTGCACTTCTAATAATATTACATGCATTCATACGTGTAGATCCTTTTTTGAAGTCGGCAAAAATGGTGGAATAAAGAAACTAAAGCAACGTTACTACGGCGAATACATTAAGCTTTCATATATTATGTATGCTGCGAGCACGTGTAAAGCCCCCTTGCTTCAATATTGGATTTGATTTAGTACAATCTGCTTCTGTTTCCTGTATAAACGTCAAACGCCGACACTCTGCCCCTATTGTATGGAAATAATCTGTTATGTACGGCAGAAATGAGATTTCTGATAGAGGCACATGTATAGAAAACTGATAATGAAATAGTGGTTACAAATAAGGCAGTATGTTATTGTTCGATAAGGAAGTGATGAAAAGAGCAGTATATCGACAACGAAGGGTGAAAGGAATAGTATAATTCGCAATTCAGTAATAATACTGGGGAGGTACCACCGTCACACCTATTTCTAACAAAAAAAAAGCAGTTCTGCGCTTCGGTGGTATAATCTAGTTGGCGAATGACTTACATATGAAGTGATCACCATACTCATCAGTCGTCCTTCCTTTGAAATCACCTTTTTAATCACCACATGTATTCATAGAGTGATGCATCATACTTAAATAATTCTGAAGTTAGGTATTCAACACATTGATACCTTTACAGACAAAGTTCTAGGGACTCAGATCAGTGACCCTCCAATCATTATTATAGCCACCGGATAAAACCACGAAAATACTCAATCACGGTAATAATCCCAGCTAAGAATGAAATTTGCAATAAGTTGAAGTCAAAAGTTAAAAGTCGATCTTTGCTACACAAAACATTGGATTATTACCGGGCGTAAGCTATATTTTCACACTTATAACTTGCAGCACTAACAAATAGTTATTTCAGACTTGTCGAGCGAACTGTCTAACTGACTTCAACTCAAGCGCAAGAAACAACTCTATTATTCAGGCTAAGCTTCCTTTTGTTCCGTAATACGAGCGTTTAATAGCTCCATAATTCGTTTTGTTCTGTAAAAATAAATACTGTTTTCTGCTCATTCAATGCTCCGATTTCGTAGAACAACATTTTGTGTGACATTATGTTCATATTTTCATTGCAAGACCATTGAATTTTTTTTACAATATAGAGGTAGCAAACGAGGATGCCCTCTACTTGATGGTAAGTGGCTACTGCCGCACATGATCATGTGTAATCAACCCCAGATAGGAATAGATATTCCTACCTGAAGTCGGTCACAGATGCGCTGCTACCCCTGAGAAGTAAGCTGGAACGCCTCGGAAACGTATGTCTCTCTTACCACACCCTTCAAACCAGAACACAGCAGTGCTGAACACTGCTGTTATGAGGCAGAAATAGGTGCGGCGGTGGTGCCGCCGGAGTCGAACCACAAGGGGTTCTACCACCTTTACTTTGTAGTGAAAAAGTTTACAGTCTACCTGATGATAAATAACCACCTCCACCCATAGACCTACTTACATGTAGTCCACTCCAAATAGGATTGTAGTCCTACCTGGAATTAATTATATTATTACCTATGAACTTAAATTATAATACCACCTTTAAGTATCTTCGTTACCACACTTTGCAAACGAGAACACAACACACTATTGTTAAGAACGAAATTAGTATGGTCTTGTTGACACAAAAGGCAAATCACGAGTATTGCACCACCAAATTGATTACGTCAAAGAAACAGTACACTTACCATTAGTTTTCAAAACATCCCACAATTTTACGTTACGTTTACTCAATCCATTGTATTGTAATCCAAGTAAGTGCTCAAGTGACAATAAACTTTTTGCCTCCCTCACATGTTCGCAAAAAAAGAGAGACAAAACATAAAGCGCCATTTTGTCAATTTAGGCATTTAATGTTACGTTACTGACACTTATAGTTCTGATACAATCCGCTAGGGGCGCTGATTGGAATTTGTATGTGCAAATACGTAAACAAATACCAAGACAGTTACATTTGTCAAAACGGAAAAACTCATGGTAAGGGTACTGTATATTCAAAGTTCTAAACTTCTGAGACTAAACTTCTATAGGTCAAGACCATATTTAGGTAAGTATAACATTTAATTAGGTCAACCTGAATTCGATAACCTTATAACTAGTTCGTAGAGTTGTGGTGGACCAAATCGCTTAAGCCCATTCGAACGGAGGCTCTAGTAACAACTCTATTATTCAAGTTAAGCGCCTGTTTGTTTTTGTAGCTCGGGCGTAAATCACGCGTAAGTTTCATAGGCCACTTTCTTGGTACATATATGATACATGGATGAACAATATTTATGTGTTCTGTACCCTTACCATGAGTTTTTACGTTTTGACAAATATGACTGTTTTGGTATTTGCTTACGTATTGCCTGTACAATATCCAATCAGCGCCCCTAGCGGATTGTGTCAGAACTAGGAAATCGTATGGGCCAATACGTAAACAGATACCAAAACAGTTATATTTGTCAAAACGTAAAAACTCATGGTAAGGGAACTGTACTGTGAATATTAGTTGAATATGTAGATGTACCGTTGGATTGGAGTATGTGTACAAAACATATGGAATAAGGAGTTAAAAAATCTAAAAGTGATATAATTAATGAAATAATACAATTTAAACATTACAATAATTATTATCTTATTGCTCAAAATGTATCCGCGCATTGTTTATTACCAATATATTATTACTAATGTCATTTTCTTATAATATAGAATTAACGAGCATGCAGTCTGCGTGATGGTAATGCCGCCCATAAACGTCTATTATCAAACCCCTATAAGATTATGTAGATGCCTGAGATCACCCACAGTCGCGTCACTACCCCTAAGGCCTTAGTTAGAATTTCTCAAAAAAGTATGTCTCCCTTACCACACCCTGTAAACCAAAACATAGCAGAGCTGAATACTATTACATAACTAGTAAATAGGCAGAAATAGAGCAGTGGTGCTTCCGAAATCGATCCACAAATAATTCTAACACTTCCCACTTGTTCTTAAGTTGTCGAATGAAGATCAAACTGTCTTCGATATTAACAAATAAATCAACATCGACAAGATTAAAGTTTGATTACATAATTCTGAACAGCTTACTAATTCAGTTCTCACGGTTACTGCAGAGACGGATAGCCTAACCCCCTGCGACTCAGGCTTTCGTGACAACTCTATTATTTACATTAAGCATCCTTTTGTTTCGTGTTTAATTAACGCCTTTAATTAATTCCATGTTGCATTCTATTTCAACAACATGAATAAACTTCTTTGTCTATATAATTGTGTGAATGGCTAAAGATTTCTTTTATTCGCAGTGTCAAACTGTCAATCAATGATAACTATGACAGTGATATGCAATGGATTGGTACACCTTAATTGTTTAAAGAAGAGTTAGTTTATTGAATTGCAATATAATAATGTTAATGACAAAACAAACGGAACAGATATAAAATTGATTCAAGTATAGGTAATATCATTGAAACGTGGTAGAGCCATATGGTTCGACCACCAAGGTACCAACGTTTCACCAATTTCTAGCGCAATGAAGTTCTAAGTTTGGGTGCAAACGTGTGACTGACTTACAAATGAGGCATATTAGCTTAAAAGTATTATCGGTTTCAGGTAGAACCTGTTTTATACGGAGTTGGTCAGACATGTCCAATATGTCCATAAAAGGAAATGACCACTTATCATCAGAATCCAATATCGAAAATATAGAAAAACACATCTATAATATATTTACGAGTGCTGTATTTAGAGTTAGAAGCTCGAGTAAAAAACGTAAGATAAATTAATTTCATAAAAATTCCTACTTAATTAACACAATTTTGGAAAACATAAAATGAAAGGACTATTTAACACGGGCGCTTGAGTTTCGCTGCTTCAAATATCACATAGCCCCTAAGCCCCTATTAAACCCTTAGCAGACCCATCAAAGTCAGATAAGAATTCTGTTAACATCCCCCATTCACAATGAACATGGGAATTCACTTAAGATATATATCGCGGAAACTTCCGCCTTTGACTTGCCTTTAAAATCCCAGTTTTCTCACTTAAAGTGCATACCAGGGTACAGTTTTAAGGGATAAAATATTTAAAAATCGTAGGTGTATATTTTTCTTTGGATAAGTTATTATGATTAAAAACTGTCTTAGTTTTATCGCGGAATATCTCAATATAATTTTATCGTTACAGGTAATTACGTACCTTACCTTTGACAGTACCTACCTTAAATTTGACAATTTGTAGTATGCAGAAATGGCACAATGTCGATCTTTGATAAACAAGACGTTAGATAGATTGATTATTATAACGGTTCATTGCTTTCTATAGCTGTAAAATTATTTGTAAAAAAAATATTTTGTAAAGCCAATATTATTTTTTTATCCGATATTATTTTTTTAATCACTTTTTAGTTTTAACTTCATATTTCATTAGTAACTTAAAACTCATTTCAGAGGCCCTGTATCAAATTAAACACAAAGTAATTCTCTGAAGTAAAAAACTTAATGAAACTTAGGTACACTTATGAAAGTAAAACGTCCATAAGTGTACCTAAGTTTAAGTTTAAAGGTGTGTAAAGTTTACCTGAAGTAAAAGCTTAATTGATCACGTAAAACAAATGACGATTCTCTAAAGTGTCTATAGTTTCATTACCTAATGCAAATGTTCGTAAAAGTTAAGAAACAACACACTAAGAACGTTGGACAGCTATTCCCACATCTGCCGCCAAAAGTAACAGAATTTCTTTCGATCGACGTTCGAGTTTGGTCCCAAAGCGGCCATGCATTACTGATATATTAGGCGGCTATCACACGTCAATCGGTGAAACTACCGGCAACTTTCCGTAATACTTCCTTATATTTTTAAACAAGTTTGGTAGCGTAGCATACAAAATAACAACAATCGATAACTTGCAACCTCTTATCTATTTCTCATTTCTATCCAAAGGAGGATTACGATTTTGTATTGTACATTCTGCCGAGACGATCCAAGACAATTGCCGACAAACACCCAAATATAGAACGAGAATTCATGTGTTATGTAATTTTTCTAAGAATCAGACCCAGAATCGGGATGGTGACTCTTGCGGTACGCAGGTCAAAAAGGAACTACCAGTAAAAAACCATTGCTGAATTTAAGACATTACATTTTAGTCCTCTGTGATAACGGCGCATGTGTTGCCGACTCAAATAGGAAGCTTATCCTATTTGGGGTTGATTAGGTTGACAGATATTCCTGGGCAACAGTAGCCACTTACCATTGGGAGTGTATGCTCTTCTGCTACTCCTATATTATAATAAAATCAACAGCCCTCGTACATACAAAACCCTATAATGAGCCGCTAAAGAAAAATCGTTCATTTAATTTTTATTCTTCATAAATACACATCTCGAATTACTTTTAATAAAAAAATCTCTAAGACACTCCAACGATTTCTATTTCTGAAGTTAATTAAAATTTATCGTAGTCGTACTTTTTCTATAAGGCTCTTTCACTATCAAACTCTTCAACAAGTTCCAGACATTCCATTCAATTTAATTTTATAAATTGATTTTGGAATTAATACAGCTTCTACGGTCAATTTACTTTATAAGGAATATATTACGAGCATTAGATATTTTTCTGCTACGATAATCTTGTTCTCACCGCTTACAATACGAGTAATTATAAGTTTTAGGCTATGTTAACTATTATTCTTTAAACGAATATTGACGTTTATTATAAAATGGTTTCAGGCCTATTCTTCTAAGGATCTAATAAGAACATAGTTTAATGAAATTGAAACTAATAGCCCGGTCAAGTTAGACATAAAAATATTATATTTTAAGAGCTACAACTTTGGCCTGAAGTATTTTTTGATAAAAATTACTGTTTTCGGGAAAAATTCAAATAACCTAAAATTTTGACATTTGACCTCGAATAACTGCAGACGCACACTTCGGATCGATGGGGACTTTTGACACTTTATTTGTAATGGTAAACCCAAGGTCTCTACCAAAAATTGGCTTTCTCGGAGTTTTAGCTATTTCAATGTCTAACTTGACCGAACTATAAGAAAATAATGACAGATCGTGCCTATTAAACATTGTATTATTTCAGTATTCGATAGGCAAACTAGCAAATAATGAATTTTAATAACTGGCACTACCTATAATAGGCAAATAGTCCCTTGATTCACCTATCTTTTATCACTGTGAGCCAAAAGTTTTTTGAACTATAACACTTTTTTTCAAATCGTGGATTCTATACGTAGGTATGTCAAGAATAACAAATAAATTTATTTAATAAGTTTTATTAAGAATAATAAAAGTGTAAATAAATCTATTTAGATTTATTTACACTTTTATTTTATACTTTTATCGTATTCACGTAAACGTAAGATGCTATTTTAGCTTTATACCTGTTCGCTCATATTTTATACGTACAATTTTATACGTTTAGGGAAACGTCCAAATGACTGGCTCCTATGCCAAAGCCGTCCTGCGTGCGTGACCTTCCGTAACGACTCCCGTCACGGTGACATTTATCAAGATTACATGCTACCGAATACAATACCTTTCTAAAATATTAAAAATTGTCCAAGTGCGAGTCGAACTCGCACATGGAGGCTTCCGTATCACCAAAAGTTCATTATTTTTTACTTATATTTATCCATTTTATTATTTCCAACAGTACTTGTATGATGTCTAAAAAACACTATTTTTTGACAATGTACTCATATCTATCATCAAAAAATGCGTTGAGGTGATGATGAATGATATACGTAAACAACGTACAATAAAATCAAAATGTTTTGTTGTTCTTATCTGTATTTATTATAATGGCCATTATAGTAATAAATGGATTGTAAAAAAATCAACTGTCTTCCTACTACGGTTCAACAGTTAGAAACGAAAAAGGCCAAAAAATACGTTTATTGTATGGAGAGCCCCATTTATAATCAATTTTATTTTATTTTTAGTATTTGTTGTTATAACGGCCACCGTAATGCATCCTCTGTAAATTTCAAGTGTCTGTCCATTATGAAAGAAACACAGTACACACGCATTTAATAACCTCTTGGCATTTTAACTATCTCAGTTTAGTATATAATCAAATATCAATACAAAGCAAATTTATTTACACGAAATATAGTCATTTCGTGTAAATAAATTCTTAACATTCACAAAGCTTATCACACAAAATACAATTCTGGTTATACCATACGTATATATTAATTTTACAGGTTTTACCCCATTTCTACTTGACTTCTTTTACACAATACTATTTGTATTTTAAAATAATAACCACAATATTTACCTTTATAACATCCATTACTTATCTAACAGAGTTTCCTCTTACTTACGAGCTGTCCGCAATTTGACTACTAGAGCCGACTTTTTCACAGCCAAAATATGTGATAATGGTATTTTATTATCAAACTACCTATTTTAATATGAATTTTTCAATCATTGCTGTTATGACAACAACAATTACGATTCAACAGATAGAGCCCTGTAACAGACGGACAGACAGACAGACAACGGAGTCTTATTAATAGGGTTCCGTTTTTGTATCGCTACGGAACCCTAAAAAACACACCACATCCTTCAGGAAAAACGCTTAAAGTAACAACGACTGACTTATAAGCAAACTGTATACATTTTGTATTAAGGCACGTGGTGGCGTGAATCCCTACTTACTTAAGAATTAACGAGAGAACCTCGTAGCGTTGTTTGTACAGCTGCTTCACTTACTTTTGCGGATCGGTTTCAAGTAACCTGTAAAAGTTTGATAGACAGTTTATAAAGCTATCCAGTAGGACTACCATGAGTTTACAAAAGTATTACTCGCTAGCGACTGCGTAAAATAAATGTATGAAAAATTGTACAGCGCCTCTGGTGGTTACTCGTAGAACTAAAATCCGTAGTGACGTAACTCGATACGTAAAAAACCTATCGAAATCAAATCGCTAGCGAATGTCATTATGATCTATTGCCATACAAATTCGGTCCCATGAGTCATTAATTTGACAGACGTTGTCAAGAAATACCGTAACGATAGTAGTTATGTTATTCACTAGCAAAATGACAATAGTTTTCTATTTACCATTTCTATAGTGGCGTTTCTATGCCAACTCATGGTAATGCTACAGTCTTATTAAGGAGTAATCGGAAAGTGTATAAGGTAATTACAAAATTAGTAATGTTTTAGAGATAATCGACTTTATCTTTTTAAATTTTGTGACGAGAAATTTAGTTTTTACGCTATCGAAATCATTTTGTTCTTAATGTGTTGTTTTAATTTTGAAAATATTTAAGTAAATCTCCCATTATTGTAACTCATTTTTCCTATAGCCACTGAAATTCAAATTTGAAGGAAAATTAGGTTATGACGAATTTGGTGGTAAAAGTCGTGACCAAACTATATTTTCGCAACTGGAACAGGCGTCATATGATTCACGTCACACAAAGATCCCTACATATTCATATTGCATTATTTCGGTACTAATATTTTTTGAACGCAAGGATTAGTGTTTATATTTTTAAACGGAATTCTAAATAAAATACGAGTAACTAAGTGATGACCAACTTCATGGTAACACCGACCATTTATTTTTGCCAATTTCCCTTAATTTTCTTTAATGGTTCAATCTGGGCTGACGTCAAAATGATTAATGTTTCGTTGCGTAGATTTTGAATGTAAATTCCTTGGCAGTAATTAGCTGGCAAGGCTATCGGCGGTGATCGACTAACCCGAGAGACTGCTATTCTTCTAACAGCAGTGTCATTTGACAAACTTTTACTACGGCTTTATTTATTGTCTCCAAGTTAGCGACTTGGTCACTAGAAATGCCGACATTTCATATGTCTTAGCGACAAAAAATAATTGTGTATATGAATCCATATTTACAGGATTTTCATAATATTTTTAGTGTGTACGACCTTTTTTCATCCCCAAATTGCCAATTATAACATGTTGTAATATGCACGTTTTTTTTTTCACCGTCCAATTCCGTACTCGATAACAATGGTAAATTATTTACAACTTATATTATAATAGTATTCTTCTCAAAATCATCAACTGACATTCTGTAAATAGTGTTACATATTGAATATGTGCTTTTAAATAGTTCTGAGTACTCACTTAGCACCACCCTTCAGCATAACCTTCATTTCATATCACAAACTTTCACTGTGCAACCAATTACTGTGATTCACTGAGTGATATACAAGAGTCTACAGCAGTACACACAAGATGGCACTTCTACCAGATGTGGAGAAGACCCAAAAGGAGTTGGAGGCATGCTGGGTTCAGAGGATGGCTGAATTCGAAAACCGGCTGAATGCTGCAACCAGTCCAAGTAATCCAACTCTGTTGCAGCTTCAAGAAGAATTCAGGGAATTCAGGAACTTGGTCACGAAAATGTTACAACTTCTTGGGAAACAAGTCCGCGAGAATGCTAAGGCTATTGACACAATGGACATGCGGAGCCGACAAAAAGTCTTGCTATTGAATGGTGTCCCTGAAGATCCCGATGGCGATGTTGAGCAGAAGGTACTGGGGTTACTTCATAACACATTGGGTCTAACTCATATAAGTAGCTCTTCTCTGAAGCGATGTCATCATCATCGTCTAGGGATCAGAGGCAAAGATAATGTTCGCTCGATACTAATTCATTTTCGTGATCATCGTTGTAAGGCTGAAGTATGGAGCATGAAGGCCAAATTCAAAGGAACATCCTTGTCACTAGTGGAGTTCCTAACAAGGTCTCGGCAGGTTGTACACAAGAGAGCCCGGAAACACTTTGGTATGCGCAATGTATGGACCCTCGATGGCACTATTTATATTAAACTCCCTGGTGGTGACCGTGCGAAGATCTTCACGGAAGAGGAGCTTGAATCCCTCGTCACTAAATTCCCCGAACCGCTAGTGGGGCCTGCAGGTTTGAGTGGTCAAAGTGGCGAATGCAGTGTTACTGGTGATGGGCACACTGGGCAGCAAAGTGGATCCAACAGTAATCGCCAAATGGAAACACGTCGCAAACAGTTTACTTCAGGGGCGCAGGGCGAGGACAGTAAACGGGTGAGACGTGCGGCGCCAAAGAAGTAGGAACCGTTTATTGTCTGTCTTCCGTGTTGCTTACTTCTTGCTTTTCGCTTCCTTGTTTAGTTGAGGCCATATTTAATTTCTCTTGTGCTTACTGTGTTGTTATCTTCAATGTGTTTAGATGTTTGTTTTGCTGAATTCATATGTTATAGTTGTCATTGTCAAAATATTTCTTTTTCATCTGTCAATCTTGTGTGACGTTCTGTGACGTTTCAGTGTTTGGGTGCGTTCAATATCTGCAATTTTAATTTTAGAAGGGATTGCAGTATACTATTTACTTGCATAAATTTGTGATTGTTTTTCTTTTTTCTCGTAGTCTGGTATTAATTATGTTAATTATTAATTTTTATGTGTACTTTTTTTTCGGAAGACCGGATTAATATTTTCATTTTCTGGAACGGATTGGTGATAGCGAACGCACTCATTCATTCATTCATTCATTCATTTATGTCTACGCAGTTGTCTGACTCTGTTTATTTACCATGCGTAAGATAATTCTTGGTGTTCAACCGTTACAGTTTTTAATTATCTTTTTGTATACATATATATATATCTTTTTTTTTTTTTTTTTTTTTTTTACTACTGCTGTCATTTTCTTGTATTTTAATTTTGCATTTTAGATATAAATACGTGTTGCATGGTTTGAATTGTAACAGTCAGCTGATGGGTTGGTGCTTATATGTGTTAGTTTTTTTGGTATTTATTTATTATTGTGTTACTTACTTATTTTTTATACCTAATTTATTTATATTTATATATTTTATTCTTATCTTTATTATAATATGTCTGATGACTCTTATTGTTCATACTTCTCAGCAAATGACTCTGATGTATCTTTTGCTTCCTGTGATGAATCTCGTGACTCCTATTCCATTAGTAATAAATTAGATTCCGAATTTAACGACAAAAACAATTGTTTAAATATATGTCATATTAATGCTCAATCCATACCTAGTCATTACACGGAACTGGAGACTGTTTTTTCGTGTGATTATATACATGCCATCCTCATCTCAGAAAGTTGGCTGAAACCCTCGCTTCAATCATCATTGTATCCCTTGCCAGGATTCGTTCTGGTTCGCAATGACCGGACGGGTAAAGGCGGAGGGGGAGTGGCTATTTATTTGCGAGCATCCTTAACATACAAAACTATTTTAGCTTCTCCGTCGACTTACTCCGCGTCCGCTGAATACCTATTCTTGGAGCTTGATGTTAAGGGTACTAGGGTGTTGCTAGGGGTGGTGTACTGTCCTCCATCCATTGACTATTTCTCTAAGCTGGAAAGCGTTTTTGATTCTCTAGGTTCTGCGTACGCTCATTATATAATAATGGGTGATTTCAACACCGATTTGCTAAAGAACTCTACTCGCAAGCAAAAATTGATGTCCATGGTAGATTCAGTTAATCTGTCAGTAATTCCAATGTCAGCTACTCACCATAACATTGACACTGACTCTACATGGATCGATCTAATTTTAACAGCATCACCAGATCGCGTTGTAAAGCACGGACAGCTCTCGGCTCCCGGTTTTTCACGCCATGACCTCATTTATATGTCCTATAAATGTAAACCCCCAAAGTCTGAACCTCGCATTGTACAATTAAGAAATTATAGGAAGATTAATACTGTGCACCTGCTGAAGGACGCTTCTAGGGTTAATCTTTGTCCTGTTATCGAGGCGTCTGCAATTGATAATAAAGTCTCTTTATTCAACAATTCCATTATCAAATTGTATGACGCCCATGCACCGATTCACCGAGTGAGGCTGAAGCGTGCTCCGGCTCCCTGGATGTCCAGGGGCGTCAAAATGGCGATGAGAAGACGGAATCGAGCCTTCCGTGTATTTAAAAGGGATCGGACTGAACTCAATTGGTCATCCTTTAAAACTGCTAGAAACCGGTGTAACCAGATGGTACGATCAGCTAAACGCCGATATATTCATGAAAACATCTTAAATTCTTCTCCCGCTGATGTGTGGAAATTTCTTCGCTCTCTTGGATATTGTAAACCACTAACTTATGATTGCGGTCCCACTCTTACTCTTGATTATATCAATAAACACTTTGTCACTACTTCAGCTTTGGACCCTGTAATCAGATGTAATACTCAATCCTTAATTGCTACCATGCAATCACCCTGCATTCCAAATTTTCACTTTTCTCCTGTAACTCAGGAGGAAGTAATGACAGTAATTACATCAATTAAATCTAAGGCCATTGGGTGTGATGATATTAGTAGATCGATGATTTGCCCGATAGTAAAGATTGTATTACCAACGATTACGCACATAATTAATTATTCCTTGCTATCGGGCCAGTATCCTACTATTTGGAAAAAGGCTTTTGTGCGACCTCTTCCAAAAATACCAAATCCCACCCATGCAAACCATTTTCGTCCAATTTGTATACTTCCATTCCTTTCAAAAGTTCTGGAAGCCTGTGTACATAAGCAAGTCTCATCTTTTTTATGTAAGCATAACCTACTGAGTGTGTACCAGTCTGGGTTCCGTCCGGGTCATAGTACCACTACTGCACTGATTAAAGTTACAGATGACTTAAGGCAGGCTATGGATGACAGAAAGGTCACAGTAGTGGTATTAATTGACTTTTCAAACGCTTTTAACACAGTCGACCACGAAATCCTCCTCTCCATCCTTTCTCATCTAAATTTCGCACCATTGGTCCTTAAGTGGTTTTCATCATATCTTCGCGGTCGTCAGCAGTCGGTCCGGCTAGAGTTAAAGAGCTCTGATTGGGCCGATCTTACTGCTGGGGTTCCGCAAGGCGGCATACTTTCTCCTTTGTTGTTTTCGTTGTTTATCAACTCAATCACTTCACTTGTTAACTGTTCGTATCATCTCTACGCAGATGACCTGCAATTATATGTACAGTCCAGTATTGATGACGTGCATAATGCTATTCAAATTATTAATAAAAATTTAGAGACTGTAAGAGTTTGGTCTAGTCAGTATGGTATTGCTGTTAATCCTACAAAGTGCCAAGGAATTATAGTGGGTAGTTCGAGACTGTTGTCTAGAGTGGACTTGGTCAATCTGCCCTCAATTACATATGGAAATTCTATCATTCCCTTTTGCAACGCTGTTAAGAACCTAGGACTTTTTATAGACAGCAGCTTGACATGGCGTGTTCAAATCACTGAAATTAGTCGTAAGGTAAATTCAACATTGCAATCTCTGTATCGCCTTAAAAATTTCCTTCCTTACAAGACTAAAATTACACTAATACACAGTCTCGTTCTACCTGTTATTGATTACGCAGATGTATGCTATCCAGACTTAACAGATGATCTTCTTGACAAGCTAGAGCGCCTTCTTAATAATTGTATCCGTTTTATTTTTAATCTTCGCAAATATGATCATATATCCAATTATAGACGTCAGCTGAAATGGCTTACCATTCGTCAAAGGCGTAGCTCTAGAATTCTCCTGGCTCTGTATTCTATTTTATACGATCCAGCTTCTCCTTTGTATCTAAAGGGAAAGTTTCAGTTCCACACCTCGTCTCACGATAGTGGACTACGTTCCTCCAGAATTTTGAAAGTCAGTATTCCTTCACATAACAGTGGCTTTTTCCGTTATTCTTTCACAGTACAGGCAATACTGCTATGGAATGCCCTACCCGAAAACATCAGGCAAGCTCCAAGCAGGAGCACTTTCAAGAGATTGGTTCGTGAACATTACTTACGACCACCTTCTAGCATTTGAGTCTTTCGATCTTTTATACTTAGCATATTTTTAATTTGTTCTTATTTTGTATATATTTTATATATCAGGATTATTGTTTATATGTTTTTTATATATTTATTATTGGTACTAGTATGTATATATATATGTATATGTATGTGTATATATAATATATTACATTTTATTTTACTTTTGTGTAAATGCCTACCACATAATGTCGCCATCGCCCAGGGTTGACTGGCAGAGAATGCCATTAGGCATTAAGTCCTCCCTTGTTACCCTTACTTTAAGGTGTTACAAAATTAAATAAATAAATAAATAAATAAATGGGTAGTAGAATCAGTTTTTGCGACTTATTTGAGACTTGATGTCGAGTCCAACGAATCAGATGTTTAAGTTGGCAAGACTCGCACGTGATTCTAAAGTCTTATTTTGGCAGGAACCCTTGATACTTTGGATTAAAAGTAGGTATTATTGGCTATGTCATGATTTTAAAGTATCTTTGTAACATCTATCGTTCTAAAGCCTACCTAATGGGTCTAAAGGAAATAATATCAGCCGTTTTATTGTTAATGTAAAAAACGTAACAAAAAGATTAAGCTGCATAAAAATTAACATAATAATAGTTACGTACCTACAAAATTTTTAATTATGTATAGATATAACCATTTTACCTTCACTGATGTACGAAAAGCTTTTGAAAATAATACAACTATTGAAGCTTTCTGAAAATTCGTTATTATGTTAAGTACTTATTTTTGAAATATATTTTCATCAAAAATGAATGCAGAAGTTTATTTAAACACAAAATGTATTCTGTTTTTAAAACTGAATTATAAAAGTGTTAAAACACTGCATATAATAAATAAAAACATTAAGAGCCCTTAGGAATTAATGAACAGTAATTATTCATTCTACAATGGAATAATTAAATGAATATTTTCTTTTTACTACGCCAGTGAGAACAATGAATATGCTTCTGAACTTTGTAATTAATTAACAGGTAAGAGTATGTTTGTTAACAGCGTAGTGTACTTCATTAGCATGCATATGCAACTATTTGTATTATGAAGCATAGCATACACCTCCATCCATTTGCACCTGGATGAATTGTGCGGATTTTACAAAAAAAATAATTTAGAAGTAATGTGCTGCGGCTAGACTTGGTCCTTTTCATAAAGGACTTAGGTCTAGCTCACCTCGTGGCGTCTATATGTATTATGAAAGCAGATCTTACGCCTCGACCCACTTGCACACACATGACGACCTACGTGGTAAAGCGGTTCCGAATTCGATCCCCGGCCAGACAGATATCAAAATGATGAATTTAGGTTTCTGTTTCTGGGTCTCGGTGTTTGTGTATTTATCTCTGTGTGTGTCCATAGCAACCACGATACAGGGAATCCTAGCGTGGGGCTGTGAGTGTAGAAAGCGTTTTTTTATGCATCTGGATGGATTGTGCCGTTTTTACAGAAAATAAATTTTAATGTGCTACGGCTTGACTTATGTCGTAGCACATTTACTTATTTACTCAAGAGGACCTTAGGTCCTCTCCACAAAGGACGTAGGTTTAGTCCACCATGTTAACCAAACGTGAACTTATCGACTACACTTTTTGAGATATTAGGTACCTATTTAGAATTCTGCGACATAAATACTTTTTAGTTGATGATGAAATTTCGTCAACCGACAAAGCGTGCGATGAATTAATTTATAACACGCACATTATAACTTTGAAAAGTCAGTGACAAAGTTTAAGAAGCAACATTCTGTTCTGGTTTGTTTGTTGTGTGTAAGTATATGAATCAATTCGAATACCAGGGAAAGAAGAAATCCGTATATAGCAATTCTATTCTTTTAAAAATCTATAAAAATAGCAATAATCCGTATTATGTGTATACACACGTTACCTATCAGACTTAAAAATATAACAATATTTGGCATTACTATTAATTTTCTTTCATTATTACTGTGAGATACTATAACGGCAATGATATTCTAGTGGTTGGCACTCGGCCTCTCAATGGAGAGGTCGTAGGTTCAAATCCCTGGCACACACCTCTAATTTTTCAAACTTATATGTGTATTAAAAATAAATTATCACTTGTTTTAACGGTGAAGAAAAACATCGTGAGGAAAAAGAAACTCAAATGTATGTGAAGTCCACCAATACGCACTTGGCCAGGGCGGTGGGCTATGGCCTAATCCTCATTCTGCGAGGAGACCCCTGCCCAGCAGTGGGACAGTAATGGTTTGATGACGATTACTGACATTAAAAACAAGGCACGAGTACCTTAGTAATCTAATGCAAAGCTTCTCCGGAACAAAGTTAAAAAAGTTGGACGAAATTGTGTTATTATATAGCTACGAGTATTGCAACACTCTCTTAACATTGCTTGCATTATTCATGAAGGTAGGCGTCAAATCCAAACCGGTGGAAAACGTTTGTATTTGATATTCACTTTGGTGATGGACCCACCGTATAATTTAAATGATTATGCTCAAAGTTATATAAAAATGTTTCCGATCTCTGTTAGTTTGCTTTAACGAGTTTGTAGAGCTCCTATCTAAAGTTAAGTGTAAGATTTACATGAAAAAGTCGAGTCATAGTGTAGTCAAGTGTGGCAATTTACAGAGAATGACCTACTACTTAACTGACTTAATATTAGGCTACTGTTCAATGTTTCAAAAATTTACGTATTTTCTTCTTCCATTAAGTTCTTGTGTTCTTGTCTTTTGCCTAAGTTCTCAAGTGGTCAATTTTCAATTGTTAATGAAATACTAATTACTAAATACATCAAAAATATTGTTAACTAGCTGACCCGGCAAACTTTGCACCTCCTCAAAATCTATATATCAAATATATTTCATATCATATAAAATATAGCCTATGTTACTCGTGGATAATGTAGCTTTCGAATGGTGAAAGAATTTTTAAAATCGGTCCAGCAGTTTTTGAGCCTATTCATTACAATCAAACAAACAAACAATGTTTTCCTCTTTATAATATTAGTATAGATAATTCGGTGACTAACGTAAACAACGCCAAAATTTTGCCACAAAAATTGCGTGTATAGAAAATTATGATAAACATTATTATAACAAGTAATGTAACGTGTTGATAAGTAGGTACCTAATTTCTTCGTTACAGTGTACCGGATACTGTAGGACTACCATGAGTTTACAAAAGTAGTACTCGCTAGCGACTGCGTAAAATAAATGTATGAAAAATTGTACAGCGCCTCTGGTGGTTACTCGTAGAACTAAAATCCGTAGTGACGTAACTCGATACGTAAAAAACCTATCGAAATCAAATCGCTAGCGAATGTCATTATGATCTATTGCCATACAAATTCGGTCCCATGAGTCATTAATTAGACAGACGTTGTCAAGAAATACCGTAACGATAGTAGTTATGTTATTCACTAGCAAAATGACAATAGTTTTCTATTTACCATTTCTATAGTGGCGTTTCTATGCCAACTCATGGTAATGCTACTGGTCTCACCGAAGCTCATTAATACTTTCCGTACACGTTAAGTTACAAAAGAATGCTTTCTGGTTAATTAAATTTGAATACACAATTTTCCTTTGACTGTACATTTCGTAATTATGTACTTGGTAACTCATCTTACTTAAGGTAGCTCATTAATACTTTTCATGAGAAATTTCCTACTGCTTATGGCTGTACCTATTAATAAGGCTTTATGTGGAGCGGTGAATACTTAATGAAGTTTCGATCTTCAAAGTAAAGAAAGCATGTTTTGTGTTAGGTACAAGGTAACATTGTAGAACTAGGGATGGCGATTCTTTCCGAAAAAGATTGATTTTTGAATCGATTCGCATCGAAGTATAATAAATCGATTCACAAAAAAATATCCAGGCCTAAAGAATAGATTTCCCGAAAATCGATCTTTAATCTTTCCAGAAAAATTGCCTATAACACGATTGTATAAACTCAATCAATGATGATGAATCTATCCATTACTAAAGATCGAGTGACATAATCGATATTTTTGGTCCAAAAGATCGACTCTTCGATTAATCGATCTCAGGTCGCCATCCCTATAGACAATATAACTTATAGAACGTAGGTAGCTAACTCTTACGTATATTACTACTTTAAACTTATGTAGTAGGACGTCGCCATCAACCCATTAATGTTCCACTACTGGGCTGGAGTATCCTCTTAAAGTCAAAAGATTTTTGGCTATTCTCCAACGCTCTATTAAGTACGAATTAGAAGAGTTCACACACTATTAGAGATTTTTTTAAACTCGGCGTGTAAGTGTTTTGATTAGCGTAGCGAAAAAATTCTAAGGTTTTGATTTTTGATCTTTTCCCTTCCCGTTAAACAAGTGGTACTTGATTATCAAAAATAAGGTTCCAGATGTGCCAAGAACTCGAACCTTAAACCCCTAAGCAACGACGAATTAGAAATTACAATAACGTCATTATTACAATTATTTTTTAAGAATATTAATTTATTTTGGTCATGAAATACAAAGTTTAGTAGAAGATTAGTATAAAAATATAAAGCTATACCGAATATCATTAAATTTAAATACACTTGTACCAACAAACTTCGTAACAGTATTTCTTTAATAAATTGGCAACCGGACGCTAGTTTCAATTTATTCCGCGATGCTCAGAATCAAATATTAAATATTTCTTCGGTTGAATCACGTCTTCATTTATGTAAAATATTATGAGAGAAAATCGTGATAATATTATCAGAGAGAAGATATTCTCCAAAGATGAATGCTTTGAAAACTTTGACGCTTCCATGAACGAATGAACATCAAGATATTTTATGGTGGTTATACTTTATGGTTTAGACTTCGCCGCCACCATCCTCATCTAAAAGCAGCCATGTTTCATCTTCATTTTTACCCTTACATTAACATTTTATTGTGGTTATTATGTAAGTCTGTAATATAAACACACAAAGGCATGGACATGGGAGTTCATGTCTTTGTGTGTTTCCATCCAAAATAGTTATTGGTATAAGAACCCGGAATAGAATCCGAAAACCTCTGCATATCTCTAATGGTAATCACTCTGCCAAGACACTAGCTTTTCTCCTGTTTCTTCCTAATGGGCTCGTCTAAAACCTTAAAGGGTATCTTAGTTGTTAATCCAAGTCATTTATAGTCTGTATTACAAGTTTAATTCAAATCCGTTAAGCCATTTTTTGCTTAAAAGAGTAACAAATACCCTTCCCTTCATTCTCACAAACTTTCGCCTGTATAACATTAGATTAGTCTATGATCAAATTCCGGTACGGCTCCTGTTTATTTGGAATTGATTACAGGATACATTAATACAATGACTACTAATGGTATTACCATCATTTTGACTATAATTATGTCCGATATACTCGTAAGTCATGTTTCGCTACACAGCTATACTTCTTGCCGATCTGTTTTACGCTCTTTATAGTTCCTTTGTTTTCTTTTTTTTTTTTAATTTAAGAGTAGCAGACGAGCATGCAGTCCACCTGATGGTAAGTGGCTACTGCCACCCATGGACATCTGTAATCAACCCCAGATAGGATTACATATTTCTACCTGAGGTCGGCCACAGATGCGCCGCTACCCCTGAGGACTAAGCTGGAACGCCTCGGAAAAGTCTGTCCCCTTACCACACCCTTCAAACCGGAACATAGCAGCGCCTAACACTGCTGTTATTAGGTAGAAATAGGTGTGGCGGTGGTGCCGCCGGAGTCGAACTACAAAGGGTTCTACCACATTCAATAATCAATATTTTTGGAGTTTACTCCTTAAGAAACGATTTGAGTTATAAGGCCCGGTACGGAAATTTTATGAGGAGTAAAATCAAGTGTAACACGAAAAGTTGAGGCGTAACGGTAACCAAAATATGAATCAAGAGTGCTTTTATTAATGTAAAATACAGTAAGTTCAAATCCCATATGAAAGTAATTATTACAATAAAAATAATTAGCAATATATAAAACATTAAAACGTCATTAACTAATTTGTTTACATTTTTGCATAAATTAAGTTATAGGTTTGATCATTTATAAACACTGTGAAAAATATGAACATTGGCGCCATAATATGATTAACAATCTTTTATGAACGTTTTTAAAGAAGAGTTACATATAAAATCAGTAAGCAATTGAATAAGATATAATATTAGCAAAATAAGTTTTTAACATAAAGAGGCTTTTGTAAGTTACTGATATATTAATTTAACTTATAAAAATGGATGCATTATTGATCAGCACCATCTATCAACGATAAACGGGCAAAATCAAAACAGTATTATTTAATATTTATTACAGAATTATTGCTAATGAATTATGTTCAAAATAAGTTATATAAAATTAGCAATACGTTTTTAAATGAATTCTAGAATTATAAAACATTCAGAAACAATCCAAATTACATATAATAACATGTTTATTGAGTCTCATATAAATTGCATCCGTAAATTGCAACAAGGATATTTTATAGATGGCAAAGAAATTATAATTATTAAGTTTTAAGTTATAAAACGTTTAACATTGTTTTAAATATAAATAATTATATTATATTAAATTTTACTTTAATATAAACAATTATATTAAGTTACCATTATAATATTTGGAACCAAAATACATAGATTGATAAACTTGCAAACTTACAATTTATAAAACTTGCCACTAGATGGCGCTATTTTATATTATTTTGTAACATACTTTATGTAATACGCATTATTGAAGTAATATAAATAATCCGAATAATTACAGATATATGTTTGTTTCTCTTATCATTTTAGCAGATGCGTTCATTTACCTACCCTTTTTTCTATTCGATATATATCATAATTATCATTCGTAAGGAGTAAACTGCAATCGTGCGTCGTAGCTGACACACACACACACTTTTTTTTTTGTAATAATAATCAGGCTATAGAGTCATATAGCCCATATCTAGACAGATACGTAAGATTTGAGCAGTATTTTAATGGTTAAGACAGTCACGGACCTTAAGCCAAAACTATAAAGATAACGTTTAATGTCTTCGAATCTTGTTCCAGTGGCCGACTTTACGACGCAAATGTCGCAGTTGTACGAGCGACACTCTGCAGAACTTCAGGTGCTTGTAGCAAACTTCCGCAAACGCAACAGCGAGCTCAGGAAAGAAAGGTAAGTGCCCTCTGCCGGCTCTTTACATAAATTACCTCGTGAAGCAAAAGAAAGTATTATGAGGCTTTTAAAATGCTCGTAGATTACGTGTAAGTGTCAGTGATGTGCGTTATAAGTTTTATAACTTCTGTAGTATGTATGTTATAAAGTTATGTTATACGTACATCTTAGAAAAAATATAGCAGTATAGGAAGAATTATGAATAACAACTTAATTTCATAATTCGTCAAAATTACTATATAAAATGCACTTATCTCTGAAAGTGTCAGTCGAAATAGATAGTCTTTTTGAAATTCATCGGCCAATTATTAGCGAGGTTTTGATGTAATTAATTAAAATGGCTTACGTGAAACTGGAGGTCCAGCTGTATCTATCTGAAGTACTAAATGTCATACATAAGGAAGGAATATTAAAATGGCCAAATTAAAAAAAAGCTTGCGAGGCGTAATTTTAAACCGTAAGCACAAATATTGTAAATTTCTCTGTATTATACAATGATGACTTACAGAATTCATTTTTCAATATGACGGTGCTACTGAACAAATCTTTTTTAAATATTTTTATGTACAAATTAGGTAATTTGAAATTGAAATTGAATGACTAATTCATCTGACAAATGGCTAATCAATGCAATCATTAGTCCAATATGACATTTCAATTTAGGATGAGCCGCAAACTAATAATTTATGTTTCTAGCGATGTAGGTTCAACAGGTTAATTATTTACGCAATGAAATGTTAATTACTGTTTGATTGAAGCTTAGATATAATCATTTGAATGAAATGAATGGAAGTTTCTAATTGCTAGGATTTCAATGCAACTGTAACGACATTCATAGTAATATGTTGTGGTCTAAAGGTAATGGTTAAGCGCCAGTATGTGATGCATTGCAACTTATTTCCTAGGCTGCTTGAATAAATGGCCTTGCAATCGAGGGATCGGGGTGCGAATTTAAGTGCGAATTATGTTATTATAAAGGTGAAGGATAACTCATCTGAGATTTTTATAAAAAAGTTCTCAAAAATGATGTTAACAAATTCCCAATTTGCCGCAGTAGACTATGACCTAAATGTCTCTAGCTCTGAGAGGTCCGTGACCAGTAATTGGACAGTAATGCATGGACGAAATTAGCTTGGTTAAAGACTACTTTAATTGGAATTTTGATAAATGTACCTAAAACCAGGTGCATGTCCAATTGTCATGCCGACGGTAAAAATAACGGAGTTTCGTTTCGTATACTGCTCTCTGATAGATGATTGTTGTATTCAGATAGTTTAACAGGTTATTTTATCGATATTATGGAATTATTTTGCCTATAACTCACTATTATTTACAGTAACAAACTACCGTCTACCGAGAATAAAAAAGTCATGCAAATCTCAAAGTAATATGACGGAGAAGGTTTCTCAATTAAAACACCGAACCTATATATTTAAGTGGCTATTGGATACTACATAATACACACACATAGAGCATACTTACGTTACACACCTACATAGGTGTGTAATTTTGACCAAAATCCGTCCGTTACCTAAAATTTGAGCGTACATTAATCACTTCGATATTATTTATTTCCCCTTATATTTCACGCAGAAACTTGGTTAATGTCGTCCCTAGATATAACAAAAATATCACAAGAATGTGAAACCGGCGAAATTGATGACTCCCTCTCCGCAAATTAAAGTCAGGGGTAACTATAGTCGATATTCTATGAGAAATATTTCTAAGTATTTTCGTAGCGACCGAGTTTGATCACGTCTAAATGATATTAAATGATTTCGAACAGCGAATACAAAAATAAGAACGGGGACTATTTGTAATAACTTTTAAGAGAAAATCCCGTTTTTTAATACCTCATGCCAGATTTGAGAGATTTTCTTGAAATACATCTATTAGGAGTTAAATTAACTCTTATAGTTATTAATGGCAATGAATATTTAATGGTAAACATTAAAAAAAAAATGTGAGCCGTCACGGGACGCCTGGCAGATGTGAAACATCGACATTATTTTGTAAAAGTAATATGCAGAAAAGAACATATTGTGATAGGAACTAAATATGTCATAATGATAAAATAAAATATTACGATTTTTTTCCAGATAACGATGACTATTTATTGAATTCGATTGCGCATGGCGACGCGTCGCCACACCGTACACACTACTGCATATAGACTGTATATATATACCATCGTATAGCGTGGCGACGCCAGAAATCGGTTTTACGTGCGGCTATAGATATTTCACATCAAAAATCAATAACTTCAATATGTTACGACGAGTGCTCAATTTAATAAATTAATAATTAATGTGACATATCGACGAATAAATGTTTTACTACAAAGAAAACTTTTAATGTATAACGACGAATACTAGACATCGTATACAACAAATCACAAATTTCGACGTAGTCATCGTAAATATCACAAATTAAATAAATCAATAACGTTAATACATAGCGACGAAAACTCAACTACACAAATTTAATAAATCAGCAACTTATTTGGCAAGGGTTTAAGTACGTTTATCCCTATTCACCATCCCATCTGGGTGCCCAAAAGTTACTTGACCACCAAACCCTTAGCTAAGATAAAAGTTTCCGCGTGCGATGCGTATAAAATACGAAAAGTTGAAGGCACTTATTATAATGAAAAACAAACAACCCAACTGTATGAAATAATAGCCTCAAGATTTTTTACCTGTAAATCATTTTAAGATGATAAAAGTTTCCGTGATCCGATTGTGGAGTTTTATCTTTACATGGTGGAAGTTTAGTTTTATAAAAGGTGATAGAACCAGTTTCGTTCGAAAGAGGAGGTCCATCACACCTTTTTTAGGCGCGAATGGCTAATTTACTTGATCCTCAAGACTATAGTCTTCGTAAAACTGCTAGTCCGCTCTGAATACAGAAATGAATCGCGTCGCTATAGCAAATTGTATGACTACACCTGCTCGCAACAACTTCATAGTGGACTAGCAGCTCGGCGCGGACTATACCAATGTAACTCTAATCGACTTCGTGTAAGTTGGATACGTCTTACCACATTTTTAAAACAAGATCACCACAACTTTATTATCAAAACACTGATGTTATGAGGCGAAAAAAGGAAATGATGGTGTTGTCATCATACATAAAACAAAGTGCTCTTATATAAATTTTACCTTGAGTTTTACAGTTTTACACGATTTAGTATTTTCATAAACACGCGAACCCTTACAAAACAAACCGTCTAAAATGTTCCCTAATTTACGTCTTCATCGTTAAACGTCAGATAGTAATGAATGCAATTACGTGTCCGATATCGGAAATTAAAGTGCCTTTACGTCACAGCTTCTTTCAAGTTTAATTGCATGTCGAACATGAAGTTTTAGCCAAATTTACTTGGCTTTTACCAGAGAGTTATAAAACACAAACGAGACTGCTTATAAATATAGCTTAGGTATGTCACTCTCAAAAGCAGTGATAGCCTAGTGGTTAAGAAACTCGGCCTCTTGATCGAGGGCTTCGAGGTTCACATTCCAGGCACGCACCTCTAATTTTTCAAAGTTATGTGCGTATTATAAATTAATTATCATTAAATGGTAAGCTTAAATGGTAAAGGAAACATCGTGAGGAATCCGGCTCGAAAAAACTTAAAAAAGAAACGCCTTCAAAGTTATATGAAGTCTACTAATTTACCACTTGGACGCGTTGGACTGTGGCCTAATGCTTCTCATTCTGAGAAGAGACCTGTACTCAGCAGTGGAACAGTAAAGGGTTGAGATGTATGTCACTCTCGCAACTTAGTCGAATCCTACGACACCTTATATCTTAAAATCCGTCCACCTATTTGAGGGTGCCAATGAATGAGTCATACATGTATACAATCGAAAGACATTACCCTCTGTATTCAGGTAAAAACCGTTTTTTTATTACGAGGGGGAAACCTTCAAAAGGTACCCAACGACGTGGGAGCGACGCCGGGTTATGTGGGATTTTTACCGCGCTAAACCCCCCCGGTAGCCGTCCTCAACGCTTGTTGGAGAACTCCGGGTACCGGGGATGCAACCGGAGTTCTCCAAGCGCGATGCCCCGATCGGGCTCTGCCCTGGGGGAGCAGTTTTCGCTCCTCCCACACCATCTGGTGTTCACGACGGTATGCGACCACACATACCGCCGTCCTTTCCGGGGTCGCTTACTGGAGCTTACGGTTCGAGGTCCCAGTCTTGCCGCCCGCAACCCCAGAAGCCCCCTTTTAGTAACCTCTTACGACAGGCAAGGGATACCATAGCCCTATTCTAGTACCGGAACTACAGGGACAAGTCGGGTAAAAACCTGATATCGTTTCATTGCCTTAAAAAGACATCACTTCACTTGTTGTTTATTATCATCGATGCAGCAATGCTACATTTCTGGACACGGGTACCTCATAAAATAAATAAGATAGAAATATTGTCCACCATGATAGCCAAGTGATAGTTTATATACTTTAAAGAACTTCGTGGAGAATTTTCATTCAAACAGTTTTTCTAAGATATTTCCCATTAGTTGGATTGCATTACAGCCTTCCAATGAAAGATAGTTTAGTGTAGATACTAAGTGAAGCCCAGACATTTTTATTGCCGTGTTTAAGTTCTTGCTTAATATTTTTCTATCTTATGATGGAAAAATTATTTCATATATGATTTTATAGTAAAAATAAATTTAAGTGTGTCTTTGTAAGATTGTCACCAAATACTGAAACCAACTTTATGTCTAACATAGTAACATTTTTAGTAACACACTCTTTCCGAGGCTTTCCAGCTTAGTTCCAGTTAGGGTAGTGGCGCATCTGCGGCCGACAAGGTAGGAATTTCTAATCCTATCTGGAGTTGATTACAGATGTCCGTAGCCATTTACCATAAGGTGGAATGCATTCTCATCTTATACTCCTATATTTTAAAAACAAATAAAATAAAAACACTTTATAGCTTAGCTGCAACTATGATATACTATGAAACTACAGTAGTGTCCGAGTTTCAAAGAAATGTAATGATATCGGTGTGATTCGATAAAGTTTGATTGAGGTTCGGGACGCGATGAGGAATGAGGGATCTAAATTGCATTCGGACCGGTAATATAGGGCAGTCGAGAAAGTTTTTCCTTAGCACAAGAGATTCTAAAATATCCATAATACATATTTATAGGAGTATTATTATTTATTTATAAGAGTAGCAGACGAGCATGCAGTCCACCTGATGGTAAGTGGCTACTACCGCCCATGTACATCTGTAATTAACCCCAGATAGGATTAGATATTCCTAACTGAGGTCGGCCACAGGTGCGCCGCTACCCCTGAGGACCAAGCTGAGATGCCGCGGAAAACTATGTCTCCCTTACCACATCTTCAAACCAAAACACAGCAGTGCTTAACGCTGCTGTTATAAGGCAGAAAAAGATGTGGCGGTGGTACCGCCTGGGTCGAACCACAATGGGTTCTACCACCATATAAATGTGAATCATATATATAATTATTTTTTTATCCAGTCACGGAAGGTAATGTTTTTCGAGCGTAAATATGTATGTCTCATTCTTTGCCACGCTCTACAGTCCAAATGGTTTGAAGAACTAACATAAGAGATTAAATTGGTCCAAATTATGGCAGTTATATTTTTAAAATATTTATTCTGTTTGCCAAGTAAATAATTACGAAATTTGTTAAGTTATTATTGGTCAAGCTTAAATTAAATCTCTTTATAGGCCTAAAGTCAAATAATAGTAGTCAAACTTAACTAAATAAATGCTTCTCATTATGTCCCCGTCATGATTTGATTTTACATGCAAAGAGGGTAGTTCTCACGAAGCTAGGGTTCTAAAGGTTAATTCATTCTCAGAATAAGTTAAGGCTTGATTGAACAATTTATTCCATTACACGTTTACAATGGCTCAAGATTATTCTTTGAAGAAGGTAATTTAAATTTATCTCAAAGAAACATTATTTTTCCTTCGACATAAAGGACATAAAATACCTTTAATGTTGTTTCCATGTCGCTTAAATTACCCAACTAAATTTTCGACTTATGTTTCCGTAAGGGAGGTTACACATGGGCGACAATGACAATATTCGAGCGGTAATTTATGCTGACGGTCATCGAATGCCGACGCCTGTTAGCAACGACCGTCGCCGCCTAACATCAGCGACTGACGTTCATCCAGGATTGCTAACGACGCAACTGTCGTCAACGTAAATTGTCGCTCATGTGTTACCGCCCTAACTCGGAAGGCGCCCGGAATATGGTTTATTGTTAAATTTACGAGGAAACGAAAAAGCTTTTTGGACAACAGATTCACATATGTAGACCGGATCTTAAAAATACTTGAAACAATGTGATTATTTTAACGTACTTAACGTGGTAACGTACTTGTAGGTAACTAAACAAATTATTGTTAAAACAAAAACCAACAGTACTTTTGGTAGTTTTTTTTCTAATTATGTTTGATCCCACACACTGCGCCTTATCATATGTTGTAATGATGTACCTATATGATGTATTTGTCTTCATAGCCTTTAAGATCTATAAACCTCAAAACGGACAAGAAATGATATTTACTTAAGTGATTAATATGATTTGCTCCTTGCGCTTCTTACGGCTTGTCTCAATAACCTACTAACCTTTAACAAACATTTAGTTAGCTATCAAAAGGAGATGGTGTCAGTTGTTTGCGTTTCAATCACTGAAGATAAAGTTCTATTATTACCTTTACTATTGATGTACCTATCTTTGGATATGCGCTTACCATACTTACGTAAAGCCCATAGATATATATCTAGATAGATATCATAGATATCTCACCGCCTTGTAATTGAAGGAAGCCACAAATGGCTGACACATACGTAAAATGGCTGACTGTTTTCCCATTAGCTCTCCGACTGTCATGGTGTAATTTACGCGTAACTATGCCTACATGTGCAGTTAAGTGGTGCAAAAACAACATGAAATCGAAGAAAAAGTGCAGAGAAATGTCGTTTCATTCGTAAATGATCTAAAACTACATTTGTAAAATATTTTAAAACACGAAAACAGATGACAGTGACAATTACAATTGTCAAAACTGCTTACATTTTCTTGTTGGAGCGAGTAGTCTTTACTAATCTATGGTAGAGCCATACAAAAATCACGTAGAGCATTTCAATAACCTTCTAGCAGCTTACTTTTCGTTTGACATACCATCTGTCAATAATTTGCTATCTTTCAAAGTCTTCTTTCTATCTTTTAAGATAAAACTGCATGTAACAATAACAACGTCAGAAGGATTCTACTACCTTCATCATATATTTAGGTTACAATTTTTGAAAATACGAGATAAAATAAGAATTTTCCATACTATAAAACTTATTAAAGTTGGCATCGGGGCTAAATGCCTTTAGACGTCCGCGATCTTTATGGCATTCGGACTGAAGTCGTCGGTACTGACGCCTTGCATTATGGATGAGGTCAAGGCCTATATTCGAGCATCACACCTCGGGGTGGGACCGATACCAATTGCTTTATTACTATTTCATATGTTTATCTTACTAAACTAGTCACGGAAAGAAAGAAAGAAGAGAAAGAAATAACTTTATTACGTAATGCATTGTACACACACATGATAACAAAAAAATATCTTAATTAATTACAAAATGGTGGGATATGGGTAAATCGAAAACTTAAGATACATAATATAGCAACACAAACGAGTAAAAAAAGAAAAAAAAAATACAACAGTTAAATTGATGCGTTCGTGCATATCCCTATGCTTGTATGTATACATTGCATACGAAAAAGGCACTCACTCAGCATTGATGCCATGGTGTGTTGCACCACGGCGCTGATTTTCAGTGAGCCCACAGAGTGACTCACGGATATGCGTACAGCGAAGAGAAGTAAGGTGTAACACGTGAATTCCAATTAATTGTTTCGATGCGGGTAGACGCATTTTCGATGCGGGTAGACACAAACTACAAAGAAATTGCATTCGTAGACGAAGGTATCTTCTGATATAAGCAAAACTTTCAATATGAAGCTCCTCACAATGGTTCGAACAGGGGTAAATGATTATCATTGGCCATACAAAAAAAATCATCAACACTAACATTTGTATGACTAAACGTTTATTTATGCCTTTGTCGACTCAATTAGCTACCTAATTTATATTAATAGTTAGCTCATTTTTGAACTTGATTGCCTCAACGACCTTTCACAAATACGTATCAACTTTATAAATTCATGACAACTTTATTTCAACCCTTGTTTATATAAGTCCAAGTTCTTTAGGGTCAACTTAGCCCGACGCTTTAACCTGCATTATGTATTAGGTCAAGACGAACTTCGCACTGCGAAGGGTATCCAATTCTCTACAATTGATAGTATTATCAAAGGATTTACGTTTTGGTTAGAGTAGTTTAAAATAAAGGTAAGGGGGGTAACACACGAGCGACATTTTGTGTCAGCGACAGTCAACACTCGCCGCAATCGTCAACGACATTTATTTATCTATTTGCAATCCACTTTGAAGGTCACTTTGAAGGTGGTAGAACCCTTTGTGGTTTGACTCCGGCGGCACCACCGCCACACCTATTTCTGCCTAATAACAGCTGTGTTAGCTGCTGTGTTCCGTTTTGAAGGGTGTGGTAATGGAGACACTTTTCCGAGGCGTTCCAGCTTAGTCCTCAGGGGTAGCGGCACATCTGTGGCCGACTTCAGGTAGGAATATCTAATCCTATCTGGGGTTGATTACAGATGTTCATGGGCAGCAATAGCCAGTTACCATCAGATGGACTGCATGCTCGTCTGCTACTCCAATATTATAAAAAAACTGACGGTAAGTGACTTCTGCCGCCCATGGACATCTGCAATCAACCCCAGACAAGACCGGATTCCCACCTTAGATCGGTCACAGATGCGCCGCTACCTCTGAGGACTAAATTGCAATGTTTCGGGAAAGTATGATTCCCTTACCACACCAGCGCTTACCCTTTAAACCAACAAAAATGTTAAGAGCTACTTCTACTTTCATTAAAACTTAAACTATAAAAGTTGTAACTGTACATGATATACGATGTCACAAACTGAACACTCGTACATCGAGCTTACGAACTTAGACACATTAATACTTTCAGACGTTAACGAATGTGGTATAGTTCGATTCTAGCTATTCATTTTACTTTACCTAATTTCTAATTCCACTTTTCATTATAATTAACTCTTTACTTGCTTTTAAATTTCACATTACCTAAGTATAAAAGTCATTTTTAAGCAACCAAGTTTCACATACTTAAATAATATATAAACTTTTCATCTGAAGTTATAATGTACTTACATTTTTCAGCGACAGCTACGATATTTAAATCTGTAAATGTTGCGAAAATTTGCAATTCGTGTCAAAAATCGCCCAAAGTTCGTCTCTTGACCGAAATTCTTCCAAAACTTTGCCTCCTCGAGGCGAAAAAACTTTAGATTGGACCGCAATAAACGGGGTTTATCGGTGTTGACACTAAAATTCACGACTATTTTATTCTGTAGGACTACCATGAGTTTACAAAAGTATTACTCGCTAGCGACTGCGTAAAATAAATGTATGAAAAATTGTACAGCGCCTCTGGTGGTTACTCGTAGAACTAAAATCCGTAGTGACGGAACTCGATACGTAAAAAACCTATCGAAATCAAATCGCTAGCGAATGTCATTATGATCTATTGCCATACAAATTCGGTCCCATGAGTCATTAATTTGACAGACGTTGTCAAGAAATACCGTAACGATAGTAGTTATGTTATTCACTAGCAAAATGACAATAGTTTTCTATTTACAATTTCTATAGTGGCGTAGTGGCATGGTAGTGCTACTGGTGGCTCGCTCCGAGTCAGTTACATAAAACAAGCTCGTTTTGTAGCCGTACCTTCCTTGACGACGAATATAATATTTATACAAGTCTCTATTCATGGGTTTCGTGGTCTCCTTTGCGCTTTATTACTGCGTCTTATGTAAACAAAGACTTTAGTATTTTATTAAATGATTATAAAATGCGTTTTATTCAATGATTATAAAACTTAATAACTGAATAATTATTATTCTTATTTAAAAATAAAACATCGTAGGAATACATTTATTTTTTAAACAAAAATCTACATGATTTTTTGTCCTATAAATCACAGTAAAAGTATATTTATGAGCGATAACTTTCTGAGAGACACTAATTTGTTGAGTGACGACAATGGCCAAAAATATTTATCTAAACGAGAAACTACTCTAAAATTAAACAACTTGTTTTGCGTTAGCTATCACGTCAACTAAAGTTGAGGCCTTCTGATTATTAAATATCCCTAAATAATTAAAAAAAGAATTATTTATGTTTTCATTTTGTAAACTGCCACGGAACCTACTATAAAAATGTTTATAAATACGGTACATAATAAATAATTATACACCAATTTTAATTTTTCTAAGTTCCATAAAATATTTTTTTGAAAACTATGCCTATAAGTTTTCGCAAACTTTACACTAACCCCATATTAAATTTCATAACAAGCGATTAAATAATAAACCCGTAAAAGCGTAACATACAGGGGTAACAGACAGGGGTACTATTGCTTTCATAGTATAAAGTGGTTAAAAAGTCAATGAGCCTTTTTCGACATTAACACTCACGTTTGATCGATGGAATAAATCGCGTGGAAGCAATCTGTAAGGAAATGTGAATTTGTAACACTTAAAATTAAAACCTCATATAGAATGCCGTCGTCACAGTCACCTCATATTGTTCATGTTTTTGTGATATTTATAGGATTAGTATGTGTGCACCATTTTTTTTATGTAGAAGTTGCAAACGAGCATTCATTTCACCTGATGGTAAGTGGCTACTGCCGCCCATGGACATCTGCAATTAATCCCACATAAGTTTAGATACCTACATGAGATTGGCAACAGATGTGTTGCAGAGACTAGCACCTCAAGTACGTACTTGGAATGCCTCGGACAAGTGTATCCCACACTTACCACACCCTTCAAAATGGAAAATAGCAGCGCTTAACACTGTTGTTATCAGGCAGGAATAAGTGTGACGTTGGTGCATCCGGAGTCGACACACAAAGATTTCTATTACCTTCATCTTGTCATCATATTGTAAGTACTCGTGCAGTCATAATGAAATATAAGTTACGTAATGGTATTCTCATTATACTTGTCTCGTCTTCATTGTTTGTCTGAGTGCCTTAATGATTAATTAAAATGAAGACCTCCTTCCTTCCCGTATATTCCAGACAGTTTTACATTTAAATAAATATACTAGGTACAACTTTATTTCCGCGATCTCTTTTCTATAACAGCAAGATGTAAGTCATTTTTCTAACTCAGATAATTATGTTAATATATAAAAAGATTCCGGAACGGAACCTCCAAGGAAGGAATGAACCTCCTTTTATTGAAGTCGGTTCGCAAATGTGATCGACCTCGGGTAGATCGTATCTTATCTGTGGTTGATTTTAGATATCCATGGGTGACAGTAGCCACTTACCATAACGAAAGCTGCATGTTGGTCTGCTACTCTAATATTATAAAAAAGCTGGGCAGTGCTGGTATTACTTTGACGCCTTAAAAATCTGTGCCCTGCACAAAAATCTCGATCACACGAACCTCATTCAATTCGGTACAAAAGTGATCGAGGTAAATAAATCGCATAATAATAAATCAAGTTGTAGGTCGCGTACCTCCAGTGTGAATGCCACGTTATATCACTCAGTAGTACGTCGGTCCTCGCGTCTCGAAATAGACTTGCCTCATGATCATGATCTTGACGTATACATCTACCTATGCCCATAGATTAGTAAAGATACTTCGCCGCCTTGAAATTGAATGTAGCCACAAACGGCTTATTTTAGTTAGTTCTTTTTAGGGTTCTTTTGAATTCTTGACAAATAAAAACATTTTTAGAGAAAATTTACGAATAAATAACTAATACTGCGTAATTTACATAATTATAATAATAAATAAATCATTATTTCAAATATTTTAAGGACATTTTAGCACGGAGACGTGGCAAAACTTTTTTACGCAACTATTTCAATTCTCAAAACTGGGTACATTTTCTTGTTAGAAGTGAGTAATCTTTACTAATCTATGCATGTGCCTTAAAATATACGGCTGGAAATGCCCACGATATATAATATTGTTTTCTTTTACACCCCGTGTGTCGAACCTTTACGACTACTGTGGCGGAACGGTTACTATATCGGTCTGACAAGCTGCAGATACCCGGTTCGATTCCCGGTCAAACAGATACTAAATCATGACTTCCGATCTGGGTCTGGTTTTTATTTATATATTTAATTAGGAAACAAACGAATACAAAGTGCATTTATTATATCTTAAAAATGATACATAAACCAGTAAAGTCCACTAATCACTAACACTGTAAATGGTATTTGTGTATTTCTTTCTGTGTGTGTATATATAGGTACCCAGCATACAGAAACAAATCTAGTGTAGAGCAATAAGTGTAGAAAGCGTTACTTATTATTTATTTATTAACTTCTTTCTATACAAATAACAGTATACTTGAAATAGGTCAAAGAAATATAGCTTCAATTTAAATGGCTTCAATGGTTAAAGCAATCGAGGATTTATACCCATGAAAGAAGAATATAATATTCTTGAAACGTTTCAAATATTATTTAAATAGACTCTACGTCGATAAATAAAAATATTTCTTTCGATTTATTTGTTTGCCATAATTTCATTTTGAAAAGGTAATGAGTTAAATTTGTGTGAGGAAATATGTATGTTATGTTTTTGTTTAAAATTTCGTATATGTTACAGTCGTATGGCACACAAAAAATATAATTATGTCAAGGTGAAAATAAATCGCAAAAACAAAAAATATAAACAGCGCCAGCATTGAAAATCTATTAGAGGCAATGTTGAATCATTCAGTCACACTCGCTGTCAGCACAGTTTACGTACATTCAAAGGCAATTGGATAGCGTTTAGAATCAAACGAGCCGTTCAATTAACTACATTTTAGCGCTTCTAGCATCTAACATTACGTTGACATCGTGACGGTAGACTTCGACCCGATTATTGGATGTTACGGTCGCAGCAGACTTGCTATTTTTGACGGCGATTTGCGTTTCGACGATTGCTTCGATGCTGCGTCACGTTTTGTCGTTATATTGCATTATGTTGCAGTATCGAAAACTGATGTTTTAGCGACTCCAATCATGGCAATTTTTCGCAATCGCAAGTACAATTCGCAAATTACAATAACCTCTCATCCTTGGGAAGTCCCACCTGAGGTCGGCCACAAATGCGCCGCTACCCCTGAGGATTAGTCCTCGGTACGCCTCGGAAAAAAAGTCTCCCTTACCACTCCCTTCAAAACGGAACACAGCAGCGTTTAACACTGCTGTTATTAGGCAGAAATAGGGGTGGCGGTGGTGCCGCCGGAGACGAACCGCAAAGGGTTCTACCACCTTTAAAACCAGTCGAAACGCGACTAAATTGTCGATTGCGACTGCTAAAAGTAGGTAGTCTGCAAAGACCCTTATTGGCATCAACGCTGGTCTGCGTTGGCACTCACCCAGATTGAAACCAAACGACGCCCGACGCATTTCTATGCATATTTAAATAGGCAATGGTGACACTGACAATACACATTCAGTTTGCGCCAATGCCTAGCCAATTTCACGTCTGCTCCAGACTAAATAATAGGTACATTAGCGTTGTTTTCGAGATTTATGAACACTATCGTATGTTCATATTCGTGTTCGGTTTATTTTACAATATTTTTGTTGTATTGAGACAGAATATAACAGTTTTTTATCCGAATCAAGTTATTATAATGATTGACTCTTAAAGAGGTACCTATAGTGAAGGAGAGAAGAAGTAAGGGAACACGTAGTAGGTATAGTCCGCGCCAAGCTGCTAGTCCGCTGTGAAGTTGTTGCAAGTATAGTCATACAATTTGCTATGGCGGCGCGATTCATTTCTATATTCAGAGCGGACTAGCAGTTTTACGCGGACTATACCTACTTGATAATCGCTTAAAACTGTAGTTGTTCAACTGTAGTTGTTCAACTGTAGACAATTAAACCAGATTCCTTTTATCAAAAATACTTGTATTTCTGAAACGAAAATATCTCAGTTACTTATATTTAAAGCTTAACTTTCTCAAACAAAAACCCATTTTCATTGAGGTCTAAACAAGAAAAACAAAATAAAACTAAAGAGACCAAAGTCCAAACTGTTAACGTGATTAAACCCACGATGCCAAGTTTACGCCCAACTGAATGAATAATAAAGTTCGTCTAGACAAAATAATTAAAGAACAATTATCACTAACTTTAAACTCTTAATTTTCTCTATTTTAACGCTTGGGGATTAAAGCCTTAAAATGAAATGTTTTGTCTCTTGTGACACAAGTGGTTGGGGGACACAACTTATCAAAGTTTATAAATATATGTTGTTATAACAATTTCACCTTATATAGTATGTACTTAGTAGTTATACCTAATAACACCAGTGTTAGGAGCTGCTGTGTTCCGGTTTGAAGGGTGTGGTAAGGGTGACAGACTTTTCCGAGGCGTTGCAGCTTAGTCCTCAGGGGTAGCGGCGCATCTGTGGCCGACCTCAGGTAGGAATATCTAATCCTATCTGGGGTTGATTAGAGATGTCCATGGGCGGCAGTAGCCACTTACCATCAGGTGGACTGTATGCTCGTCTGCTACTTTTATATTATAAAAAAAAAGTTTGCTGTCAAAAGATGGCGCTAGAAGTATTCTGAATCTCGCTATCGAAGTTTTTTACATACCTTACAATATACATACAAGGTTCGAATAAAGAGTGTGAGGGCTTCCAAAGTTTGATCACCCAGCTAGGCATTGCGCTACCAATTGAAAAATGTATGGATTTTAAAACAAGTAAAGTGTCACGCTAGACTATAGAAAGGTGACAATTGTAATTCATAAACTGATAAGTAACTATAAATATATGTGCTGCTATATTGTGAAGATTGTGGTAAAGCTGTTTTACTTTAGTATATTAGAGGTTCCGACTTAGTCCTTAGGAATAGCAATGAATCTTAAATTTGAAGTTGGTTATACTTAACATCAAATGAACTGCCTCAAAAAATCTTGATGTTAATAACGAGTGCCATAAGTGCTATCTGTAAAAGCACTTTGGCACTTGTCTTAAGCATTCATCATCGTACGAGGGCCCTAAACTACTTAACGCGAACAGCAAAAAGGTCTTAAGTAGTTCGACAAGCGACTGCCTATGATTGAGTACATGTAGAACTCGAAACGAAAAGAAAATTTGAAGTAAAATGTTGTTATTCGTTTAGTAAGACAAAATAAATTTATACAAAAAAAAACTATTAGTAACGTCGTTTGGTTTTTTTAACTCTTCTAAAACCTTTAATTTCGTAATCATATCATGGGTGAAAAGAGTGAATAAAAAAATTAGCTGCCTTTTAGCCCGCCGTTGAATTTATAATGACGTCACTAAGCAATTGATGCGCTGTTATCCAAACGAAAGATGCACATGCAACATTTCAGCGCGATTAGTTGGGATTGACTGGTTGAAAATTCTGTCAAGATTTGATCCTCACATTTACTCGAACTAACTAGGCAAGTAATATAAAAACTTGTAAAACATGTCTTTAAATCTTTTATCTGGTAGTGGATTTACTATTATGATGCCAGATTCACACTTGATTACCTATATAGTATAGGGATCACCGGTCTGTTTTACAGGGGGTTGGAATCCCGGTCAATCGGAAATCTACATAATTAATATAGGTACTTATAGGTAATTTATATATATTTTTTGTCTAAATATCATATTGTTATTCTTTCAAGGATTAGAAGACGAAGACAAGCATGATTTTTTTTGTTGACTTATGACCATATAGTTTAGTTAAATATAATACGAAAAAAATGTTCAATGTAAAGTTAAAATTAAGTAATGAGATAAAATTGAATCACTATTATTATAATTCTTGTTTTCATAACTTATTTTTAATGACGGTTATATATCAAAATGAGTTAACCTTCGAAATAAAAATATAAATACAAATCGGAAAATCACAAAGAAACAAAATTACGAGAATCCTGAGATCTGTAATCAGCAAATTGTTTCCGCCTCCGCAATATCGCCACGTTAGTAATTCGCATCCCACCAATTAGGAAAACAGGGGAGATCATTAAACAGGCTATACGTATTGTTGTCTAATGTGTGTACAATACAAAATATATATCCAACTATTTACTAAAGAAACTGTAACTATTTACTAACTGTAAACTTTAAACAAAAAACCTTCGAGTACATTGCTATACTCTCAGCCCCACACTAGTATTACTCCTGTATTGTAGGTACCATGAACAATTACAAAGATAAATAAGGAATACATTAACACCCAGACCCAGAATAGAAAACTAAATTCATCATTAATCATATCTTTCTTGCCGGAGATCGAACCCGCAACCCACCGCATGTCAAGCCGGTTTAGTGACCGCTCTGCCACGCGGCTATTCCTCGTAAAACTTTTAATTTATTCTGCATAACTAACGTATAATAATAAGAACTATTATGAAAACTTTTCTTTAATATTACAAAATAAAAATAAATGCAAAGAAGTACAAAAGCAGGGACACAAAACACTACCATAAAAAATATGAGCATCGCTGACTTTGGGCAATGTTCCCAAGATGCTGGCAGCATTTCCTTTGAATGGCTGCACCAATTCCTTAGGCGAAATATATGCCAGCTCTTATGTCAACGAAGGCGTCTTCCAGGCGTCTATAAGGTAGTTATGGAATACTCAATGAAATCAAAAATATATTTTAGCACAACAATTCATTTGATATTATAACAACTTAAATTTGGTCGAATGGTATACAGTAACATCGGAACTAATTTTCATTAAATTTATCAAATCAATCAAATTAGTGTCTTGAAGATAAAACTTAATGTTGTTCAACTCCGAAGGCATATCTACCAATTTCTGCTTACGACCAGCATGGTTAAGCGCTACTGTGTTCCGCTTTAGAGGGCATGGTAAGGGAGACATACTACTAGAGGATTTTCAACTTAGTCCACTGGGATAGCAACGCATCTGTGCCCGGTGTTGGGTAGGATTCTTATCTTACCGGGGGTTGATGACAGATACCAAGGGAAACAGAAGCCATACTATCAGGTGGGCTGTAGGTATGCTCGTTTGGTACTCCTATAATTTAAAAAGGCGGACTGCATTCGTTTGCTACTTTAAAATTATATAAAAAGTTAGAAGAATATTAGAAAATAGTTAGACCTATATACACACACCGTTGTAACGACTTCCAACTACTCGTCAAGAGATGGCGCTGCTGAATCACGCTATCGAAGTTTTCTAAACATCTTGCATATATACAAGCTCCGAAATGAGACTGTCGGAGCACGGCCGCTCCCCGGGCATGATCATCTACTTCGGCGGGAGATCTCCCCTTGCCAAACCGTCGTCAACCCATTACTGTCCCACTGCCGGGCATTAGTCTCCTCTCAGAATGAGAAGGATTAGGGTATACTCCGTCGCACTGGCCAAGTACGAGATTTCACATAACTTTAGTAACTTTTATTTTATTATTTTTTAAAGTCCTCTCGAGTATCTTCCTTCACCGTTAAAGCAAGTGATAATAAATTTGTATACACACAAAATATTACTTAATAGAAAATGTGGCGTAGTCGACACTGTAATAAATTCAGGCTCACGTTTAACTAACATTGCTCCATTTTAATTATCTCGATCTATGTATAAGTAATATTACTTATAATGTTAGTTCGCTCAATATAACGTTCTTAACTCCTCTCTAATTATTCCTTAATGAAAAGCAAACTAGAATGAATGGAAATTTCAGAGATATCGAATAAAACTTTCAGAGAACAATTTTCATCGTAGATACACTGACATTTCGCTATTCAAATTTCTGACCAGTAATGAAAACATGTTATGCAAATATTGAACTATTTCATGCAATTGAATAAGCGAAGGTTCATTTAACAGATAGCCCCTGTGACCCAATATCATCCGTCTAACATAGAGCCAATGACTATGCTTCGTGACTGTTGATGATCGTCAAAAGTTTCAAAAAAGATTTAATCGGAAATACAAATACGGTAACATAACAGTTTCTTTTTATTTCTTTTTATTTTATAAGAACCCTATATGATAACTGAGTAACACAATAGTTAAAGTGCTATAAATCTTTTATTAGTGTTAAGAAGAAAACAAGTTCTTTTTAAGACACCGTCTACTCCTTCACAGCCCGATACTAAAATAAATTAATCATTTAGATATCTGCCTGGCCAGAGATCGAACCCGGGACCCTCTGCGCGTCAGACCAGTCGTCACATCGGTTCGTCACGTCGTCACGTTCGATAAGTCTGTGAAGTTACCATACGACTTCTGTCTTGTCCACTACTAACAGTAAATAATACTAGTTAAAACATAAATGTACACATATTTTTTGAGACTATAAGTTCTAATATCTAGTCAGTGTCAATCGATGAACTATTTGTCACAGCAACACAAACGTTCGGGACTAATTAGAAACACAAACGGGAACAGTAACCTAGATACCCATTGAATACACGGCATCAATACGCCTGATTCTTGAAACAACAATAACTCTCGATAGGAAGCCCGCTCGCCTATACGATACAGTGTATTCAATTACTAAGATTTAGAACCGACGAAATGTAGCATTGCATTGGACTCTTTGAAGTTCCAAATATTTGTTTGGCATACCAACGTTATGGATATAAGTATCACTGTTCGTTCTGATAGTCATGTATTGTTTATAAGTAGTTACTGCCGCCCATGGCCATCTGTAATCCACCTCAAATAGGATTAAATATTCCTACCTGAGGTCGACCATAGATGCGCCGCTACCCCCGAGGACTACGCCCGAATACCTCGGAAAAGTATGTCTCTCTTACTACACACATGAAACCAGAACACAGCAGCGCTTAACACTGTTGTTAAGAGACAGAAAAAGCTGTGGCGATGATGGCCCTGAAATTCAAGCACAGTGAGTACTACCTTTATTTGACACAGCAACCCGAAACTTTCGGAACTAATTAGAAATACAAACGGTAACAGTAACCCAGATACTCATTGAATACACGGCATCAATACGCCTGATTCTTGAAACAACAATAACTCTCGATAGTAAGCCCGCTCAGCCGATACGATGCAACGTATCCAATTACTGAGATTTAGAACCGACGAACTGTAGCATTGCATTGAACTCTTTGAAGTTCCAAATATCTGTTTGCCCTACCTATTTTTACCCGACTTCTTCTTAAGGAGGAGGTTTCTCAATTCGACCGTATATATATATATATATATATATATATTTTTTATGTTTGTTCGGCCATTTTTTCACGATGCCGCGCCCGATCGACATGATTCATACACCATTGTATGTGGCTAGTTTCACAAGGGGTCCCATTTCGAGGAAATATGAAAATTTCTGCCAGTTTTCCCGGAAAATTGGAAAAACCCGACTTTATATAAACTTGAATAAGTCGAGTATTTCTTAACCAATTTTAATTTTCTTTCTTTCATATGAAAGAGAGTTTCGTTGCGATACTTTCCTACCTTAACATTAGTATGCTCTGATGATTAGAATTTAAGTTATGGGGTGGAACTCATCATCACTACCCCTGCTTTTTACATATTTTATGACAACTTACCTTCTGCCCACTCAATTCTCATGAAACTTAAAATTAACATTGAGTATCTAGGTTAACATGATACGGCGCTCATATTGGACACGCTGTTTACGCTGTTATCAAACGAAATATATTGAGCGCCGACTTCAGAAACATGTACTAAACCAACATTTATTTCAATTATTTTTTACTTTTTAGTGACATAGAAGTCGGTTTTATTTTTTTGTTATAATTTTTTTTTATAGATATAAGTATCATTCTTCCTTTTTACGCTGGATATTCAAGTATTCTTGGTCAATTTGCGGTAGCTGAAGTAGCACAATATGAAGGTTGTAAAATACTACTACAGCTATTGCTGCCGCTAACTTGTACTGGTAATGTTTCCTTTTTCAAGGGCACGTTTAAGAAACGGTCCAACTTATGTTATATGCATCAGTAATCGAAATCAATTGGTACCTTCAACCTGTATGTTCATTTTTTTTATTATCAGGTGAATATAATTGCATCTCTTTAAACTTCTTTTATTACAAAAAGCTTTGAATTAAATTTTAGGGTTCCGCTCCCAAAAAGTGAAAACGGAAACCTTTTACAAACACTCCTCTGTCTGTCCGTCTGTTACGAAACTCTATCTCCTGGACCTTAATAGATAGATACGTGAAATTACAGAGTATGTAGAACGGTGGCCGCTATGACAACAAATAGGAAAAATAAATGGGGATCAGCATACAACAAATTTTTCGAAGTTTTTTTGATTAATTTAACATTGTCGTCGCAAAATTAATTTAGACACCAATCCAGGATAAGCCCACAAAGCGATAACGAGAAAATTAATATATAATACAATAAAACACACCACTACTACGAAAATCAATTCAGTTTCACGGAAATGAATAGATCTTTGTAGATTAGAATAGAAATGTAGAGCTTGCCTCAATAGCTATCAGAAATGAGAATAGACCTGTCAATAGCTCGACCTCCGGAGACTCGACTATTGAGTTTCCAATATATGCAGTGTTCTGTTTTTGATTTCTGAAGCTAATGAACGCAGACAAATACATTCTGAATAATGAATGCAGTGATGATGGCATGTTTAAACTTATCTGTACGTAATAAGTTTGTTCAAATAATTACTCCAAATATGCTGTTAGGGATAAATAGCAACTGTGGCCAACTTAAGGTAATACACCTTTTCAATCTATAGTTGATTATAGATTAATGATGAAAAGTACCTACTTACCCAGGTGAACTACATGGTAGCTTTTTACTTTTTTTATTGCAAACAAATATTCTGCTTTCGATATTGCGCAGTCAATTGATGTTGACGATATTTCTAAGTTAAACATACGTCACGTGATATTTATCGTCTTCGCAAAATTAATATAGACACCAATCTAGAATAAGGTCAAAAAGTAGTAGCGAAAAAACTAATTTGTAATACAATAAAACTCACCACACCTACGAAATTCAATTCAGTTCCACGGAAATGAATAGATCGTTGTAATCAGAAATGTACGAGTAGAGCTTGTCTCAATAGCTATCAGAAATGAGAATAGACTTGTCAATAGCTCAACTTCCGGAGACTCGACTATTGAATTTCCAATATATGCAATGTTCTGTTTTTTGCTTGTTTTTGCAAATATATGCAAATTTCTGAAGCTAATGAACGCAGACAAATACATTCTGAATAATGAATGCAGTTATGATGGCATGTTTAAGCTTATCTGTAATAAGTTTGTTCAAATAATTATGTATTCCAAATATGGTCTAAGAGATGAATATCAACCACCTTAAGTAATTACTCCTACTCTATTTACAGTCGATTATACATTAATGGTGGCCGGTACCTACCTTACCTTACCCAGATGGAATGTTTGCTCATTTGTTATTTCTATATTCTAAACAACATCATTCAAAACAAATATTCTGTTTTCAATGTTGCACCGTCAATTGATGTTAAAGATATTTCTAAATTGGATAATCATATGTACAAACTACTATTCAAAAACAGTTTCACAAACTGAATAGAGCTCTATAATTAGAAATGTGGAGCTTGAATTCTATCAGAAATAGATAATACAAATCTATTCAATAGTGAGGATGACGTCCAACAACAAGATAAGTCAGATTGTCGGGCAATCACTATATTTGCAATACGATTGTTGTGTTGTATTTCATATTGTTGTTATATATTTCCCAAATTAAATAATAAGGCAAATGCTTTTAAATGAAATTCACAGATATTTCTGTGTTTTTTATAGGAGTTGCAGATGAGCATACAGTTCACATTCTCTTAAAGGGCTACTGCCCCCATGGACATCTGTAATCAATCCCAGGTTGGATTAGATCTTGTCCCTGTAGTTCCGGGACTAGAATAGAGCTACGGTATCCCCTGCCTGTCGTAAGAGGCAACTAAAAGGGGGCTTCTGGGGTTGCGGGCGGCAAGAGTGGGAGCTCCCGGCCAGCGGCCCCGGGAAGGACGACGGTATGTGTGGTTGCATACCGTAGTATACACCAGATGGTGTGGCGAGCGTCAAGCTCACCTGGGCGGAGCCCGACGGGGCAACGCGCTAAGAGGACTCCGGTTGCGTTCCTTTGGAGATCCCGGAGCCCTCAACGCAGCGCAGAGGACGGCCACCGGGGGGGTTTTAGTGCGGTAAAAATCCCACATAACTCGGTGTCGCTCCCACGTTGTCGGGTACCTTTTGAAGGTTTCCCCCTCGACAAAAAAAAAAAAAAAAGGTTGGATTAGATCTAACCTAAGGACCTTAACCCTGTGGACTTGAGATCGGCCTCAGATGCATCGCTACCCCTGAGGACTAAGTTGAAATGCCTCGGAAGCGTCTCTCATAAGGGTGTGGCCCTTCAAACAAGAACGAAGCAAGTTTTACTACTAAACTATCAGTTCATGTGTTGTGTACAATATCAAAACATATAAATTTGTTTATTGATTTCGGCTAACAGCTACCTCTTAACGGACTATGATAGATTTTCATGTAAAACCCAGTTTGCAGCGGGTTATTTTACTTTTTTTAATCCCAAAAATTTGCGATATTTGGAGTATCCGCGTAAAACTAAAAGCTGTGCAGGTAAATCCGGTAGTCAAATCTTTTTTTCAATAAATATGTACGGAGATTAAAAGCGAACTATATAGCTGTCTGGTTTTCCAGTTTTCAATCAACGCAGTAGTTTGGATTTTTCAAGTTTTAGTATTAATTGAATGTAACACCGAAATACCTGAATACCTAGAAAAAACGTATTCGACATTTTCCTAAAATACTGAAAGTTTATTTTTAACAAAAAATATAACTATCGAGCGATTTAACTACACTAAAAAGGCAATGTATATGTATGTAAGTTAAGTAATATAGGTTAAGATGGTAGAAATAACTGTGCTCCAGGGATACTACCGCCATGACTATTTTTGCCTAATGACAACAGAAATAAGTACTTCTGGCAGTTGCCACTTACCATCAGATGGACTGCATGCTCGTGTGCTACTCGAATTAAAAATATATCTTTAATATTTATACTGTTATGGCCATTATCCGGTATGCACGCTCAGTTTTAATCATCATCATCATCAACATCAACCCATTATTGTCCCACTGCTGGGCACGGGTCTCTTCTCAGAATGAGAAGGATTAGGCCATAGTCCACCGCGCTGGCCAAGTGCGTATTGGTAGACTTGACATACCTTTGAGGTTTTTTTTTAAATCTCTCAGGTGTGCAGGTTTCCTCACGATGTTTTCCTTCGCCGTTTTAAGCAAGTGATAATTAATTTCTAATACGCACATAACATTGAAAAACTAAGAGGTACGTGCCTGGAATTTGAACTTCGGACCTCTCGTTCGAACGGCCGAGTTTCATAACCAGTAGGCAATCACTGCTACTGTTACTCAGTTTTAATAAAGTTACTAACTTAATAATTGTGACGTCATTAACAACTACAAACTAAGCAATAACTAAACCATGAGGGTAGACAAAACTTTTTAACGATTTTACAGAACCCACAAATGGTTGTTACCTGAGGTAGAGATGAAGTGTTATTAAAATATGAATAAGTAAGTTATATTTTCACGAGAACCTTTATATTTTTGATTCCAGACTGCAGTGGGTTTTGCTTTTCAAGTATGTAATGTATGTCATTCTCTGGTACGCCTTATAGCCCAATCAGGACGGATTTTAACATACCTATTTGGTGTCTTTGGATTCGTCTAAATTGTGGAAGTAACGTAGCCTTTTTTGAGCACTCGGGATTTTTTTATATATTTGGTTTGAATTATGTTCTTTTAAAAAACGCGGTCTCTCGATCGAGGGGTCCGAGGTTCAAATCCCAGGCACGCAAGCACCTCTGATTTTTCAAAGTATGTGCGTATTAGAAATTAATTATCACTTGCTAAACGGTGTAGGAAAACATCGTGAGGAAACCTGCATATGAGAGATTTATAACAAAAAAAAAACTATCTTAAGTATATGTGAAGTCTACCAATACGCATTTGGCCAGCGCGGTGGACTATGGCCTAATCCTTCTCATTATGAGAGGAGACCCGTGCCCAGCAGTGGGACAGTAATGGGTTGATGATGAATATATGCCTGGAGCAAATGCAAAATAATAGTGAAACGCGTCATATCCTCGCCAATTTCAATTAGGAGAGCACATTTCCTATACAAGCATTGGGAATAGATCAGAAATTAGAAATGTAAATGTAACCCAGATATCTACAATAGAATGGAAGTGTAGTGGGATCAGGAGGGATCGGTAGTCATAGAAACAATCGTACAAATAAAACATCTACTGTACAATCTTGATAAGCTTCTGTTTCTATTTTCAATGTTTTACAAGTTATAATTGAAAATGCTTATTATAATCCCGAACCAAAATTCATACCAACTTATATATATATATTTTTAAATATAAATGCGAGGCAAGTTACCTTATTGACAACTTACCTTATGGTAAGTTAAATATTCAAAAATTACATTATGTTTTTTTTTAAATAAAAAACAATGAATATAAATAAATAAGGGGTGTGGTAAGGGAGACATACTTTTCCGAGGCGTTCCAGCTTAGTCCTGAGGGGTAGCAGCGCATGTGGCTGACCTCAGGTAGAAATACCTAATCCTATCTGGGGTTGATTACAGATGTCCATGGGCGGCAGTAGCCACTTACTATCAGGTGGACTGCATGCTCGTCTGCTACTCCTATATTATAAAAAAATCCCTTATGTAAATATGTGATTAATAAATTTCAGTTAAGGGCAAAAAATCCCTCGAATTTGTCACTCTGACCCACCGTTCACTGTTTGCTTTTCACGAATATTGAGATTCGACCGGCCATAATGGAATTGTCGCTTTGAAAATACAATCACTGTGACGCGAAGCTTAACAAACAAAAATCTACTGTTTATTTTTTTAAGGGACTTTTATATGTCGATGTCGATTTGATTAGAATATTAATATACAGGTAAATACATTGTGTATGAGGGACGTTTTTAAATGTATTCTAAATATACGATCATATTCAATATTGTATAAAATAAAATACCAATATAAGTAACGCTAAGAGGTTTTGATACGTAGTACATTTAATGGAGAAAGTACCACCGCTACACCCATTTCCCCATTTTCTGGATAATTTAGACAATTATCTTAGTCCTCGGGAATGGCAACGCTTTTGTGGTTAATTTCAGGTATAACAGATTCTATCTTGAGCTAATCCATATCTATAAGACAATGGCCACTTACCATCTGGACTGCAAGCTCGTTTGCTAAAATAAAATTATTAAATAAAAAAAAAGTTTTGGTGATTTAAAATGCTTTTATGCAATAATTGATTAAACACAACAAAAATCGAACTCTACGAAAATATTAAAAATTATGTTACATAAAATAAAAATTTTAATACTTTCTATTAATAGTGATTACGTTCCTTTTCCTTTCCTTTTAGAAATCAATTATCACTTGCTAAACGGTGAAGGAAAACATCGTGAGGAAACCTGCATACCTGAGAGATTTATAAAAAAAAAACTCAAAGGTATGTAAAGTCTACCAATACGCACTTGGCCAGCGCGGTGGACTATGGCCTAATCCTTCTCATTATGAGAGGAGACCCGTGCCCAGCAGTGGGACAATAATGGGTTGCTGATGATGACGTTCCTTTTCCCACGGAGATCACTATGGCTTATGGGGGTAGCAGACTTTTCCCGTCGGCCAGATTGGATTTATATGATAATAACATATGGAATCATAGGACTTATGCGTTTATATGTGTTAAATTGTAATAAATACACAGTTTCAAAAATGTTGGTATAGTCCGCGCCAAACTGCTAGTCCGCTCTGAAGTTGTTGCGAACAGGTGTAGTCATACAATTGCTATGGAGACGCGATTCGTTTCTATATTCAAAGCGGACTAGCAGTTTTAGGCGGACTATAATAGAACATTGTTCAGACGCTCCTTCGTTACATCTGTTTGTACCTTGCAATAGCAGTTAAGCGCAATTTTACTTGATTTCAAGGATATGATAAGGAAGAGAGTATAATACGAGGCGTTTTAAGTTAGTCCTCAGAGGACTACTTATAAGCAGCACATTGGTAGCCAACCTCGGTAAGCACTCCAATTCCATCTGAAATTTATTAAGATTACAAATGTCCATGGGTGGCAATTGTCACTTTCTATCAGCAAAACAAAAATGTTCTTCCAAATCAATTGCTCAAAACATTATCTAGTCTGTATTTCTTATCATTTACTCGATAAAACCACCGCTGAAGTATTTTATTAGAAACAAACAAATTTGTACTTATCTGGAAATATTCACCGAATCCTTTATGTAGATAGTAAGCAAAATATCATTCTGTCTCGAATTGAATAAGAAACCAGTCATGCGTATACACTGTAGTTTGATATTTGTTATTTTATCTTTATAAATCGCTGTGAATTGTTCATCGCAATTCACTGAATTTAGTGTATACCTACCTAATTTTGGCATGAATTGAGGCAGTATACTTTTGACACCCGTACCCTTACCATGACTTTTTACGTTTTGACAAATATGACTGTTTTGGTATTTGTTTATGTATTGGCCTATACAATTTCCAAGTTCTGACGCAATCCGCTAGAGGCGCTGATTGGAAATTGTATGGGCAAATACGTAAACAAATACCAAAAGAGTCATATTTGTCAAAACGTAACAAGTCATGGTAAGGGTACTGACTTCCAATACACAGCATGTACAGTGAGCTCGAAAAGTAGATCAACATATTAGGGTTTCAAAAAATATCTATACACTCAAGCGTTCATAAGTAGCTATACAACTAGCACCATAATTAGATGAACGTAAACTTTCAAAAGTTGATGAACACTAGTGTCAAAAGTAGTTGAACAATGATTAGTGACGTTAGTTATTTTGCACATACGGTGTTCAGATGCTTTTCACGCGTTACTGTTCATCTAATTATGATGCTACGGGTGTTCAACTATTCATGAACGCTTGGGTATGAAAGTATTTTTGAAACCGTAATCTGTATATCTACTATTCAAGCTGACTGTACCTCTAACTTTCCGCAGCCATGTAAAATTTGTAAGAAAACTTTTATACACATGTATGTTAGATTAGCTATATCTGGAACTAGCTTCGTCTCATCTTCGTACGCGTTAATTGTAACATGATATTTATTCTAATACTAGCAGAACCCGCGGCTTCGCCCGCGTAAAACAATATGATATGACATACAAATAACTGTAATCGTAAATTTGTACCTAACAAATTAAACGATAAAGAAGCATTAATATTTAATTAATAAAAGCTTTTTTTTCGTCACTGTGTACCTACCTAAATTGGTCAAGCTTTCTTCAGAAACATACACAAAAACTCTAATAAGTGGACTGTAATGGAACTCTCTTTAAAATATAAGTTTCATGTAGGATACAATAATTATTATTTACACTATTCCATAGGAACCGTCCATGTTATATGGGGCCTTACATACAGCGGTTCTTTCCAGGGTCTCTGGCTGGGCGGTTAGAGCTCCCATTCTTGCCGCCCGCAACTCCAAAAGTCCCCCTTTAGTCTCGTACGACAGGCAGGGGATACGGGGTAGCCCTGTTCTAGCCCAAAATTTTAATCCAAGGTCTATGTATCTACCACATCACCATCATTAATCCACGCATACCCACCACAACCATACCCCACGGCAGGACAAAATGTTGGCACGCAGTGTGTCCAAAGTAGTTGCCATGTACCTAATCAGTATACCAAAATGTAGGCTAAATTGAATAATCTTACGCATTATCATATAGGAAATTTGCACCCCTTCAACGTTGTCGTATATTTGTCTGAATAGACGTTATCTGAAATTTCACGTTTCTAACTTCGAACCTAAAAGATTCCCGTATAACATACATATAACACTTCTTTTACCTCCTTAGTAGAATTTCAAAAACATTCCTATGTACATATGCATCAATAGATACTTTATCAGCAAATTTCTGACAGATAATATTCCACACCAACGGTCAGCAACCCGACACCCACGGGTGGTGTGTGGCCCGCGACTTTCCCTTGTGGCCCGCGGGTCTGCGCGTTACTAATTATTGGCCAAGTGCAAGTCAAACCCGCACCTGGAGGGTTTCGTAATAGAATTTCGCCCTACACTAAACTTCTCTGTTTTTTTCTTCTATGTTCTTTTTTCAGACACGCCAAAGAAAGTAACTTCAATAACGGTTTTTAAAGAAACTTTCTATACTAATAGTACCCTAATGGGGTTGATGGTTGAGTTGCTAAAAATGCTGAAACAGATGGGTAAACAGAAAGACATAATGCATACACCCTTTTATAGCCGTCTTAAGGGTTGATCTAAAAAAACAGTGACTCAGATGCTTTATTGAGTCTAATGATAATTTTTCATAGTGGTTGCTTCCAAATTAACGGATTATAAAATAAAGTTCCAACCCCTATTTAACGACCTTAAGGGTTGATTTTCAAAAAATGGAAAAATAAGTGATATAGTATTTACAACCAGAAAGCAAAATACCAATTTTCATAGACTTTGCTTCAAAATCTGCGGACTTCTAAACGAAGTTTCTACCCCTATTATACCCTCTTAAGGGCAGATTTTCCATAAATGGTGTTAAAAAAGTTCTATCATTCCCAACCAGAAAGCCAATTACCATTTTTTACAGTCCTTGCTTCCAAATTAACGGTTTTTAAAATAAAGTTCCATCCCCTATTAAACAACCTTAAGGGTTGATTTTCCAAAAACTGTGAAATAGGTGTATTTTGAATCAGAAAGCCAAATAACAATTTTCATAGACTTTGCTTAAAAAGCCGCGGACTTCTAAACGAAGTTTCCACCCCTATTTTACCTTCTTAAGGGTAGATTTTCCATAAACGGTGTTAAAGAAGCTCTATTATTTTGAACCAGAAAGCTAAATACTATTTTTACAATCCTTGTTTCGAAATTAACGGATAATAAATAAATTTATTTTAAAATAAATTTATATTCCCTATTAATCGAACTTAACGGTAAAATAGGTGTTCTATTATTTTCAATCAGAAAGCTGAATACCAATTTTCATAGACTTTGTTTCAAAATCTGCGGACTTCCCAACAAACTCTCAACCCCTATTTAACCCACATTAGGGTTGATTTTCCAAGGACGGTAGAATTAAAGTTCCACTATATCTAACCAGTAAGGCAATGACTAACTTTCGTAGTCCTGGCTTTCAAATTGGCAAATTTTAAAATAAGCTGTCAACCCTTATTTTACCAACTTAAGGGTTGATTTTCCAAAAATGATGAAATAGGTATTTATTTATTTTCTATCGAAAACTCAAATACCGATTTTCATACAGTTTACATCAAAACTGGGGGACTTTCATACAAACTTACAACCCTTATTGAACCCATATAAGGGTTGATTTTCCAAAAACGGTAGAATTAAAGTTCCACTATATCTAATCAGTAAAGCAATGACTAACTTTCGTAGTGCTGGCTTTCAAATTGGCAAATTTTAAAATAAGTTGTCAACCCTATTTTACCAACTTAAGGGTTGATTTTCCAAAAACAATGAAATAGGTGTTTAATTATTTTCTATCGAAAACCCAAATACCGATTTTCATACAGTTTACATCAAAACTGGAGGACTTTCATACAAACTTACAACCCTTATTTAACCCACATAAGGGTTGATTTTCCAAAAACGGTACAATTAAAGTTTCACTATATCTTACCAGTAGAGCAATGGCTAACTTTCATAGTGCTCGCTTTCAAATTGGCAAATTTTAAAATAAGCTGTCAACCCTTATTTGACCAACTTAAGGGTTGAGTTTCCAAAAATGGTGAAATAGGTATTTAATTATTTTTAATCCAAAACCCAAATACCGATTTTCATAGAGTTTACATCAAAACTGGGGGAATTCCATACAAACTTACAACCCTTATTTTACCCACATAGGGGTTGATTTTCCAAAAACGGTAGAACTAAAGTTCTATTATATCTAAACAGTAAAACAATGGCTAACTTTCATAGTGCTGGCATCCAAAATGAAAAAGTTCAAAAAAAGCTGTCCACCCCTATTTAACCACCTTTAGGGTTGATTTTGGAAAAACCCTTAGATTAGATTTTTATTACTTTAAATCAGAAAGCTAAATACCAATTTTCATCCAGTTTGCTTTAAAACTGACGGACTTTCATACTAACTTTCAACCCCCATTTAACCCCCTTAACGGTGGAATATCAAAAAATCCGTTCTTAGTGCGCATCTACATTATAAAATAAAGCTATGTTTCAAATATCCTGATTGTAGCTTCAGCAGTTTAGTCAAAACCTTGATTAATACGTTTTGAACGTGAGTATCTTTTCGCTTTTATATATATAGACTAGGTATCGCTTGTGTGCGCTCGCTGCTAAAGCAGCTCGCGAAACGGTTGTCTTCTTTAGTTTTACGTGCAAATTTTTTTTACATTTTTACCCGATATTGAAGTTTTATTAATTCTGTTTGGGGCTGTTTGGAAAAGATATGAGTTAACATTTGCAAATTACCAAGAATTTGGGTCGTGATTTTTTTGTCTATAAGCCATACATTTTAAAGACATAATAAGGAGACTTGAAATATTATATACAAAAATAACTATTTATAAAAATTGTTATTTCTTGTATGACAACACTAAAATATTTTTTACCAAAATGTGTAGTCGATTAGTACATAAAAACGCGTCATACATTATTTCTATATATTATATTATCTATATTGATTCTATACTTATAATAAATCTGTAGAGAGGTCAATTCTGTACAAGAAATATATTTCCAAAATAACTATCAGGGGTATTTAGGGATCGATACTGATGTCAAGAATGCAATCATTAAAATTTTTGTCTGTCTGTCTATATAACCGTTATAGAAAAAAAAGCTACTCGACGGATTTTAACGAAACTTGATACAATTATTTTTCATACTCCTGAGCTGGTTATAGTACCTATACTTTTCATCACGCTACAATCAATAGGAGCAGAGCAGTGCAGAAAACATACCTCTTATATTATATCCTTCTTTTGTAAATCGTATATCATATTTATCCTGTCCATCCTTTGAAAATATCCAAATATACCTAATAGATTATGGCCCTTCTTTAGTAAATCTTATATTTTACCCCTCTTTTAAAGTCACAAAAATGTTGAAGATTAATACATTTTGTATCCTTTATTTGACTACATACCACATCCACAAAATCTGTGTCTGTGTCTGTTAATAAATAATTATAAATGAATACGTAAGAATAGAATCTAACATCTTACGCCCCTTCCTGCTATGTGCATGGTAGAGCTACACTCCAAAAAGAATAATCACGGGTAAAATTCATATAGGTAACTTAAGCCACAAACAATTTAACACATACAACGAATTAAACTAAAATAAATAGAATACTCAAAAACTCAAGTCATAAAAAAATTTCAAACCAGTTATTGCCAAATATTCTCAACATACCAATAAGTTAGCTCATTAAGATTAAATCATATACATTTTTAAACGACTCATAAATTAATTCCGAAATATATACATACTTATAAACCCTGTAACCGATAACCATCAAATTCTCTCCAAATAATCTAAACAATTTGTCTTGCTTTTCTTCTTTCATATCTTATGACTCGTAATTCTTCTCCTTCGAAATGGTAACAGGTGCTTTTAATACTTTAGTATTGAATGCCCAGTCCGTTATTATTACATTCCAAAGACCACAGGTATTCTTCATTGTTTGATCCAATATTAACATGAAAACAAAAATAAAACTTGCAATTAATTCTATTTAAAAATGTAAGTAAGTAAGTACAAGCTGTAACCATACTTTTCCAATTGTCCGTAACGTAATGGACACTTAGGAATAGAACAAACTTTCTATAACCTAATCCCATTATTATTATATGGATAATATAATGTTAAACAATATAACATAATAATTTTAAAATTCAATAATTACTTTCGGATATTATCCGCACAATGAACCCTAGTAAATATTTAACATATACTCCAAAACGTGAGGTGTTACGAGGGTGCGTTTTTAAGTCCGCGGAATGGCAGGGTTGGAGGGGGGATAGCGGGCTCGTTAAGGGCGGTACGTGTTAAGTGACTCATAAATAGTATAAATATAAAGTTTTATCACAATTGCATCATTAGTTTTAAAACTATCGACAATTAAACAACTCAATCCGGAAGAAAATTGGAAGTATGGAGAAAATCGAGCATCGCGCCGTTATAAAGTTCCTTACCAAGCAAGGAAAGTCTGTGCAAATCATAATGGAAGAGATGTCATCGGTTTACGGGGACTCTTGCCCTGGAAAAACGATGGTTTACAAGTGGAACAACCTTTTTAAGCAAGGCAGGGATTCACTTGAAGACGACCCACGACCAGGACGGTCTGTTGAGGTGACCATTCCGGAAACGATAGCGGAAGTCGAAAAATTAGTACTGGAAGATGCTCGGCTAAAGAAGAAACAGCTTGCAGAAATGGTTGGAGTATCGGATACAACCATTTTTAAAATTCTGCATGACCATCTTGGCATGACTAAGGTCAGCGCGCGGTGGGTGCCGAGAATGCTCACGCCGCCTCAGAAACAACAGCGCGTTGAATGTTCCCGTGCGTTTTTGAACCTCTGTGGAGAAGATAAGGATATTGTACTGAATCGAATTGTTACTGGAGATGAAACTTGGGTTCACCATTATGAACCTGAATCTAAACAAGACTCCATGCAGTGGCATAAAAAGGGTACAGCACCTCCTAAAAAGTTTAAGGTGTCACAATCGGCCGGCAAACTCATGGCGACAGTCTTTTGGGATGCAGAAGGAATTTTGTTAATAGATTACAAAGATAAAGGTGTCTCTATAACCGGAGAATATTACGCAACAATCTTGGAGCGGTTAAAAGAAGCCATCAAAGAAAAAAGACGAGGAAAATTATCCAGAGGTGTCCTGCTGTTGCACGACATTGCGCCCGTACACAAGAGCCGTATTGGACGCAATTTCCTCGTATTTTTCCGACAAGGACAAAACATTTTTTTATGAGGGTTTAAATAAGTTAATACAAAGATCTGAAAAATGCATTCGTCTTGCAGGAGAATATGTAGAAAAAGAAAAATAATTTTGACATTTTATTTTCGCTCCTTGTCCCTCATTCCGCGAACTTAAAAACGTACCCTCGTAAATGTATCACGAAATATTAATAATTTGAAGCCTGCAAAAATTGTCTTATAACATTAAAGTTCTTCTAAACAAATATAACATCTGCTCATAACAACGGTACTGCCATTTTATATCTCGACTGTGTAAGTAAGAACTTTTAATATAGTGTTATTATGATTTATATCAAATTAAGGTAAAATGAAAACAAAAACATTTGACCCAAAATCAAATCAAATTCCTGAAAAACGCCCGGCTAGGCTACTATATATCTATTTAATAAACTCAGATAGCAAACTTAAAACAATCTGTGCCAACCAACATTTGTATCGATTCTTAATTTGTTGTATTTAAATATATCGAATAAATTAACTTACGCAGTTTTACACACCCGATCCCACTGGCTGAATTGTTGGGGGTATCTCCAATGGAAGACTTCAACCTAGTTATTTTTATTTATTTCCAAGACCTCCACAAACATCGTCCTTGACATCTGCCGTTTCCCGCCATAATACCCTTTTGTTTTTTTTTTAATCACGAATACAGCGTTACAGCCAATTAAATATGTGGCCAGCATTATTTTTCGAGTGAAAGCTTTTAAGTAACTTTTAACCTAATTTTAATTTTATTTATTTTTATAATGTTAATAATGTCTCGCCTGTCTATCTCGCTCTAACACATACGTATACTATGCTCTGACTCTTTCGGATTGCCAATCTATTAGTATAATATATCTATGGTTCAAACTGTTAGTAGCTAACAACGCCACGTATTAGGTAATAATTTCAAAAGGAGACAACAGTTTTAAATATTACATACAAAGATGCATGCGTATAAAAAATATTATTTTGTGTACGGCACCACTGAATTTTTTTTTACCACAATGTGAAATCTATTAATACCTACAAACGCATCGTACATTTTAATGTTGTCAAAATATACAAGAGCTTGAAATATTTAATAGAAAATACATATGTATGAAAATTATTATTTTTTGTATGGCCACACTAAAATATTATTTTATAAAAATGTGCAGAATATTAGTACCTACAAACGCCCCATACATTCTAAAGATATCAACAGAAGACAACAGCTTGAAATATTGCATACAAAAATACATATATATGAAAATTATTATTTGTTGTATGGCAACACTTAAATATTTTGTTACCAAAATGTGAAGTCTATTAGTACCTACAATCGTGTCATACATTATAAGGTTGTCAAAAATATACAAATGCTTGAAATATTACATACAAAAATGCATATGTATGAAAATTATTATTTTTTGTATGGGAACACTGAAATATTTTTTTACCCAAATGTCTTAACTGTTAATATCAACAAACGCTTCATACATTGGAATGACCTCAGAAGGAAACAACAGCTTGAAATATGGCATACAAAAATGCACTTGTATGAAAATTAGTATTTTTTATTTGGCAACACTGAAATATTTTCTCACCAATTTATACAGTCTATAAGTACCATTAAACGCCTCATACAGAAAACTGACATTTAGTGATGCTGGGCATGGTGGTGGTGGTTTTTAAAAGGAGACAACATCCCGCAACACCACATACAAAAATACATATGTATGAAAATTATTATTTTTTGTATGGCAACACTACAATATTTTTTTACCAAAATGTGCAGACTATTAGTATCTACCAATGCCTCATATATTTTAATGGCATCAATACAAGACAACAGCTTTAAATATTACATACAAAAGTACATATGTATGAAGATTATTATTTTTTGTATGGCAAGACTTAAATATTTTGTTACCTAAATGTGAAGTCTATTAGTACCTACAATCACGTCATACATTATAAGGTTGTCAAAAATAAACAAAAGCTTGAATTATTACATACAAAAATGCATATGTATGAAAATTATTATTTTTTGTATGGGAACACTGAAATATTTTTTTACCCAAATGTCTTAACTGTTAATATCAACAAACGCTTCATACATTGGAATGACCTCAGAAGGAAACAACAGCTTGAAATATGGCATACAAAAATGCACTTGTATGAAAATTATTATTTTTTATATGGCAACACTGAAATATTTTCTCACCAATTTATACAGTCTATAAGTACCATTAAACGCCTCATACAGAAAACTGACATTTAGTAATGCTGGGCATGGTGGTGGTGGTCTTTAAAGGGAGACAACAGCCCGAAACACCACATACAAAAATACATATGTATAAAAATTATAATTTTTTGTATGGCAACCCTAAAATATTTTTTTATCAAAATATGTAGAATATTAGTACCTACAAACGCCTCATACATTAAAATGACATCAAAAGGAAACAACAGCTTGAAGTATGACACACAAAAATGCACTTGTATGAAAATTATTATTTTTTATATGGCAACACTGAAATATTTTTCCACCAATTTATACAGTCTATAAGTACCAGTAAACGCCTCATACAGAAAACTGACGTTAAGTGATGCTGGGCATGGTGGTGGGGGTCTTTAAAGGGAGACAACAGCCCGAAACACCACGTACAAAAATACAAATGTATGAAAATTATTATTTTTTGTATGGCAACACTAAAATATTTTTTAATCAAAATGTGCACAATATTAGTACGTACAAACGCCTCATACATTCTAATGTTACCAATACAAGACAACAGCTTGAAATATTACATACAAAAATACATATGTATGAAAATTAATATTTTTTATATGGCAACACTAAAATATTTTTTACCAAAATGTGCAGTCTATTAGTACATACAAACGCGTCATACATTATAACGTTGTCAAAAATTTACAACAGTTTGAAATGTGACATACAAAAATGCACATGTATGAAAATTATTATTTTTTGTATGGCAACACTGAAATATTTTTTTACACATTGGTACAGTCTATAAGTGCCATTAAGCGCCTCATACAAAAAAATGACGCCAAATGGCGGCAACAGCTTGAAATCTTCGATAATCCTGTAGAAAATGCATTTGTATGAAAACATTTTTTTTGTATATGGCAACATTGGATGTTCGATTTTTTACATAGGGTCCATTTGAAATAAAAAATATCTCCCATACATAACTTATATGCTCTGTCTACGGTTTCCGCCCAAGTACTCAAAAAGTGAAAATCGTGAAAAAAAAATCTGTATCCCAGTGTTGCCAGTTGATTAAGAAGAAAATGGTCAAATGTCATTACGGCACCCAAAAAAAATAGTCCTGTGAAAAAAATTCATTAAAAATATTTCTCCTTCTATTTTTACATTTTTGAATGAAAAGTTCCAAAAAATGTATGAACGATGAAAAAAAAAACTTTACCTGGCAACACTTCGAGCCGAGCTCCATGACCGCCCGATACAAAGCGACTCGCTCAAATGTTGCCAACCTCAAAATATTTCACTTCGAAAAATGCATTTTTTCGTACATTTTACAAAATGGCTGACACAAGGTGCGCCATCTGATTTTAAAAAAAATAATATTGCCATATGATAAAATTGAGGATACAATCCGGCCAAGAAATCAAAAATATCGAAAAAATATTAATAAAACCACCGCGCTACGACCCCACAAACACACCTCGAAAAATGAAAGATTTCAAAGTCAAATATCTCGGCGGCCATCTTGTTTTTCCAATTTTTTCTAATTTTATCGTAACAGTCGTCCTACAATTAGCCGAAAATGATACCAATCTCAGATAGGCGCGCAGAATAAAAAAAAAGTTGAAAATCGCAGGAGGGCCGCCATCTTGAATTTTGTATGTTTCCCATTTTTCCCATAACCACCATAATATACCGAAAAAATATCTCATACATTATTACTACCCCCCACCAATAGTTTAGGCTGGGCTACTCGATATGTCAAAAAAGTGAAAAAAAAAATCTAGCTCCCAGTGTTGCCAGTTAATTTGGATGAAAATGGTCAAATGTCATTACGACCCCCCTGACAAATACCCATGTAAAATATTTTCATTAAAAATGTTTCTCCTTCTACTTTTTACATTTTTGAATGGAAAGTTCCAAAAAAAGTATGAACAAAGAAAAAAAAACCTTAACCTGGCAACACTTCAAGTCACGCTCCACAACCGCCCCATACAAGGCGATTCGCTGAAATGTTGCCAACCTCAAAATATTTCACTTCAAAAAATGCGTTTTTTCATACATTTTACAAATTGCCTGACGAACGATCCGCCATATGGTTAAAAAAATAAATAAATCCGATTTGGTAAAATTGAGCATATATCCGAGAAAAAAAACGAAAAAAATCAAAAAAATATTTAAAAAAACACATCAGTGCCACCCCGCGAACACACCTCGAAAAATGATAATTTTCAAACTCAAGTATCTCGGCGGCCATCTTGTTTTTTCAACGTTTTCTAATTTCATCGTATCAGTCGCCCTCAAATTAGCCGGAAACGATACCGATCTTGGATAGGTGCAAAATAAAAAAAAAAGTTGCCCAATCCAGCTCGGCCGCCATCTTGAATTTTGAAAGTTTCAGATTTTTCCCATATACACGGAGGCAAACAAAAAATTCCACTCATACATCAAACCCACCCCCCACCACTCCTTCAGGTCGATGAAGTCGATTTTTCGTAAAACTGAAAAAAAAATCCTGCGGCCAGTGTTGCCAGTCGACATCGACGAAAATGGTCAAATGTCATTACGACAGCCAAAAAAAATATTCCTGTGAAAAATGTTCATCAAAAATATTTCTCCTTCTACTTTTCATATTTTTGAATGAAAAGTTTGAAAAATTGTAAGAGTGGGGAGAAAAAAACTCAAACCTGGCAACACTTCGGACCGAGCCCCACGACCGCCCCGAACAAACCAAATAGCTCAAACGTTGCCAACCTCCGAATATTTCACTTCAAAAAATCCGTTTTTTCGTACATTTTACAAATCGCCTAACAGACGACCCGCCATCTTGTTTAAAAAAAAAAAAATCCGATTTGGCAAAATTGAGGATATATCCGAGAAAATTTAAAAAAATGGCAACAAAATATTAAAAATCCCAAGAGATACGACCTCCCAAAAACACCTCGAAAATTGAAAAATTTCAAACTCAAATATCTCGGCGGCCATCTTGGTTTTTCATTTTTTTCCAATTTCATCGTAACGCCCACCCGAATATTATTCGAAAAAGAAACAAACATCTGCGTAAAGTCAATAAATAAAAAAGTTAAAAATTTTAAATCGGCCGCCATCTTGAATCTATGGCATCTCATATTTTTCCCTTTGCCTCGGGGGGGAGAGGAGAAAACCCGCCATAGACAACAAAGTCGCTCCTAGACGGCAACATGGAGAACGGCATGTCAGTCAGTCAGTGGTAAGTTCAGGATTATATATATATAATACTCTCGTTCTTTATTTTACCCCCTTGGAGATTGATTTTTAAAAACATTTAAACTTGTGATTGTTTGTTATGAACCACCAGTTGCAACCAGTAAACAAGTTATTAATTTTAATGATACTTACTTCAAAATTATCAAATTCAAATAAATATCAACTAGAGATCAAATATCAAACAAACCAACCTTAGTGTGTGTATGTGTGAAGATATGAGTGTCAAAATCATTATTTGCACTTATATTAATAGATAAGCGAAGGAGTCCCGTGTCCCACTGGCCACGGGACTCCTTCGCTTAGGGCATAGTCACCATTAGGCTATAACTATTTGTAAGTATTTCCTATTTAAGTAAAACACACTTTAGTCTGAGGTATTTAAGGGTTTTTTACTTAATCTTCAGAGTCACGTTATACATCAAAAGATTTCAAACCTTAAAGACCTATCAGTGTTTACTGAAGGGCTTAAATATTTCTTGCCCTCTGAAACACGATGAAAGACCTTATGTAAATAAATCCTATGTTATTTATTCCAACAAATCGCTATCAAATATGGCAGCGAGTTAGATATTTGAACATAAATCGTTAAATCCTGAGACAGGCTCTCTGATCCAGGCGTCTACTAATTGTGAGAAGTTACTACTGTCCGGAAATTAATAGATTTATGTAGCCATGTTTTAACTTAAACTTATATTAAATAGACTGGCTCTTTAATCTAAATATATGTAACTCAAAGGTGACTGACTGACGTAGTGATCTGTCAACGCACAGCCCAAACCACTGGATGGATCGGGCCGAAATTTGGCATGCAGGTAGATGTTATGACGAAGGCATCCGCTAAGAAAGGTTTTTGATCAATTCTACCCCCAAGGGGATAAAATAGGGGATGAAAATATTACTTCGTAACGCAAGCGAAGCCCCGGGCAAAAGCTCGTTAGTTATAAGCGTACATTAAACCTAATTTTAAATGATCTCAATAGCAAAGTTGTTGTTAATAAATCAGATTTTTGAGTTTTCTATTTAGTCTACAAATTTTGTACTAAAGATCCCAAATTTACATTTCAAACGAGATACTGTGAATCTTCATTTATTTCAAAAAATATAGGCTGTACCTACTGTGTATGCTAAAACTAAAATAAAGACTACATAATAACTAACATATAGATAACAATAAAATTCTTGGAGTTGTTGGTGATTACAAAAGATATATATATGTAGGTACACAAACATTCTCAGACCTAATCCGATACGGCAATTGGTGGTCCCTAACTCCCTAGTGACTCTTATTGATTCTTATAGTTTAGAAGTAATCCGCAAAATTTAAAATGAACGAAATATTTTTACCTGCTCCTAGCATCATCGGTATGACAACAGTCTTTCATACAACACAATAAGTAAACAGGAATAAATCAACAACGACACGACGACGAACGAATCGACGACGACGAAATCCGTATAATCAACTCCAAAACTACTACTAATCTTGCTTATAGTTCATCATAGATGCATTACACCTCTAATACCTAACTTACTACGCACACATATTCAAAAACAACACATATTTAAAAACAAACTAACAACTCATTTGCTTACTGTTTCAATTGAACTGCTATATTAACATTTAGTCATTTTTAGGCTTAATGAATACTATCTAACATCCTATTACAATTGTCTTTTTTTTACAACAAGCAATAACATATCTTTAGCTAATTACGAGAATGCTGTACATACTTATAATTGGCATGTATATAGGGTACATTATTACTATTGTATTTAAGTTGAAAATGTTATGTATACTATGTTGTTTGTATGTCTAAATAAATAAATAGTTAAAATAAAACAACGCCGATACTATCACAATATACACAAAAAGGTGGTGATACCTTCAATTTACCGTGAACGTAAAAGCCTTCAAGCATCAGAGTAACACAAAGTGCTTCCAATTAAATAGAAAATAAATCACGCCTTCCATTTGTGATACAACCTCGATTTTATTCGATGGCCATTAAATAACTTTTAACCTTTAACGAGAGGTTTAATAGCAGTGAACAGATGGCGGGAATAACGTAGGGCTCTACAAATTCCTCTCTAAACTTTAATTTTCAGATCCTTCGAGTCTTATCGATCCAACTGTTAGTAATGAGTCGCTTAATCAAGCCGCGGAGATATTATTTAGAAGCCTCAAAGCGTATAATTTGTTTTCTTTTTATTTATTCTTATAGAACATTTTTAGTATTTTTATAGTAGTCAAATGTCATGTACAAATACAAAGGACAATGCCCGTGAAAGTATAGACCGCCGTCCAGAGTTGCATCAAATTGAAACTTGTTGTGGATGATGTATAATTAACCAATATACTACCACCAATAATTATTTTTGAGATCAGCACCTGGGTTCTGGAGTTATTTACCGTACCATACCGTACCATAATGTTACATAACCTCAAAATCGAAAATATCCGACGATAAATTGATGGTCGGTTTTAACTGATAGTAGGTACCTATAAAGTAGTTCGATTAACATTTACTTTTAAAGGTAGTAGGTACAAAAACCGAAAATAATCCTAAAAACCTAAAATAATGAATTCCGAGTATAAAATACCGCCATTTTAATTTTTAAGAACAACAAATCAACATTTTGTCTTATTTTATCTTATATGGAATCCCCTCTTCAAAGCAACTATTCTGATCGACAAGCTATGTCAAAAAATCAAAAAATAATTTTAATATTACTTTCATTTTGACGCATGAGAAAAATCATTAGTCAAAACACTAATTAATCTTATTGAATTCAGAGTATAAAATACCGCCATCTTGATTTTTAACAACAACAATCAACATTTCGTCTTATTTTATCTTAAATGGAATCCCCTGTTCAAAGAAACTATTCTGATCGACAAATTATGAAAAAAAAAAAATTTTAATATAACTTTCATTTTGACGCATGAGAAAAATCAGTACCAAGAATGGGCATTCTCCTTTAGTTTTTTTTATAAGGTTAAAGTAGCGATCGATATGGCGCCTACATAATTGTACGTCTCTAATCGACCCCAGATAAGATTACAATCCTGAGGTCGGCCACAGATACGTTTTTACCCCTGAGGATTACGTTGGGACGCCTCCGATAAATATGTATTCCGCACGCACCCTTAAATTCGGAACACAGTACTGCATAACACTGAAGTTATTACGTAGATACAAATAGGAGAAGCAGTGGTGCCTCCGGAGTCGAACTACAAAGGGTTCTGCCACCTTTAAATTCTTATGTCAACTAAGCCCATGACCAGTTTATTAAACGACTCCTTATACGACGTAAGGGACGACAACATACTCATACTATGATACAAATATAATAATACTGAGTACATATAAACTGATTGATAATAACGTTCATATTAGACTAAGTAATAATTTACGAAGTCCAAGCACGAACCACAACACTAATGAAACGTGATTGCTTCCCGACGGAACCCTTTGGCGTAAACCATCTACTGCTTAAATACAAGAGTCTTAGTTAGGGATAGCCATTCATTTCGGAAAGGACCGATTTTAAAATCGAAGTGTGAAAAATCGAATTACGAAAATATCTAGGAATAAAAGATTTGAAAATCGACTTTCGATCGCACATAGTTAGTAGTAGTATATTAAATAAATAAATAAATAGTTAACTGATCGCAAAAAAATATGTACCTACCTTACATTGCTACCATAATTTTACGACACCTCGTTAAAATCCGATAAGTCGTTTTGACTGTAGGAGTGCTAAACGATACACAGTTACACGATAGTCAAACACACATGCACACACACACACATACAGACTAAGGCTCGAAAAACATTACCCTCAATCGAATAAAAATAAACTTCCATTTTCAAATATCTAAAACAGGTTCATTGTTTTATATCGATTAAAAACAAATTTTACTGCGTTACTGCCAACCCTACCTAATTTACCATCTATTAATGATTAAAAGTCAAATATGAACTAGCTTGCTTAAATATTAGATATTTTAGTACTTGTAACTTAAGAAGTAGTCTTTAATCCAACAGAACTAATTACTTACGAAGTTTAAGCGAATTTGCATTCGTAATTTTAAATGATCTCAATATCAAACTGTTATTAATAAATCTGATTTTTGAGTTCAGTATTTAATCTACAAAATTCGTACTGAAGCTTTAAGATCCCAAATTTACAATTAAAATGAGACTGTGAATCTTGATTTATTACAAAAAATATAAATAGGCTATAATATGTATGCGCAAAATAGATTACAGACTAAAAATAAATAACATGTAAATAATACTTATTACTTCTTTATTATGCTTTTATTAGCTTGACTTGTATATACCTAGGTAGCCATGTATGTAACTGAATCTTTAAATTCCATTATTACCCACTTTGAGCGGTCAGTTTAATTCAAAATTTTGGACAATTATTAAGAACCGATGACTTTTTTCAACTACAATATTACGATTTTTAAACTAGGGTATAATTTATTAATTTTTATGTGTAAATCGAGTAAATAAATAACTACTGTTATATAATAACGCATACATACCAAAAACGAATATTAAGTACGCAATGTTAGAAAATTATCCATGCAAGCGAAATATTTATGAGTTAAAACATATTCGTTAAACTTTTATTACTTCGTGAATGATTAAATTAGAGACGAGACTCTTAGCAAAGGCGAAAGTTTTTCAATGTCAACTTCACAAAATGTTGTATTAAATACAATACAAATACCGTCATCATATATTTTATCTTTTTTTTTTTTTTTTTTTTTTATAATATAGGAGTAGCAGACGAGCATGCAGTCCACCTGATGGTAAGTGGCTACTGCCGCCCATGGACATCTGTAATCAACCCCAGATAGGATTAGATATTCCTACCTAAGGTCGGCCACAGATGCGCTGCTACCCCTGAGGACTAAGCTGGAACGCCTCGGAAAAGTTTGTCTCCCTTACCACACCCTTCAAACCGGAACACAGCAGCGCTTAACACTGCTGTTATTAGGTAGAAATAGGTGTGGCGGTGGTGCCGCCGGAGTCGAACCACAACGGGTTCTACCACCTTCCAAATCCAATTATCCTTATCTGATAAATTATAAACAACTTGGTTAATACATTATAAAAATACTTGAAAATACTAGTTAAATGAAAGTGATACCCTCTGTAGTTCCACTCCGGCTGCACCACCACCACATTTATTTCTACTTTATAACAGCAGTGTTAAGCGCTGCTGTGCTCTGGTTTGAAGGATGTGGTAAGGGAGACATATTTACCCACGGTGTTCCAAGTTAGTCTTCAAAGGTAGCAATCTAGCAATGCATCAGTGGCCAACCACAGGTGTGAATCTTATGTTATCTGGAGTTGATTAAAGATGTCCACGGGCGGCAGTAGCCACTTATCATTAATTAATGACCTGCGTGATCATATATTATAAAAAAAATATAGCATCGCAATCCATAATCAGCGTTAATTATTTAGCAATTAAAATGGTTATTATGTTCTCCGAGGCGTTAAAATAAATCCAATGTGTTGAATGATTAAGCTGATGCCGAGCTAAATTAAAATAAACATTTACTACTGTTAAAGTTAAAGTTTGACAGTTATCCTCTAAGTTTAGTAATTAAATTATTGCTTCACTAAAAAAAATTCTAACTTTCTACCCATAAGGACTAAGCTGGAATGCTCCGAAAAAACTATGTCTCCCTCACCACACCCTTCAAACCACAACACAGCAGCGTTTAATGCTGCTGTTATTAGGTTTGCCGAACCACAGAACATTCTACCACCTTTTACGATAACAAAATAAAATTATATGAGCAAACCAAACTATGAATTTAAATCGGATTTCATAATACATTTGATCAAAACTATTTTCACTCTATACCAGAATACGACGTAGCAGCAAACAGACAGTAATTTTAATCCAATTGATTTTCGACGAGAATTTCACACAAATCTTGCCAATTTAGAGAAAGATTTCAAGACAGAGACTCCGTAACTCATTTGATTACAAACTCAAATTCGCAGTTTATCTTTCAACGCTTGCGGCAAATTCAATTTTTATTAATACTTAACTAAGTAGAGGACTAAGAAACGACTTCGGCATTCTGTGATGACAAACTTGATTTCAGAATTCCTTACCAGTAAAACTATGCTTATTAATTACGAGCTTTTGCCCGCGGCTTCGCTCGCGTTACGAAGTTATATTTTCATCCCCTATTTTATCCCCTTGGGGGTAGAATTGATCAAAATCCTTTTTTAGCGGATGCCTACGTCATAACATCTACCTGCATGCCAAATTTCAGCCCGATCCGTCCAGTGGTTTGGACTGTGCGTTGATTGATCACTACGTGAGTCAGTCACCTTTGAGTTAAATATACATATTTAGATAGATTATAATCACAATATGCGAAAATAATACAGATATTAGAAAAATATTTTCAACTCCGAATGTTGCTTCGAATTTTAATTAGTTTAATATCATATTTCAAAGAAAGCATTTCCGACAAAATGTCAATTTACATTGTATACACTGCCAGTAATATAGATGTCAAGGAAACGAAAAATAAACAGAGGTCATAACATAACATATACATATAAATATTTTAATATCATCGAAAAGTATGGAGAAAGATTACGCACCTATAATTTATCGTTCTCACCAAATTATAAGATTAAATAACTATGTTGCCTAAGTTTATGTAACTTGCTCAAGTTACTAAGTCACTCCGACTAACTTTATGAGGTCCTTCATGATAACGCCACTAGTGTTTGTATGCTTGATAAACGGCCGCAGAACGCAAGAGAAACGCTGTGTAAGAGCTGTAAGTTAGGTATGTTTATGTAAGCAGATTAAGTTACTTTAACCACTTGATTAAAAGAATTGTCGTGGTCATTTCTAATAATAAGTTAACCAAAATAATCATAATATTCTTCTTTTTTTCGTCGTTTCTTCATTTCTGAAGGTCGTGCTCGTTCTGGTAAGCCTCTGTGGATGATCTGACGAGCTGCTTCCATGCTACCCTGTCTTCCGCTTGTCTGAGAGCAGTTGTAACAGGAAGTCTCATTATTTCTTTTATAGAATCCGACCATCGGCTAGGTGATCGGCCTCTAGGTCTTCTTCCATCTACCTTGCCCACCACAACCAGCTTTTCAAGGTTGTCTTGCTGTCTTCGTGCTATGTGGCCAAAGTAGGTCAGAATGCGTTGGTAGCATAGCGTGGATAACCTGTTTTTAATTTTAAGCTGTTGGAGAATCGACTTGTTGGTTCTTTTAGCCGTCCACGGTATTCGTAACATTCTCCTCCAGCACCACATTTCGAAGGCATCGATCTTCCTTCTGTCTATAGCTCGGATCGTCCAGGACTCAGATGCGTATAAGAACACCGAGAAGACCAAAGTCCGTACAATTCTTATTTTGGTGGCATTGGACACATTTCTGCTCCTCCAGATCTTTGTGAGCTTACTCATTGCATCTTTGGCCATTTGAGTTCGTCGGCGTATCTCCTTTTCACATCCTCCCTGGTTGCTGATCATGGATCCAAGGTAGACAAACTCCTTTACCGTCTGCAGGTTTGATAAAAGGCCAGTCTGTGAAAGCTGCCCAGCTCTATCGACGAACATGACTTTGGTCTTCGCCCTGTTAATCGACAGCCCCACCAGCTTGCTCTCGATCTCCACTTTCCGAAACAAATCGGCCATCTCATCCTCTGATGCCGCAAATAGTGCGTAATCATAATATATCGAACACCATTGTTCAATATAGAATAGCTGCTAGCGTTCTGTACACTTACCATGACTTTTCAAAACATCCCACAATTTTACGTTAAGTTTACTCAATCCATTATTCTGTTCCGTTTACTGCAATAGACTGAGTAAACGTAACAATAAGTAAGTGCTCGAGTATTTTTGTCTGCTTCACATGTTCGCAAATAAGAGAGATAAAACATAAAACGCCATTCTGTCAATTTAGACATTTAATGTTACGTTACTGACACAATCCGCTAGGGGCGCTGATTGGAATTTGTATGGGCATATACGTAAACAAATACCAAAACAGTCATATTTTGTCAAAACGTAAAGATTCATGGTAAGGGTACTGAGCACTATGCCACTAGTAGATGTTTTGGACCTGTTAAATTTATAAGTATAATTTAATTATTATCATTTAATTTTACTTACTTTTAATTAACTTTACTTTATTAAATAGTATTTTATTATTATTGTGTTATCTAATAAATATTAAATACCATAGTATTTTATTTAAACTTAGCAAACATATACTCTAGTATGATTTACTATACAAGCTAGGTCTTTCAGAGTCTATGAACATAGTTTTGTAACATTCAATAAATGCAGGTCGAAGTAGGAACCGCACAAAAGCTATTAAACATTAAGTCCGCCTTTTGCACCACACTGTTTTTAACATGGTCAATAAAGAGTAAATAAAAAAGCCAGTTAGTAAATATTAAATATCAGATGGTTACATTGTCATACAAATGTGATTCGTGAATTCGTGACCATGGTGCACGCAATGAGATCATGTACACTTTGCAACATAGTAGCTAAGTTGACGACCTACAGTATTGAACAGTGTTTCTATTTTTTATTTTAACATTTATGAACACACTATAAACGTAAAGCAAGAGTACAAAGATATTATGTTTATATGAATACTAGCTGACCCGGCAAACGTTGTTTTGCCATATAAATAAAAAAATGTTAGGGGTGTACAACCCTTATCACTTAGGAGTATGAAAAATAGATAGTAGCCGATTCTCAGACCTACTGAATATGCATACAAAATTTGGTGAAAATCGGTAAAGCTGTTTCGGAGGAGTACGGTAACTAACATTGTGACACGAGAATTTTATACGAGTATATGAATATAAATATAATAACCTAATTATTTAAATAAATCATTAAAAAAGTTTTCTTAATCAAGTACTTGCTTCATATTAATAACGGTAAAGTTAATAACGGAATTAAATATCGCATTTTAACCAACTTTTCAAAGGGATAAGATAGATAATTATTTCCTATGTCGTCGTGTACCTTTATGTATATTTTGTTTAATTATTATGTCTTTATTATTCTAATCTAAGACAATTTTTATGGATACCTATCACCAAATCTTAGAATAAAAGTCGTACGACATATACATAATTTCGTAGCACCTTAAAATCAAATCAGCAACATAGCTATTGCTTAAGAGTAAAAATAGAACTTCTACTAACTTTGAATTATATTATCTTTATTTTTTATTCAATCGTTAGCACATCGGTGTAAGTCAGTTCAAATAAATAGTGAAGCTAATATTTGGACAACCGATGTTTCAGTTTTGTTTACGTTTCTATCAGACCATCTCTTTGCTTTAATCATTGCGTGAATCGATCTACAACATTTCTATTTATCCATGTTAATAAAAGATCTTTAATGTACCTTAGTGTTACTTATGTAACAGTACATATGTATATACCTAAATATGAAAGTAAGAAGTCGCTGGTTTTGCACTAAAACCTACAATATGGGAAATGAAAAGTAATCGCATTCTGTCTAATTAATTTGAAAGCCGAAGTTAATGTGCAGTTAAGTAATATTCTCCTACACAAAAAAAAAATGTGCAACAAAATCGGACGATAAGAGTGCAGAATTATACATAGCAAAATGTATTGGTATTTATATATTGGTTTCATACTTACCATTGATTTATACAGCGAAACCTATTTCAATTTAAATAACTTTAACAATGTAAAATTTAACTACAATATTATTTATGACTAACCATACACCTTTTGTCATACGGTTTATTCACCCTGTAATATTTCTAGTAAGCTGCCATTGTAACACGGAGTGACGTTGAATTTGAGTTGAATGACCGATGTCATATTAATATTTAACCCATATCGATTAGCGGCACGCTAGGTTTTGCTGATGTAGGGATAGCATACCGTCATAAAACTCGTCATTACTTGTAATTAAACCAGTTCTGACTGCATATTTACCTGCGTTTAGGTTTTAATGTTTTTTTACATACACTACAGAATTACTTTAAAAGTTTAAAGTAGACACCTACATGTCTTCATTGGTAGACCCGCAGTTGAAAATGCATCTAATGATACTTTACCGAATATGAAACGACTTTTTCTTTTATACTTATATTTTAATTGTAATTAATATTCAAATATACCATAACTTGTTTATGTACAGTGTCCAGTGGCAAATTTTAAAGTTCGCAAGTTCGTATAAATAATACATTACCTCTAATAAGAAAATGTTTATTGTAATTTAATGACAGTCAATGCGGATTTTATTCTTTGAAAACTACCTTCTCTAAATGACGACCATCGAGTTTTTTATAACGATTTAGCACCATACAACTTAGTAAACATTTCTATAAAATACTTAATATTATGTATAAATTATACTTATACTATTATCTTTCGTTTGAATTAGGATGTCACAACTCCAATATACCATCATTTTACTTTACTATATCTTACTCAGTATCTATTTATTTATAAGAAAAAATCAAAATTTATATATTTTCACAAAAACATCTTATACGCGAACCATAATATTCATAATGCTTCACATTTTCTATAAAATTGGTTCTTCGCTTAGTATCTTTAAATTAACAACCTTTTTGTTTTTATTAATGAAAAAAATCAAGAATTCGTTCATAAACTTTGTCCAAAATGTAGTCCAAACCAAACACTAAGCTAGACAAATTTGGGTCTTGCCTCGAATGAGGAAAACTTTGTTTGCACGAACTTACCGCTGTTGAACAGAAATTGTGATCCGAATTTCTAGTTAACATAATGTGCGGGAACTTACTATAAGTTCGGTAAAAATATTTCTTTGTATCAGATATATTGGTGAATTGTAAAATTAGTCTTCAGTCGCAAAATATACTTTTTTGGCTACAATAAGGACAAACAAATGTCGTAGTGTTTTTGTTAAATAGTATTTAAATAAAAAAAAAACAAGTTAATTTGCCCATCTGTTTATGACACATTTAGTTTTAGGTAATACATAACTTTCAATTCATTAAACCATTTTCAATTCACTCTATCTATCTATACCAGACAATCTATTTGTATAAAGGTGAAAGGCTCAATGTCATGTGTTCATAAGTTTTCGGATCATATATGAATTCACCGTCAAAGTTTCGGTACACTCCTGAACAGTTCCGAACACTGTTCAGAATTATACATAAATGGCTTAAAGGAAACTTTTTACTATACCAATAGTCTCTTATGAAGTTTCCTGATACGATTTATTATAGGAATTTCTCTGTGGAGCTTTTCTACCATCCTTCACGGAAATGGAACTGAAAAAGCAATTTCACGGTTTTAATTCTTCTTTTTTACGAATTTCTCGGTAATGAAGTGTCAACTAAGAGTATGATCACACCACAAAAAAGGGATCACTGTCACTAAAGAGAATGTTTTCAGAACGCTAATCATATTTTTATTCAACAGATTCAGACCACTCGGATAAAATCATTGTTATTTTCTTAAGAGCTTAATGAATAGTGGAAAGCTTCTTTTAAAAAGATGATGTTTGATTTCACTGCGAACATTATTTTCAAGACTTAGTTTTAATTTCAAATTATAAGTGGAAAAAATAAATTGTGTGATGATCACAAATTCTATACCACAAGATAAACATTGTTAGTATTCATATAATCCTCTAACTTTTTCATAAAAATCCGTCTCAAATGTAATATGTACAGCTAGATATGTATACATTTCTGTATAAAGATAGTTTTTTTTTTATTTTAGTGCATCGTATTAATAGTCTAGAGCTTAAAGATATCTCCTTAATACCGAGACATGACATAGCCAAGTATAGTGAATTACTCTTTTTAGGAAAGCTTTAGAATTTTTTTAGAGTCCAACAGTGGGCTTCTAAAGAATTTATGGGTGCACCTCAAATTTCTTATTTCTATAGATTATTCCATATATTTCTATTTCAATAAAATATTATACACTTGTGTGTAAAATGATTTCTCCACAAAAACCTAAATCTCCGCAAACTTAGCGAAGTTAATATACTTTATTCTAGTTGAGAAATAGAACCTTTTGGGATTACGTTTCAGATTTCTTCTCAGGACATAAAATTTTATGCTACCCTAACTCAGGTACGGGACTCGAAATCAATTTAATATGCATTTTCATGTTCTATATTCGATTTAGTAAGGACTACATTACTTTATACATTTTTAAAACATGCGGCAGGAAAATTGAGTTTTCGAAGTATTCGATTGCGCGCATAGTTTTGGTTGCTTAGATATTTTATATTAAAACGTAGTTTATATGAAACTGAAATGAAACTAACAGCATTTGAATGCACTAGATACACATACAGAATACAATTTAATTTGGATTAATAATCCTACTTAATACTTGAAGGTGGTAGAACTCTTTGTGGTTCGACTCCGGCGGCATCACCGCTACATCTATTTCTACCTAAAACCAGCAGTGCTAAGCGCTGCTGTATTCTGATTTGAAGGGTGTGGTAAGGGAGACATTCCCTTCCGAAGCATTCCAGCTTAGTCCTCAGGGGTAGCGGTGTATCTGTGTCCAATCTGAGGTAGAAATCTAATCCTATCTAGTGTTGATTACAGATGTCCATGGGCGGCAGTAGCCACTTAGCATCGAGCGGACTTCATGCTTATCTGCTACTCCTATATTATAAAAAAAAAACTTTATACATTTTTTCCATAATAAGTCCAATATACGCAGCGTTGGGTTATGATCTAGCCCTTATATCGCTACGTTTAACATTTTCCCGGTATTAGGGTCTCGGGGAAAAATGAGTAAAGGAATGCTTTGTCGTGTGTCCATATGTCAACAGGCCCTTTTATCAATCACTACCTATCCGGCTGAAAAAATTTCCAAGTTCAACATGGAGACAGATGTTATGAGCGTGTGAGGGTTTTATTGCATGAAAAAGGGTCCTGGATTCAACCCCAGTCTTTTTTAAGTAGAAGCAATCGAATTAACAGTTTGATTATATGTAGTTGACGACCCGCCTGGCGGAGCGGTCACCATGCCGGTCTGACGAGCAGAGGGTCCCGGGTTCGATCCCCGGCCAGACAGATTTCTAAATGATGAATTTAGATTTCTGTTTCTGGGTCTGGGTGTTTGTGTATTTGTCTCTGTGTGTGTCCATAGTACCCAAGATACAGGGAATCCTAGTGTGGGGCTGTGATTGTAGAAAGCGTTTTAGTTTTTTTTTTAGCTTCTGCCTTCGATGGATATCTATAATCAACCCAAAACAGGAACTATATTCTACCTGAAGTTGAACACAGATGTTTTGCTATCCCCGATGACTAAGTTAAATTTTCTCGTATAGCTTTTCCTCCCTTACGACATAGCTAAAACCAAAATAGGGCTTTAGTTATTATAAGACAGAAATATTTATGGCTACAGTCCTCCGTCGAACCACAAAGGGTTTTACCACCTTTCTGCTCTCATCATCATCATCATTTCAGCCTTTATCGTTCCACTGCTGGACATAGGCCTACCCTAAGGTGTGCCACAACACTCGATCCTCCGCTGCTCTCATCCAGCCATACCAGCCTTCTTAAGGTCGTCGGTCCAGCGTGCCGGAAGGCGTCCTACACTCCGTCTGCCGAGTCGTGCTCTCCATTCGAGAACTCGTCTGCCCCATCGGCCATCGGTTCTGCGACATATGTGACCGGCTGGTCACCGCTGCCACTTCAGCTTGCTAATTCTTTGAGCTATGTCGATTACTCTAGTCCTTTCTGCTCTTTGCCTGTGTATTTGTAAATAATTTTGTAAAGCAATTTTGTATTGTTTCGCTAGGCTATGAGTGCAGAAAGTTGTAATTACAATATATGAATAACTCTTTAATTATTAACGTTGATTGTATATAATTTTCAGCGGAACCAAAAGTTACCAACAACTTTAATTATAACAATTGTTCGTCCAAACTTGTTTTCCTTGAAACTGAATAAAACATTTTGTAAATTTGATTGGGACGATTCAACGCTCCGTGTAAACGGTTTAGCTATTAATTCCAAGGATTATTTTTATAAATCATTTAAAGGGTTATTTCCGTTTATTATTTTATGAAATTCTTTTTACAATAATAGCGGTATTCTTCGTTTGAATAGGTGTAATTATTAAATGGATTAGAAATTTACTTATGTTTGACTTATAGTGATAATACCAAACTTCAAAAAATCCAAAACACTATTGGGTTGTATTCTGAAGCTTAAGGCACAAATGTTACGTAGATTTGAAGGTGGTAGAACCCTTTGTGGTTCGACTCCGGTGGCACCACCGCCACACCTATTTCTGCCTAATAACAGCAGTGTTACGCGCTGCTGTGTTCCGTTTCGAAGGGTGTGGTAAGGGAGACATACTTTCCGAGGCGTTCTAGCTTAGTCCTCAGGGGGAGCGGCTCATCTGTGAACGACCTCAGGTAGGAATATCTATCCTATCTGGGGTTGATTACAGATGTCCATGGGCGGCAAGAGCCACTTACGAGTACCATCAGGTGGACTGCAAGCTCGTCTGTTACTCCTATATTATAAAAAAAAAAAGATTGCATGAAACTTTCGACTTGTTGAATAGGAATGATGAATTTGTGATGAACATAAAGTGGAGGTATTAGTATTTTTTATTTATTGCCGTCCACGCCATATAGAGGCCATGCACAAACCGATCCCAAATGCCTCATATATAGGTACCCCAGCCGATATCCACACCCTACCAGAACCGCTTCACGCTTCAAATAGGTGGGGCGGTGGTACCTTATCATACTGGCTCTACCACCTTACAAGTCGAGATGAATTTGGTAACAGTAAACTATTTTATATAACATGCATGGAATAATAATTTCGAGTCATCATCAACCCATTACTGTCCCACTGCTGGGCACGGGTCTCCTCTCAGAATGAGAAGGATTAGGCCATAGTCCACCGCGCTGGCCAAGTGCGTATTGGTAGACTTCACATACCTTTAAGATTTTTTATAAATCTCTCAGGTATGCAGGTTTCCTCACGATGTTTTCCTTCACCGTTTAAGCAAGTGATAATTAATTTCTAATACGCACATAAATTTGAAAATCAGAAAATCAGGTGCGTGCCTGGGATTTGAACCTCGGACCCCTCGATCGAGAGGCCGCGTTTCTTAACCACTAGGCTATCACTGCTGGTAATAATTTCGAGTAATTTAATTAATTGATCATTTAAATTACATTGTAATTACCAATTAATAGGATACTGAATGAGGTTTCTACAAGCGTAATTATCTAATACGAGCGTCTACGAATAGACGAAACACGTATGGCAATGTTGTGGGATTCATTAAATCCCAATTAACCCTTCGTGTGATAGTTTGGGTACTTTATGATAATGAGACTAGTGATGGAAAGTAATCGAAAGTACACATGTTTGTATTTGATCTGCAAGTACTAGATCTTATGTGTATAGTTTTCTTTTAACATGGGCATATTTGTATGGCAATGTCGTTTGAAAAAATCTAAATAAATTATGTTTGTCACGCTACATTTCTCTCTGCAGACATTATTACAGAGCTTTTATTAAAATATTTTATTTCCATAAAAAAAGGTTTTTCATCGGAAGCATATTATGGCAGTAATTTTGGCACGATAATGTCCACAATGGTTTATTTATAAATGCAATAACACTACCTCAGCTTTGAAAACTTTAACCTTTTTATATTTCGAACAAGCTTTTGCCCGCGGCTTCGCTCGCGTTACGAAGTAATATTTTCATCCCCTATTTTATCTCCATGGGGGTAGAATTGATCAAAATCTTTTCTTAGCGGATGCCTACGTCTTAACATCTACCTGCATGCCAAATTTCAGCCCGATCCGTCCAGTGGCTGTGCGTTGATAGTGCACTACGTCAGTCAGTCACCTTTGAGTTATATATGTTTAGATTTAGATATTAATAACGCAGAAAGAAGTAAAAAACGCTATTTTTAAGTGAGTTTGAATAAGACCAAAGCTTAAGCCATTTTGAAAGCATAATAAGTACACTCACTAAACAATTTGTGTGATTAAATATAACTATTTTTATATCAAATTATAAGCTTTAAAATATTTATAGAAGCCTTAAGCCGATTTTGATGTAATTTTAAACGCGTTTGTTCTTTCAAAGTGCTAGTAACTTAAAACCTTAAAAGGTTTCAATCGAGCACTAACGTTTGCAATACAATATCTTCGTTTAAAATTTCAATTCCCTAAAGGATTTAGCGTATTTTATGACGCACATTAAATAAACATCTAAAATATATCCAAATTAATGTAGATATTATAGGCTGCGAGAAAGTTTAATACAGTTAGAGCTGATGCAATATTATAACAGATAGATTATAAAAAATATAGTTAAAAAAATCCAAAAAGCAGCTGCTCCAACAAATAGAAAATCATTTTCAACTTTTTGTTTGTTGCTCTTGTTTTGTATGTGAAAAAAGTATTACATTTTGTGCAATAAAAAACATTGAAGATCGTCTACTCGAAGTATCTTGCAAATATAAATTAATTTATGTAAATTAATTATTTTTCAGCTACACAATATATTTGGAAGCTTAAAACCAAGTAAACATTTATAACATCAATATTTCACTTTAATACGACAAGAAGAACAATAAAATAAAATTATGTAAGGGAAGGAAATAAACACTTCCGAACTTTGTTCTATAGGGAATACTAGGGATACCTAAAGAAAGTGTATGTCACATAAAACATATTTATTACTATACCCGTAAGTTCCTAGCGAAATTTATTATTTAGTGCTATCTCTTCTCTTCAGAGGTTTCGCCAGTTTTCATAGTGCAAATACAAATTTGCAAAATACTACAAATATAAATATGCATTTTTTTTATATGCCGCACTTATGAGAATACAATAGACTAGATTTTAATCGTGGGACGAAGTTGCGCGACCTGATATAACATAGGTATTGATTTTTAGATACAATTAGACGGTACCTTACGCGAAATAAACTAATCTATCTGATTTTAAAGTTTTAACCTAGTTAGAAGCATCTATTGTATTTAAATTAAAAAATTAAAAAAGGATGTCTATAGAATTGTCAAAAATAGAAAAATACAAAGCGAAAAAAATTGCGACATTTACCCAAAACAACTAGTGAACTTCAAAGAGTTTAAAACGCCTGTGACCCATGACACGGGAGGTAAAAAATAAACGATACTTCCCGTCATGTACACGGCAACGCGCCGTGTTTGAAACGTCAAACATCCGTGTTTATAGCTTCAGCCGTGCATGTTGAAGCTTCAAACCCGTGTTCAAAGCTTCAGCCGTGCATGTTTGAAGCGTCAGGCCGTGTGCACTGCATAAACGTCAGATTTGATACACCCTTTACGAAATTGATGTACAAACGAGTGTAGTATTAAGACGATTTTTTGGTGTTTTGTACAAGAAATTGAACATTCTATTTCCATGGTGTTTATTTTAAGTTTTCATTCCTATTTGCTTATATTCATGGAAAACGTTTCGAAAATTAGTTATTATTATAAAAGCTAAACACTCGACTGCTTAAGAATAATTAATTCTATAATAATGTAGCTTATGACAAACTCATAATTTAGGCGAAACCGAGGACACGTCATAATATGTTAAAAGCCGTCGTCTATACGTAGGGCATGCAAAAGATTAAAACATACGTAAATACTGACACTCAAAAAACATTACCCTCTCTGTCGTATTATAAGCTTCCAACGTGTACTACGAATTTCCTCGATAAAAGTAGGTACATCATTATTCGTCGCTACTACTTATTTATTATAACAGAAACCTTTTATCTGACCAATAAAAGCTCGATTGACGGCGAGTGCATACACGACAGTTTAATAATGACAGGATGTCATTAACAGCCGACCACAGCCGCCGCCCCGTTATGCGATTTACCAAAGCGTTTACCAGAATTAACCAACATGTCATCATGTTATTATAAGGTTTATTTTTAAATTATAGGAGTAGCAGAAGAGCATGCAGTCCTACTGCCGTCCATAAACATCCGTAATCAACCCTAGATAGGATCAGATATTCCTACCTGAGGTCGGCCATATGTGCGCCGCTACCCCTGAGCTGAGTGGAACGAAAAAGTTACCTCACCCTTCAAACCAGAATCCAGAAATGCCTAACACTGCTGTTATTACGCAGAAATATGTGTGGTACCGCCGTAGTTTAATCACAAAGGGTTCTACCACCTTTAAATATTTATTATTCGTCTACATAATTATTCGTTTCTTCACTTATTTATTGCATACACGACAGTTTAATAATGACAGGACGTCATTAACAGCCGACCACAGCTGCCGCCCTGTAATACGTTTTACCAAAGTGTTTAACAGAATTAACAAACATGTCATCATGTTATTTATCAGATTCTGCAGTCATTTTCTTAAACTCTAAATGATGTTTTAAATACATGTGATATTTTTTTACTAATTAATTCTATTTATATGGCTGTTTACTAAATTTAGTAATTTATAATATTATTTTTTCTGGTTTTTGTTCTTATGCTAAAATTTTATATATTTATTGCTGTTTCAATAAATCTTTAAACCTTTAATTTTCAAGGTAGAAAATATTGTTCATTTGATCACTTCCCCGTGAAATTATATTCTTGTATATATGGTTATGTATTGGGTTGTTCGGAAAGTCATTTCGTTTATTTTTGTGAAAATGAAAGACAATTTTCGTATAATGAATAAATGTTTTAGAAAATTAGATATTAGCCGTTTTGGCCCAACACCTTAAGCCGTCTTTGTGGTAGGAGCGTGACTCCACGTTCTTAATTTGTTTGGTCGATTCTTGAAAAAAACTGTTGCAGGTGTTTTTTGACCTCTGTATTTCAAGTAAAGGTTTTACAGTCCAAAAAATATTGTAGTGATCGGAAAAAATAATAATCTGAAGGCGCCAGATCTGGAGAACATGATAGGTGTGGTAGAGTAACTTATTCGCTTCAAAAATTTATCATTTTCGTGACGTTTCGGGAGCAGATCATAGACGTCAACGCGACGACGCAAATTTTTCATCGTGAGAAATCGGGGGACTCATATATCGAACTTCAAGCTTAAATCCAGGCCTTTCAAGTGGTCATAAACGGTTTATTTCTATAAATTTAAAGTCTGGCCGATCTCACGTATTGTTACTGGCCGGTTTACATTAACTAATGCCTTTATCAGCCTTAATCGGCCTACCAGAACGTGGTGCATCTTCGACTTTAAAATTGCCGGATCTAAATTTTGTAAACCAGTTCTGCCACTGGCGTACTGACAACACATCTTCTCCATACCCATTAGTTAATTTTTTTCTGACTTAAACAGTATTTTTACCTTTTCTATAGTAAAAAAGTAAAATATGACGAAAATGCTGCTAATTGCTCTCCATATTTAAAAGGCCACCCACCAAAAACTATTTCATACAATCAATTGAACTTATTCACACACAAGCCTTGCTATATCAGCTGTAAAAACATATAATGACAATGCGACTTAAGTGTGAAGTTAGCTGTGAAAAAATACAATTAAATCCTCTATCGGGAAAAACGAAATTACTTTCCAAACAACCCAATAGATCATTTTAATGAAAACGTGCCAATCTTTCACTTAAAATGGCCTTACCGTATGAATATAAAATCGGAATCACGCAAATATGAAAAATAATTTATTAAATAACTACAGAGGTATAAAATGGCCATTTCTTAGATAAGTCTCTTAATATAAACAAAATATTAACAATTTTGTCAAGTTTATATAATAATAAATTGAGGCGTTTTTTATACAATAAACAATGCAAAATGCAGACTTATCCAACGTAAAATTCTTCCTACAAGTTACTAATCGGAGAAAATCAAAGTAACTACAATCTATTAATTGCCAATTAGCAATTTATTAGAGACGAAACAAATTTATATTAAGGCTAAATTTAGTAAGCAGCCATAGAATATCCAATCAACCAATCAGACGGGTAGGGTATTTATATCCCACGCGAAGATTTTGTACGTAGGTTTAAAATATGATTTGCTTTTAGTGTAGGCATTGCTTATTATTTAATTAATAGTTATGATGAATCGTCGTTCTCATATTTGCTCTTCCAGTTACGTAAAACCCACTATCCTTTGTATGAGTAACCAATCAATAAGTTCATGATACAAAAGATTCAGGAAACTTTCACTCTAATCACCCAATTTGATTTCAAAATATTTTGTTTTTTTTTTATTTTTTTATCCAAAATCAAATTCAAATTTCGTTTATTCAAAATTGATTCATATTGATTATTTTCGATCATCAACAAACTATTACCGCTTTGGAAAGTGGTTCGTTATGGAGAGGAAGTGGCGAAAGAAACTCCATATGCGCAATTTAAAATCTTTTAAAAGTATTTACTCGTATTATACAATGTTATGAGATGAATTGCTTAATTGTTTGTTTGTACGGGACGATGTGTTCGCCCAGCGAAAAAATCCCACTTTAAATTAAAAATATATAAATAAATAATCACCCAATTACGAGGAGAAATTTTGTACTAATTTTTACCTTATACCCATGTTGAACGTTGTTTGATATTTTTTCTCGTCTCATACATGAAAAATGATTAACGTTATAACGTCCAATATGTTTTACCAATGTATCAGTCAAAATTGACTGATGAAAAGGGGGATCAGTCAATAAAATTATTAGTACAATTTTATTACGATATCTACGATATTTGCGTGTTTATGATTATTAATAATAAGTATTGCCTATTACCGATTTTAGCCTATATAATTGTATATTATTGATAAGTTCTACTGAACAACGAACAATATTCTATCTAGCTATTGTAGAATAGGTAGTTATTCTGTAAGTTTTTTATAAAATTAAATGAATCTTAAACGACTACTCACATTTATTTACTTAAATAATCAACATCAAAATAAAAACCCCGTTTTCTTATTTCGTTTTCTGTATTTATTTAAATTTATGTTTCATATAATTAACCTATAACTAAGTAAATCTACCACAAAGAAATGTGATAGCAGATGGCAGATCATTGCGAAAAACGAATTCAACAATACTTGGAATCTATTCACTATTAGATATAACAACAATATAAATTTTAACAATAAACAATTTAACACTATTTAAAATAAAATAAAACTAATACAATTAACACTAAAATTTATAAATAAAATAAATGAGCCAAATCGCTGCCCCGTGGAAGTGTACCCAAGATACTAGCAGCATTACCTCGCTGAATTGACAAACTAATTTGTTGGCCGAGGTAAGCTTAAGAATAAGTAACAAACTTAGTAACGTAACAATACTTTAAGTATTTGTAATATTATATAAGTATAAATAAATTAATAAGTAACTAATTAATATACTCGTAAGTATAAATTATAAGTATTTGTAATATACGTATAAGTAGAATGTTAACAACATAATTAAATAAATATTTGTAATGAATTATACTACGTAAAGAATTTGTAATAATGTATAATGAATACGTTTGTAATGAATAAGTATTTGTAATGAAATATATTCCTTTATTTCACATATACGAACTAAATCGCAACTAAATAATTACATTAACTTCTCGTGCAAACTATCTTAAGCACCGACTTGCCCCACTCGTACGTGACCTACGTTTATTGGGAGCAACCCGCTGAAACCGCGCCTTTATTTTAGTACATGTCAGATTCTTTGTTCTTTTTTAGAGTGTGAGACAGACTATCACAAACCGTTTAATCCACTTTTTCATAATACCAAAATATAAAATAGCATTTTTTGTTTTATTTTGTGTCTTGCTGTAAATTTTTATATCGTATCAATTATTAATTCGTATGTATATTACACACGAATTCATTATTTATATTAAAAAAATATATAAAAACATATTTACTACTTCAATATTTCAGTTTTAACTATAAATAAGCTCTACTTTTATAAAATGTTAACTACATAATTAAATAAATAAAGAATTTGTATTTAAATACATTCCTTTTATCTCACACATGCGAAATAACAGTAACTAAATCGCAACTAAACAATTACATTAACTTTTCGTGAGACCGCCCCTTTATTTTAGTACATGTCAGTTTCTTTTTCTTTTGGTATTAAAATTTATCAGATTATTTGGGGTCTTTCAAGGACTATTTCAAGTCCCGTTTTATTGTACTCATATGATTCAGATGATCTGTTATTTTGAAATCAGATCCAAATAAGTAATTACCTCTTCTCTATCTCAGTTAGTCCTTTTTATTTATAAATAAGATGGCAGATCACTGTCACAGGTATCAACCTGAAAGACAAACAAAGGAAGTTAAATAAAAGCCAAAGTAATTACCGAAGTAACGAATTAAAATAAAACAATATATCATGTAAGTAACTTGTGACCACAACATCCAGTAAACATTCGCTAATTCAAAGTTAATGTGTGTGGATGTCAGAACTTTTTATTTATTGTACCAGTAAACGTTTAAACGGCTATTTGTCTTCGAAAACGTCCATCATTTAGACAGAGGTCCTGCTTTTGATCCCACAAGTTTTAATACGACGTAAATAGGACCTTCTTAAAGATTATTTTGAACATACCTTTGCGGAATTTGACAGTTGGCCTTAATCTTTGTGGCAGAAGATTGAATTTTTTTTATTTACCACTAGCTGACGCGGCAAACTTTGTACCGCCTCAAAATCTATTTATTAAATATATTTCATATAAAATATAGCTTATGTTACTCGTGGATAATGTAGCTTTCGAATGGTGAAAGAATTTAAAAAATCGGTCCAGTAGTTTTTGAGCCTTTTCATTACAATCAAACAAACAAACAAAGTTTTCCTCTTTATAATATTAGTATAGATTATTACTTTACACCCATGTATACCCTGTAAACTTAAAAATAAATATCAAGGACCTAAGTTCGAGGGAAGAGGAAAATTTTAATTACCACCAATATATATAAGAGCAATTTGCAAAACTTGAGACTCGATCACACAAACGTATAGTGAACATTATTACTTTACAATTGTATGTATAAAATTGAATGTTTGTCTGTATGTCCTTTATAAAACTATACATTTGATCATGTTATTATCTATAGCAAAATTGTTTACTTGAGCCCACGAAGGATTTTGACTTGGTACTACCAATTTTCGACAGATATGTACAAATTTTCAATTATGTATACGTCATGTTATTTTCTTTAAACGCGGGTGAAGCCGCGCTATACCACTTAATTCTAACCACGAGTTATAAACTTGCTACGACAATAACTCGTAGCGACGTACTACGAGAATGTACCAACTTCGTAGCACTATTAGAGTTAGGAGTTACGAATAGTACCTAATATGATTTTAATGATGGTATCAAATTTATATACTACATAATTTATTGATTACCACAATTTTAGGGAATATTCAGCATTTAGTAATTATAATCAATAATGAAACGTGGTAGAACTGTGTAAGTCCGGCGACACCGCCGTCACACTGATTTCTGCTTAATTACAGCAGTTTAAAGCGCTTCTGTGTTTTGGTTTGAAAGTTGTCACATACTTTTTCGAGGCATTCCAGATTAGTCTTCAGAGGTAGCGGTGCAACTGTGGCCGACTTCAGGTAGGCCTCTCATCTTATGAGGGGTTAATTACAGACATCCGTGGGGCGCAGTAGCCACTTACCATCTGCATGCATATATACCACTCCTATATTATAAAGAAATAATATAATAATTTAATATCATAATATTATTTAAGTGTTATAATCAAACTTTAATTATAATCTTATTTATCAATAGATTATGATTTTCAACTTCGAAACTGTCAATCAAGGTTGTAATTATAAACTATTAACAGACACATTGATTTTGACCGGTCAGTAATTCACATGTTGCGCCATAATCAAATCTATATAGACCGCGCTACATTATGTGGTCAGCATATTCGTCGTACACCACACCTATTTCTGCCTAATAACAGCAGTGTTAGGCGCTGCTGTGTTCCGTTTTGAAGGGTGTGGTAAGGGAGACGGACTTTTCCGAGGCGTTCCAGCTTAGTCCTCAGGGGTAGCGGCGCATCTGTGGCCGACCTCAGGTAAAAATATCAAATCCTATCTGGGGCTGATTACAGATGTTCATGGACGGCAGTAGCCATTTACCATCAGGTGGACTGCATGCTCGTCTGCTACTTCTATATTATAAAAAAAATACATTTTGTGTTAGAAATTAATTATTACTTGCTTTAACAGTAAGGAAACACGTTGGGAGGAAATCTGCACAGCTACAAAGGAGTGTGATTTTCATCATTCGTTTTTAGCCAATGTGATCTGTGGTTCTCCCTTCTCATATTAAGAGGAGATCCAACAGCGAAATAGTAATGGGTAAGAGTAGTTATGATATTCTTCATTTATCACCTAAAGTGCATGAAAAATGCCTTTTGCAAACTGATTACGCTTGACTGCGTGAGCCAGTGATAAAATTCTATTTACTGACTTTTCTGACGTTTTGTATTATATAACTAGCAAACGAGCATAAGTCCTATCTGAAGTCGCCCACAGATACTTTAATTCCAATAACTAAGTAGTAACTCCTCATATAAATGTCTGTCCCTTAACATACCCTTCAAATCAAAATACAGCAGCTATTAATATTGGTATTAATTATTACGAAGAAATAGACGAAGCGGTGGTTTTAGAATCGAACTACGAATAATTATATCACCTTTAATACCTTAATCGCGTCCTACGACTCCAAGCTAGCTTGAGAACACCTATCTTATAGTTAATATGCAGATTTGGTATAATATGCTTCTAAGCAATAATTGAAGTGTAATGTACCAATAGATTACTAAACCCTAATACCGTCTATCCATCTTGGCATCCAATTTGTTAACGTTTGACAGACGGGGGTGATAGGCTCTTGGTAATAGCCCGCCGGGCATTACCCCGCCGTCTACTGAATTAACTGAATTACATACTTGGGGAATAGCCCACTGGCACACCATCTAATATATTGGTTTGTACCTATGTCCAGTGGTAAAGTCGCGATTCGGCAGGTATATTTTATTGGTCGAAATTATATGCGTATTAGTAGTTTTGAGTTTTGTTTAAAAATATTGTGAGGAAACTTCCAGTCTATTCCTGAATTATGAGCCTGCAATTCCCTTGATGTCGTCGCAATTTCCATACACATCAGTAACTGACTTCAAAAAGGACGCGAATCCTGCTTAAGATCGATCATAAACGTATTGTTGCCTCGAGAACTAAGTTATTCATTTCTTTAGACTTGTCGTATGAAGCGAGGACGCATATTGCATAATTATATAGTAAATATCATAAAAGTCCAATTTTTGTAAACGAGTGAATTAATACAATTGTAACTTTCACTTATATATATAAACTTATTATCTGCAGCGCATTTGTGTTTCAGCGCAAAAGTTAAAGTTACTAATATTAACTGGAAAAAAACATAAGCAATGGTACACGCAAATGTAGCAACGTAAAATATAAAATCACGGATAATAGCCAAGTAGACCAAAGATAAATATGTACATAGTTTTGTGCAAACACAGATTTGAGGTCTCGTAGTCTAGTGTTTATTTGGGATTGTAACGGATTTACCCGATCCATTTGTTGTGGTGTACCTAGTAGTCGTATTATTACGACTATTTACATACGCACTTGTTATATATTAGGTATCCTACGCTTTTCGTAAATGTTTTGTGTTGATGTGAAAATAAATGTTACGAAAGTGAAAAAAAATAATGTACATAGATCATAGATTAGTAACGATTACTCACTCCGAACAAGAAAATGTACCCAGTTTTGAGAATTGAAATAGTTGCGTAAAAAAGTTTTGCCACGTGTCCGTGCTAAAATGTCCCTAAAATATTTGAAATAATTATTATTAAATATTTATTCATTATTTAAATTACGCAGTATTAGTTATTCATTCGTAAATTTTCTCTAAAAATGCTTTTATTTGTCAAGAATTCAAAAAAAGAACTTACTATAATAAGCTGTTTGTGGCTTCATTCAATTTCAAGGCGGCGAAGTATCTTTATTAATCTATGACATAGATATGGCTATAATGATAGATATCAAGACATGATATGAAGATAAATATTTAATACCTTTTTTGCAAGTTTGTATTTATGTTACCTTGTTAGTTAGTTAGAATTTGCGGTATCAAATCATGGAACTTGAAACAAGCCAACCCCAACGGTATAAGCTGAAATTGAAATTGCAAACACATTTGATTTGTACACAATGCATGATTTACTCTGCGACTTCATTCTAAACCAACATGGCTAAATCTAAATATTCAATTGGCTTGTCTTTAAACTGTTTTTAACCTACTTCAAAAAGGAGGTGGTTCAATTCGGCCGGTATATCTTTTTATGTATGTACACGAATTACTCCGCCGTTAGTGGACCAATTTTAATAATTATTTTTTTATTGTGTAGAGACGAGCTGGAAGTTGGTCGGTGCTGATATTTGACACGCTGTTTACGCCGTTATCGAACGAAATATATTGAGCGCCGACTTCAGAACTATGTACTAAACCAACATTTATTTGAGTTATTTTTTACTTTGTAGTGCCATAGAAATCGGTTGTATTTTTTTGTTATTTTTTTTTTATTATCAAGAAAAGACGATCAATACTTACAAACCAATTTATAAGTATAATTAAAATACACAGATTTAATAATTTAATAATATATTTTTATTAACACTTAATATATTAATAACTGTGTTGAGAACCCAGAATATTGTATATCCAGACATCGTGCTACCAACATTGAATTAAATCAAATAAGAGTAATCTAGTAGATACCCATCAGAATCTATTTAAATAATGGATGCCTACTTAATGACCATTATTACGTCTAAGTGCTATTGAATATTACGTATCAGACCGTCTTCGAACGATTTAATGGATCAATGAGCTTAAGCTCCATCACTGAAGGGTCTCCATTAAAATAATTGTTGTTCCAGAAACAGTTTATTATTAACTTTTAATAAAAATAAAGGAGATTCTTGAAAAAATGTGTAATATAAAATGTCTTCTAACTTCTTAATTAGTTTGGGAATTAATAACCACTTGGACTTAAGTACTCAAAAAGTGGAATAACTTTTGTCGTTGTAAAACAACGAAAAATTGCCCGTAACGCTATTATTATAGATAATTTCTGAAATATATATTCCGTTCGTTTATTTAACCATAAAATATGAATTTACCACCTACAGAACAGAACAGAACTCGAATTATATTATTTTATTTGCGTAGATTAAAAAAATATTAAACAACATTTAAATCTATTCACGATACTTGAAATGAACTAATTATCTATATAAATAAGCACACGCATTTAATTTTTGAAGGTATTAAATGAGATCGGAAGCCCAAATTAAATCAGCGATAAAGTAATGGCCCTCCATTATCCGCTGACAGCGCGCTCTCTGCACGTGCCGGAGTGCCGACTGCCGCCACTCGCAATCCTCCGCACTCGACACGCCGGTCATTAAAATCTACAGTATTCGCCAAATTTACCTGGTGACGTTATCCAAATTTACTTATTGTCTTAAAATTTCTTGATTTTAAAAACTCATTATAATTAAGTGTAATATGTCACGAACATAGAAGCATTTTTGTTCATCTTTTGCTTGTTCTCTACAAGTTGTGAACGAAATACACAGCATTATTTGTTAACTCAAAGAATGAATATTACTTTCCAAAAATTATATGTTTTTAAAAATGTTTTTACATAAACGTCTCTTTATTTCAATGGAAAACTAAAACATCATTATTTTTTATTCAATAATTTATTAAACCATAATGTTTGAAATTCATCCATTTTTATGTAAATTAAAATAAAAAAAATAAATGTAATCGAAAGCCCCAATTAATCAGCGATAAGGTAATGGCCCTCCATTATCCGCTGACAGCGCGCTCTCTGCACGTGCCGGAGTGCCGACTGCCGCCACTCGCAATCCTCCGCACTCGACACGCCGGTCATTAAAATCTACAGTATTCGCCAAATTTACCTGGTGACGTTATCCAAATTTACTTATTGTCTTAAAATTTATTGATTTTAAAAACTCATTATAATTAAGTGTAATATGTCACGATAAGCAAACTCATCTAACATAGAAGCATTTTTGTTCACCTTTTGCTTGTTCTCTACAAGTTGTGAACGAAATACATAGCATTATTTGTTACATCAAAGAATGAATATTACTTTCCAAAAATTATATGTTTTTAAAAATGTTTTTACATAAACGTCTCTTTATTTCAATGGAAAACTAAAACATCATTATTTTTTATTCAATAATTTATTAAACCATAATGTTTGAAATTCATCCATTTTTATGTAAATAAAAATAAAAAAAATAAATGTAATCGAAAGCCCCAATTAATCAGCGATAAGGTAATGGCCCTCCATTATCCGCTGACAGCGCGCTCTCTGCACGTGCCGGAGTGCCGACTGCCGCCACTCGCAATCCTCCGCACTCGACACGCCGGTCATTAAAATCTATAGTATTCGCCAAATTTACCTGATGACGTCATTCAAAATTAGCTTTTGTTTTATTTATTTTAACGACATTTTTAAAATTAAGTATTATTTGTGTATTTAAAGAACGCAATCCAACATGGCGGCATTTTTTTCACCTTTTGCTCTTTCTTATCAGTTGTGAGCAAAATATAAATATTCTACAAAAGCCGTCATTTCAAACAATTAACGTATTTTTTTAAAATTAGGTACAAACAATACTTTTGTTTAAAAAAAAATTACTAAATATACGGCTCTTTAATTCTACGGATTACTAAAACATCCTTATCAATGAATGTTATTGAATATATTATTAAACCGTAATATGTAAAATCCATGCCTTTTTCTGCATAAATTATCATTTTAAGAAATGAGATATAATCGAAAGCCCCAATTAATCAGCGATAAGGTAATGGCCCTCCATTATCCGCTGACAGCGCGCTCTCTGCACGTGCCGGAGTGCCGACTGCCGCCACTCGCAATCCTCCGCACTCGACACGCCGGTCATTAAAATCTACAGTATTCGCCAAATTTACCTGGTGACGTTATCCAAATTTACTTATTGTCTTAAAATTTCTTGATTTTAAAAACTCATTATAATTAAGTGTAATATGTCACGAACATAGAAGCATTTTTGTTCATCTTTTGCTTGTTCTCTACAAGTTGTGAACGAAATACACAGCATTATTTGTTAACTCAAAGAATGAATATTACTTTCCAAAAATTATATGTTTTTAAAAATGTTTTTACATAAACGTCTCTTTATTTCAATGGAAAACTAAAACATCATTATTTTTTATTCAATAATTTATTAAACCATAATGTTTGAAATTCATCCATTTTTATGTAAATTAAAATAAAAAAAATAAATGTAATCGAAAGCCCCAATTAATCAGCGATAAGGTAATGGCCCTCCATTATCCGCTGACAGCGCGCTCTCTGCACGTGCCGGAGTGCCGACTGCCGCCACTCGCAATCCTCCGCACTCGACACGCCGGTCATTAAAATCTACAGTATTCGCCAAATTTACCTGGTGACGTTATCCAAATTTACTTATTGTCTTAAAATTTATTGATTTTAAAAACTCATTATAATTAAGTGTAATATGTCACGATAAGCAAACTCATCTAACATAGAAGCATTTTTGTTCACCTTTTGCTTGTTCTCTACAAGTTGTGAACGAAATACATAGCATTATTTGTTACATCAAAGAATGAATATTACTTTCCAAAAATTATATGTTTTTAAAAATGTTTTTACATAAACGTCTCTTTATTTCAATGGAAAACTAAAACATCATTATTTTTTATTCAATAATTTATTAAACCATAATGTTTGAAATTCATCCATTTTTATGTAAATTAAAATAAAAAAAATAAATGTAATCGAAAGCCCCAATTAATCAGCGATAAGGTAATGGCCCTCCATTATCCGCTGACAGCGCGCTCTCTGCACGTGCCGGAGTGCCGACTGCCGCCACTCGCAATCCTCCGCACTCGACACGCCGGTCATTAAAATCTATAGTATTCGCCAAATTTACCTGATGACGTCATTCAAAATTAGCTTTTGTTTTATTTATTTTAACGACATTTTTAAAATTAAGTATTATTTGTGTATTTAAAGAACGCAATCCAACATGGCGGCATTTTTTTCACCTTTTGCTCTTTCTTATCAGTTGTGAGCAAAATATAAATATTCTACAAAAGCCGTCATTTCAAACAATTAACGTATTTTTTTAAAATTAGGTACAAACAATACTTTTGTTTAAAAAAAAATTACTAAATATACGGCTCTTTAATTCTACGGATTACTAAAACATCCTTATCAATGAATGTTATTGAATATATTATTAAACCGTAATATGTAAAATCCATGCCTTTTTCTGCATAAATTATCATTTTAAGAAATGAGATATAATCGAAAGCCCCAATTAATCAGCGATAAGGTAATGGCCCTCCATTATCCGCTGACAGCGCGCTCTCTGCACGTGCCGGAGTGCCGACTGCCGCCACTCGCAATCCTCCGCACTCGACACGCCGGTCATTAAAATCTACAGTATTCGCCAAATTTACCTGGTGACGTTATCCAAATTTACTTATTGTCTTAAAATTTCTTGATTTTAAAAACTCATTATAATTAAGTGTAATATGTCACGAACATAGAAGCATTTTTGTTCATCTTTTGCTTGTTCTCTACAAGTTGTGAACGAAATACACAGCATTATTTGTTAACTCAAAGAATGAATATTACTTTCCAAAAATTATATGTTTTTAAAAATGTTTTTACATAAACGTCTCTTTATTTCAATGGATCACTAAAACATCTTTATTTTTTATTCAATAATTTATTAAACCATAATATTTGACATTCATCCATTTTTATGTATATTAAAATAAAAATAAAAAATGTAATCGAAAGCCCCAATTAATCAGCGATAAAGTAATGGCCCTCCATTATCCGCTGACAGCGCGCTCTCTGCACGTGCCGGAGTGCCGACTGCCGCCACTCGCAATCCTCCGCACTCGACACGCCGGTCATTAAAATCTACTGTATTCGCCAAATTTACCTGGTGACGTCATGTAAAATTACCTATCGCCTCCGACTAATCGATTTTGACGACATTCCATAATATTAACCATAACTTATATAGAACGTATTCCAAAGTGTCGGTATGTTTGTTTGCCTCTCGCTTGTTGTGTACTGTGTGAGTGAGACAAATTAATAAATAAAGGCGATTTGTTATACATAACAGCCGCTTAGATTGCATTATTTAGGAAGAAAAGTTATAAATATGTGTTATAGTATCTTCTGATTTATTATTAAAGATTTCGCTAGGCTCTTCACCATCGTAGGGCGTTCGATTGCCCAACTAGTTGGGCAACTTGTAGAAGTTCCAATACATATTCTAAAGCAATTAAGGAACCTAAATTGAGTTATTGGATATAACAAAGATATTGTAACATCTTCGGTTAAGATATCTTGACATATTTAATAACAAGTCGTGTCTGAACTGTAGTGCCTCCTTTTGCTGGATTCCAATTAAATACGGGGATTATTGTGTGATGTTATATGGGCAATTATTTACAAGCTACTGACAATATTAAATTAAAGTTTTATATTTGCGAAATTGTCTTAATTTCAAAATATCGCTAACGACAATTTTACGGAGAATTTACTATAGTATTCGGTGCCAATTTGTAAATAGTCAGTTAAGTGAGAAATCCATTAGTTTGACATTTAGCCCCGCAATCTGATTGTCAATGTGCATTTTCAAAGCAATGCACATGTTATTGATTATTATCATTTGCTTTTACGGTAAAGGAAAATCGTAAGATAACCTACATAGCTGTGTTCATAAAAATGTCAAGTTTACCAATCCGTTTACGTGGCCAGCATGGTAGAATATGAGAAAAACGCCTCTCACTAAGAGGAACCCCTTTTTTTGTTTTCGAGGGGGAAACCTTCAAAAGGTACCGGACGACGTGGGAGCAACGCCGGGTTATGTGGGATTTTTACCGCACTAAAACCCCCCCGGTGGCCGTCCTCAGCGCTTGATGGAGAACTCCGGGATCTCCAATGGAACACAACAGGAGTCCTCCGAGCGCGATGCCCCGGTCGGGCTCTGCCCTGCTCTCATTACGCTCCTCCCGCGCACCTCGGGGTTGCTCTCCGGACGGTTCGAGCTCGCACTCTTGCCACCCGCAACCCCGGAAGCCCCCTTTTAGGCGCCTCTTACGACAGGCAGGGGATACCGTAGTCCCGGAACTACAGGGACAAAGAGGAACCCCTGCCCAGCAATGGGATAGTAATGAGTTGACAACAAAGTCGCTAGTGACCTCATTTAAGGCCTTTGTAACTATTTCTCTCATCTCAAAGTCCGGTATATCAAAGACTAGGAAATAACTTCTCGGTTATTAAATATTGACAAAACTTTTTAAAGTTGAGCGTCTTTAGTGCCAACGTGTAAATAGGTACCGAACCTAGTGACCCCGTTTGAGGCAATCTCTCGTAGCTATCTCCCTTCTTGTTAACCGGCTCTCAAAGGCTTCCGTTTGAAAGACTAAGAATTACTATTATCTTCAAAATGTTTTATATATACGTTTGCTCTAAACTATATAGGGGGTTTAGTAAATCAAGGGACACATTTTAAGTTGGTGTTCAATATTCGATTGTCGTAAACAAGATATACATTTTGGATGTGAAAACTAAGAAGGCGCAAAGCCTATACTATGGCAGAAAAAGTGAATCATATTAAGAGTAATAATTGGCCAAGTGCAAGTCGAACTCGCACACGGAGGGTTCCGTACCACCAACATTTTCATTTTTTTAGTATTATTTATTATAGCAGCCACTAAAATAAATACATTGTGAAAATTTGAACTGTCTACCTATTACGGTTCAATAGATAAAGCGAAAAACGTCGAGACCCCTTTCAACCTCTTTTTCTTTTTAGTATTTGATATTATAGCGGCCACCGTTATATATTCTCTATCAAAATTTCAAGTATCTGTCTATTACGGTTCCACAGATAGAGCCCTGTGACAGACGGACAGACAGCGAAGTCTTAGTAATAGTGTTCCGTTTTTACCCTTTGGGTATGGAACCCTAAAAACTAATGCCGTGCGTGATAAAAGTTCCCTAGAGTTATGATGTCGCTACATAGGAAGTTTTTACAAAATTTTCATTGCGTTTTTTCTGTAATTTATTTCATGTGTTTTTATTTTATTTTATCACATATGAGCGTTATTAAACATAATCTTGATCCCTTGTTTTAAGTAAATCGCTGTAAAATAAGTTTTTTTTTGTTATTTTTAATTGTATATTCATAGTTAAATAAATATTCAAAAAACTAAAAAACACGCTTTTATGATAAAACCAACTAAAAAGTAGAAATTAATTTTCAATCTAGGAATCAATTAAGGAACAGTAAATAGTATAATTGTGAAAAAAGCTCGGGGTGCTCCAATTATCAGTTTTCGAAAAACAGATGCAGTGCTACCCCTGAGGACTAAAGTGGTACGCCTCGGAAAAGTATGTCTCCCTTACCACACCCTTCAAACCGGAACACAGCAGCGCCTAACACTGCTGTTATTAGGCAGAAATAGCTGTGGCGGTGGTGTCGCCGGAGTCAAACCACAAAGGGTTCTACCACCTTCAAAAATTTAAGCAAACATTACGAGATTGGATTTTATGTATTTAATAGATACGAGCAGAAATTAATGAAATCTGCGGCGTCGCACGCCTGTACCGCATACCAAGTGGTACTTAAATTGAAAAAGTATGCTTCATAAACCTAGAAATCTATCTTCCTATGCTGTAATCATGTCCTCGAAATTAGTTCAAATTTTACATATTTAAAAGCATTTGTCCTTAAAAATAAACAAATAAAATGAAATGATAGATGGAAACTTTAATTTATATAAATTAAACTGATATAAATATACTTAGCAGATAGTAATTATAGCAAAATTTGGCGCCCTATCATGTATTATATAATATATATAATGTAACACCCTAATAATTTTAAAACAGACATTGAACTGTCTCCCACTAATAAAAAAGATCCCAAAAGTTTAATATTCAAATATATCTATCTATAAAGGTTCTTCTTCAAGTGTAAAGGTTGAGAACCGTTGCCCCGTACCGCTGTCAAGATACATATACATACATGTGGCTGTTCCATTAAATTGAAAGCTTTCAACTTTATTGTCGATATTTCATTTTATAAATGTACTTGGAAGGATAACACGATTCAATTTATTTACCAAAATTTATTTTGGGTTAACTATAATTAATTTACTCGTATGCCCGTCATCAAATTACTTTACTGTAATGTAAATGTTATCTGTTTCATAGAATAATGTTTCGTTTGATCTTTTGAAATGGGTTTAGATATTTCTTATTTTGGTGAACTGTACTAATGATTTAAGGCACTTAAAGGACTAAAAATCTGAGTTTCAAAGCAATTGAAATACTTAACTACTACACCAATTTCTGACCGATTGAAAAGTAGCTAAGGTGTTGTTTTAAAATGTGTGATAAAATAATGACGTGGTGAAATATTAGGAAATCTAAATACCCTGACGTTTTGATTTGTATGCATGCAATGAGCATGCAGTGGACTGCCAATAGCTTGGTTACTGCCGCCAATGGATCTCAGCTGTAATCAACCCCAGATACAATTCCTACCTGATATACTACTCCTACCTGAGGTCGGCCAATGATGCGCCGCTACTCCTGACGACTAGACTGGAACGCCTCTGAAAAGTATGTTTTCCTTACGAACACCACACAACTACAAAGGATTCTACCACCTTTTAATATTTGTAATCCATAACAGCCAAAGTCCAATCTTATTTGTGTTAACCAAACACAAATTTTCCGTGAAAATAGTAGAGATTTTACAAATCAATATAAATAAATAACAAATATGAACGCCAAACATGTTCTTGTTTAAAATAAATATGAATATTGTTTATTGTGTACGCTACCAAAATAATAGCAATGGTAATTTTGGTTTCGATTTCATATTCGAAAGGGTAAATATTATTTCAGTGTACGTTTTAAATACCAATACTTATCGGAAATCATGTTTTATTTACGGAGTACATCGGAATTTCGATATGATGAAAATAAGGTGTAAGAGGTAATAGTTATTTTCCTACTCGTAAAAATGTTAAGAGGAAATACCTATAGTCAAAATATCTGTATTCTCCTGTTATAAGGATTTCGAAGTAAAATTGTTAGCTGAATATTTTATCCTTTCGCTTTTTTATTAAAAAATATATTTACCTAAATCACATTTCGACAAAATACTCTGTTAAATATTTATATTTAAATTCTCGCGTTAATTGACAAATTAAACGATTATAATAAGTACAATTTTTTTAGCGATTATGATTATAATAAGTACTCATTTCAACTTAGTCCTCAGAGGTAACAATGTGTTTGTGGATGACCTCTTATCTAGGATTGGTAACAGAGATTTAAAGGTGGTAGAACCTTTTGTGGTTCGACTCCGACGGCACCACCGCCACATCTATTTCTACCTAATAACAGCAGTGTTAGGCGCTGCTGTGTTCCAGTTTGAAGAGTGTGGTAAGGGAGACAGACTTTTCCGAGGTGTTCCAGCTTAGAACTCAGGGGTAGCGGCGCATCTGTGGCCGACCTCAGGTGGAAATATCTAATCCTATCTGGGGTTGTTACAGATGTCCATGGGCGGCACTAGCCACTTACCATCAGGTGGACTGTATGCTCGTCTGCCGCTCCTATACTATAAAAAAAAGAAATATCCATGGGCGGCAATAGCTACTACCTACAGCCATTAGATGGATCCCACGCTTTCGGTACTTATATATTTAAAAAAAACACGATGCTTGAAACTTTCACATTCCATCTGATAATATCCTGTAAATAATAAATGCAGTAGAGTCGTCGGAAGTTTTAATTGGACGCATCACTATCTAACTTACACAAACTTTACTCTTGGATTCACTCGCAGGAAAAGTTTCAACACGAAACATAAACAACAAAGAAAACATGGATTTTATAAGCGTCTTCTTATCGTAATCAGTTAAGGATAATTTGTAGGTAACTCTTAGAAATACACTAAAAGTTATATAATTGTATATAGCGTAGCGAAAACATTCTAAGTCTATGATTGTATAAATCCCTTAAACTTCTACATGAAATAGGTAATCTTTGTTGAACTGTTACATTTAATCACAATTTACTTATTTAAGTCTACCAATTCGCACTTGGCCATCGCAGTGGACTTTGGCTTAAACCACTCTCACCTTGAGAGGAGATCCGTGCCCAGTAGTGGGACAGTAATGGATTGACGATAACAACGATATCTAAGTAACTTTAAAAAGAATCAGTTCATTAAAATATATCTTAAACAATGTTGCAACTTGTAAACACTATTTAGTTCCTTCAATCTGACAGCAGATGTCGCTTTACGTAATCAATGATCTTTTTAATTTAAATTGTACACAGCGTTATATTCATGGCCACTTTCTGTTGTCCACAGAGCAACCTGCCCATCTTCTCTCTTTCACACCTGGGAGACCCTTCTCCAAGAGGTCGAGGCTGATGTGGTGGGCTACAGCAACGCGTCCGCCAATCTCCAGCATGTGGTGGCTACGCCGCTCATCGACAGGACCTACCACATGAAGATACAAGCTAGGAAACTCTTCGCGCACAGGGAGGGCTGCGAAGTCATCCTTGGGAAGGCTGATGACCAGCTTATAAAGGTAGGTTGCTTTTAGTTGCTTATGTCGTACATTTCAGAGAAATATCGCCGAATAAACAGAATTTAAAGGCCAATGAAGGACTATGCTAGGCATATCAATTTCACATCAATCTCTTCTACCTTAAACTTAGTGAATCACGTATATTTCATTCAAGTGTAATCTGTATTTATTGTACACATATGTTTACGAATTAAAAAAAGTATAAAAATATAGTTGATTGTAAATACATGTGTAAGCAAACATACCTGCAGTCAAAAACATTCATGTGGAAAATCCAAATTCCCATACTAACGTAACTAATATTTTTTGAAGGTGGTAGAACCCTTTGTGGTTCGACTCCGGCGGCACCACCGCCACACCTATTTCTACATAATAACAGCAGTGTTAGGCGCTGCTGTGTTCCGGTTTGAAGGGTGTGGTAAGGGAGACACACTTTTCCGAGGCGTTCCAGTTTAGTCCTCAGGGGCAGCGGCACATCTGTGGCCGACCTCAGGTAGGAATATCTAATCCTATCTGAGGTTGATTACAGATGTCCATGGGCGGCAGTAGCCACTTACCATCAGGTGGACTGCATGCTCGTCTGCTACTCCTATATTATAAAAACACACAAGCACAAAACACAATAATAGATATAACAATAGAAATAAATGCTAAGAAATGTATCCTACTACAAACCAGAAAACACACTTGAAATGAAGAGACAATAAGAGGAATCATTAATCTATATGTTATACATTTTGTTTTGCTTATATTGGTTTTAACAGACACAGCTTAATTACGAGTGTAAGGGGAGTACCCGATCTCTGACATGACAGTTCTACTACAATTAAATGTAAATCTGTGTGTGACAGTTGTCATATACCGTCTCAGTCCTTAGCAACAGAATTAATGTTTCATAAGTGCTTACACGTATAATCAACCAGTTTTAACGTGTGTTGCGGCCCCCTACAGGGCCACAATGCCTTTATAAAGAGATCGCGGGGGTTCGCGGAAACTCAGTAAATAGTACATTACAATACGAGGACGAAAAATTTTTTTTCTGACAAGTGTGAGTTTCAATCACACGAGTCAGAAAAACATTTTTCGTCCGCGTGTTGTATAAAATTTTATATTACGGGGTCGGAAATGGGGGTTTTGCGCACGCGAAGCGTGCGTAAAACGTCCATTTACGCACGCCGTGATATAAAAAATATTATGTAATAAAATAAAATTAACCGACTTTGGAAATAAATAAATACAAGTTTTAAAAAACTGAGGGTCCCCTACCATCCGTTTTTAACGACATATTTTCATAAAAATGCCTTGAAAAAGATTGAAAAACACTGGAAAAGTCTTAGCTCTCCCTAAATACGTTATAACAAAATCGGATCTTAGTCATTTTCTTAACATAGATTAAACGAATTGGTTAATTACATATTATTTTGTAACGTTATGATTATATGGTAGTTGAGCGATTTGTAATGTTTTCTTGGCAGTTCTTATCCTTGTAACACCACATATAAAGTATGCATAATTCCAATAGTTAAAATTTCAAAATATTACATTCATTTCGGCATTATCACAACCTTCAGTGTAAAAAAGTATAGTTTGAAAGGGTGCAAATTACATCCATGCCAACAACGACGAACGGAACCACAACTGTCTTCTTTTAACAGCCTAATTTCATTCCTTTCCTAAATAACAAACCTATATACACATTTATAAGAAACAAGGAAAGTGAGGAACATTAAATATACGGCCGTTTTAAAACACCCTCGGGCGATCACAAAGAACATGGAAATTGGATTTGAACATAATTTATTATATGCTCTCTGTTTGCGAATTTCGTAATCAACTCTTTTAATTAGCCGTCGACACCGACCCCCGAAAGGCTTTATTATTTTTTAATCCAGGCGATTTTGTTCTGTATTTTTATTAATCCACGCTTTTACATTATACCAATCCAATTATGATTTCGTTGTATTAATAAGTTGATCCATGTTCAATGTTGTTTTTCGAACTGTAAATCTTTGGAACTAATTTGTTAACAACGTGATATATTTTATGATTTTAGACTAAAATTTTCGCGGAATTGAGACATTTTATTATGTAACTCACGATATGCGTTTTAAATATTGCCGATATTTCGACCCAGTTGCATGAATCGTGGTCACGGCGAAACTGACCGTGATATATTTTAAAGTTTTCTACAGATATAGATGCAACTGTAGTATTTGTATTTTTATTGTCAGTGTCAGACTTATTTTCATAAACTGAAACTTATTCACAATATAACAAAATATAAAATGTTTTTTTGAAATTTCTATTATGTCTCTCCGTCGTCATCGCCAATTTCGAAAAATTACGCAACTCCATAAAAGTTTTACTCAAAAAGGTTTACAATACGTAATCTAAATTGTTTTTTACCCCTTATACATTAGGCATACATATACATTGAAAAACAGAGCGGGGGTGCACAAGTCGCGTAGGAAAGCTCGCTATAAATAATTTAAAGAAAACACTTCATTTTCAAAATATTTCTAAGACGCTAGACGTGTAACGACCTACGTGGGACGTGCAACTCACCTTGTTAAGTGTAACACGGCTTAGGTCGCGACTCTTCATAATATAATTGAATATTCATAAAAGCATAAAACCTCGTGATATTATTTTATTTAACAAGTGCTCTAAGAAAACTTAAACTCTAGCAATCTGGACATTTAAAGGCGGAATACGTACAAGGCTTACACTATTTTTTAAAGAAGCAATGCAGTAGATATCTACTTATATTACTAAGTATTATATCGGTATCATTATATTAATGATGTCCACATTAATTCAACTTAAACGGTGTCTTTATAACACACCTGCAAACGCTACACTACTGTTGTTAGACGTATGAGTTTAAAATACCATGGTTTATTTCAACCTCCATTCAGTTGATGCTTAAAACTTAGAACCAAAACTGAGAACTTATTAAGATGCTTGAATGGTAATGATTCCTCAAAAAGCAAGGAGTGCGTTACCATATTCCGGCAATGCATGCAGTATCGCACACTTTTTTTTATAATATAGGAGTAGCAGCCGAGCATGCAGTCCACCTGATGGTAAGTGGCTACTGCCGCTCATGGACATCTGTAATCAGCCCCAGATAGGATTATATATTCCTACCTGAGGTCGGCCACAAGTGCGCCGCTACCCCTGAGGACTAAGCTGGAACGTCTCGGAAAAGTATTTCTCCCTTACCACACCACTCAAAACGGAACACAGCAGGCAAACAGCACAGAAGACAGCAGAAATAACAAATATATGAAAATGTACGCTCATTTCGGCTTTCGAAATTAATATAGTAATACTCGTCCGTTTACCCATTAATTAGTATTTACATGCGATAATTATGATGTCATTATCCAAAAATTAAGCGATTAATATATTCCCGTGTGTATTTCATGTGTATTTTAAATTAAACTGTGGCAGAATTAATTATCGTTCGAGTATAATGAAACCATCCTCACACAAATTTTGCCTTTCAGAAGAGTTTTTGTTACATACCTAGGTACTGGTTTGAAGGATATGATAAAGTGAAGCTAACTTATTTATTTCATCAAGTTTATTCATAAAAATAATGTAAGTTAGAGTTTGAGTGGTAGAAGTTGCCTAAGGAATACGTAAATGTTTTAATAACAATATTGAAACGTTTGCGCCTTTTTTTAATTGTCATTATAATGACGATGGTCTAACAATAAAATTATAGCATTGTTCTACTTGTTACAACACACAGTTTTGTTGCATCGAACATTTCACACACGCTCATCTAATAAATTACTCACGCTTTCTAAAAAAACAATAGTCAATATTTCTTTGTTGAATTTGCTTATTTGTCCCATTCGGAGTAAAACGGCTATTTCCGTTGTAAAATCTGTGGAAGTATAATTGCGCTGTTGTTGTTGGTGCAACTAAAACCGTTTTAAGGGGCGCGTCTAATTGCAAGTTTAACAACGACTTCACGTTCGCTCTCATTAGTGACAACAGTAAAATTATTTCTGTTGTTGACTCGCTTTGTGTGTTTTGAGATATTATTTTATACTGCATATACTCGTATACAAGGTACATGTTAACTATAAATCGCGGTGGACAACGGCTAATCCTTCTCATTCTGCGAGGATATCCATGCCCAGCAGTGGGACATTTATGGGCTGAATGTCCCATGCAATTAACCACGTCCCATAGAAAGTTATGCCCGCCTCACCTATTTCTGCCTCATAACAGCAGTGTTAAACGCTGATATATTCTGGTTTGAAGGGTGTGGTAAGGACTTTTCTGAGGCGTCACAGCTTAGTCGTTAGTAGTTAGTAGCGGCGCATCTGTGGCCGAGGTCATGTAGGAATATCTAATCCCATCTGGGGTTGATTACAGATGTCCATGGGTGGTAGTAGCCCCTTACCATCAGGTGGACTGCATGCTCATCTGCTACTCCTTTATTATAAAAAAGAAGTTATAAACGTTACAACTCGTATTATTTACTTATATGTTTTTACCTTAACTCGACAAACATATACATGAATCCATTCCCCTTTCTCAATCGTAAGGCTCCTTTCTATTCTGCCATTTGTAATTCGACGTACCGTGAAGCTCGGGACGGAAGCTCGAAGATTGGATTTGTGTATTCCTTTTCGAAAAACAAATGGATTCAGTGTTTATTCTTTCAGGTCTCAAGTAGCAACGTTGGTAAATAATCGTGTGTTATTGGAACGAAATCTTGTTTATTATTCCGCGACTCCCGGGCTTATATTGTATTGAAATGTTGGGAATTCAAATGTTCATTTAAAACTCTCTTTCTACAAATGTAAAGTAATTTTAAAGGTAGTAGAACCCTTAGTTGTTCGACTTATAACAGCAGTTCTAAGCGCTGTGTTATGATTTGAAGTGTGCGGTAAGGAGACATACGAGTACTTTTCCGAGGAGTCCCAGCTTAGTCCCCAGGGGTAGCGGCGCATCTGTGTGGGATTAGGTCGGAACCTAATCTCATCTGTGGTTGGACCATGGACATCTAAAATCGACCCCAGATACGACAAGATTTCTACCCGAGTTTGCTATCCCTGAAGACTTAGTTGGAACGCCTGTGATAAGTAGTCTCCCTTTCCACACCAGATTATTTCAAACCAGAACACACCAGTCTTAACATTGCTGTTATGAGGCAGAAATAGACAAAAATAGTTTCCATTCCGTACTCTTTGCTGCAGATTATAATACTCGTAGATTCCTATTTTGCCGATACGTGAGCTAACGAGTACCACTTCAGATGCACACGATTTCCGCTCCAGAGGGCTTTCGATACGCGAAAGGGTAAAGGTTGCAATTATCAATATTGGAGGGCATGCAAACTGGATATGATTTTTTATTTAATGAAAACAGCTGAAAGGCATGCAAGCCATGATATGAAGCTGTTACATATCCAGTATCCAGGTAGGATATTTGCGACCAAATCAAAAATAAATCGCAGTTCAAATCGAAAATAACGATCAGATTTAAGATTCTTGGAAACTAAGACGGTCTTTATATCATAATGCGATGAAGTGTTCATAGTCCCGACTAAATCTGTAGCCGACCTCAGGTTGGACCCTATTCTTATCTGGTTTTTGTTTATGTTGTAAATTCGAAGCGTCTAAAGCATTTTTTATAAAAATTTCAAGAAATGTTTTTCATTCCCTCAAATCATAATTTACTAACAAAAGACCATTACCACATCACTCCTCAGTCCGTACTGCATCAGGATTTAATGCGGACATTTATAAATAAACACATATCTTACTTCAAACGTGGACCCTAATATAAAGGTTTATGTAAAGAGTTTAAGAGAAAGAGAGGAGAGGTTAATGTTTGTAAAACGACCATTTGAAACGACTACAAATTATCTTGTTTGCACATAGTTCAGTTTGTCATTCACGTAACAGCCACATTTCCGTGAAATTTTACTGTAAGATATATTTATGCGATTTAGTAATGCAGTGAATACCAGCATACTAATGTATACAATGTTATGTATAGAATGTGGAGCACGTTCCTAACTACGAGTACTACCTACGTTTATGCATCTTATAAGTTAAAACGGAATGCTTGTGTAAATTTAATAAATAATTAGGTTATAATGCTGTTTACATAATACTCGCGTAGCATTAGGATTGCTGTAAACCTGTGCTGTAAAAGCAAAATTTGGGAGAATTCGTATAATTTACACTAAACACCGGTTAAAACCGGATATATACCAGTCCGGCAAAGAACATCAAACTGTAAAAATTATTAAATTTACGAATGCATATCAATATAAATAAAAGTTGCTAAACAATTGAATATTGTGTGTGGAAATGTATACCGATTGAAATAATGAATATAAAGCACAATTGTTATTAAACTGGAATACCTGATCGGTGTAGTAATTTTATTGCAGTAAGAATCTATGAATGGATTGAGTTATGGTCCAATTACAGTTACAGACAGACCCATAAACAGTTTTATTACGTGCAACAGAGATTTAGTTCGTTTTATGAAGTGAGCCAAAATTAACACGTCTGTAACATTGAGACAGATTGTTTGAAATGGCATCGTTGTATATGCAAATAAGCCGATAATTTTATAAATTACGACTATGGCTTATACCAGAATAATAGTGTTATACATCATTGGATGCATTTTTTTTAATTTTTTAAAATACCATTAGCTTAGATCACGTTTTTCTAATAAAACTGGATTACTGATTTCTCGTTTTGTGGCCCTTTTGCATTTAATAAGCAATTTATGTATGGTCCGGAGATGACACCGCGGACCCCCATACATATACTCGTGGACCCCCAAACATATACTCGCGGACTCCCAGGGGTCCGCAGACCACAGGTTGGGAAAAGCGGGCTTATTCCATCCAACCGTTTTCAATTTTATTCTAGCCAAAGATATTAAATTAGAGCGATCATTATCAAGATTTTCTCACAAAATCTTTTATCTCACTTATCAATGAATATAATCTTTAAATAATTAATGTTTCACGTATTGGATAATATATCATAATGACTTATTACTAATTGGTAATAATTCGCGGATGGCACTTTTCCTTCCCATGTCCAGTTTATTGCTATATAGTTTAATGTTTTTGATATTTTACATGTTTTGAAAATCCGACAAATAATTAATTTATACACATACACAATATTCAAATTCGTGTTAATCCATTAGTTTTTGATTTTCCTCATAATATTTGGTTTGTCGCCATGCCGTTTCAAAATTTTCATTCTGCAGCATATTATGTTTCTACTCTTCCCCTTCTCTGCTTACTCTAGATTTATGAGAGGACACTTCAATATGTTATTTCAGGAGGTTTTATAAAGGTCCGGATAACTACGGTCTAATTATTACAGCCATAAAACCACGAGCGTGTAAAAATGAACACGTGTGACCTGTCGTAATTAAGATACAGAAGCCAGACTTTGGCACCCTTTTTATGCAAATATAAATAGACTTGTTTGAACTGCTTCGACGTTCTTAGATCGAAAAAAAATGATACCATAGTTTTACTTTTTAATGCCAAATTAGTAAATAAATAGTTAGATATTTTTAATACCACAAAATAATTGCAGTGTTTAATATATTAAAATAAATACTATTTATAATAATGAATTTAATACATAATGATGCCTAAATTTAAACTACGTTGATGACATCGTTAGGTACAATTAACTTATGATAGTTCATATTCCACTTTAAAAATAGTTATTGCTTCATCTGCCTTAATATAAAATACATTTTGAATTCGTGTACTACGATATAGTGACAAATATTAAAGCGAACATGACATGGGGCTCTTCAAAAAAGGTGCAATAAGAGCTCTCCTTCAAAGATGGCGCTGCATTGGCGACTCCTCTGATGTTGCAAATGTCCATAGGCGACGTTAACTACTTTCCATCAGGTAGCAGGTTTAAATATAAAAAAGGAAAAAATAATATCAATGCGATAGACATTAGACAATTTTATTATCCAATTCACGATAGCGATTTTATGCAATCTCGGCATAAATACCTAGACTATGACAAAACATTTCAGTATCTATTAAATTTTGTTTATGCACCTATGTTTTTCTTTGTTTAACAGGCATTGTATTTTTTTACCACGCTTTTATTAGCTTGACCTATCTGTATGTATGTATGAATGTAATGGAATCTTTGAATACGATTTTTACCCACTGAAAGGTCAGAATAATTTAAAATTTTGAACACTTATCAAGAAACGATGACAATACATGATTTTAACCATTTTAATAATGTCCCCACTCTCCTCAGGCTCGTCAGGATTAAAGAATTTCCTGGTGGTGGCGTGGTTTTTAGTTTTAAACTATAATTATTAAAGATTTATAACCATGATCGAATAAAGCTACTTGAACAATACTAGCAGAGTTTAATTTTTAAGATAGAGAGAGATGTTTAAGTAAGGTATACCAGAATAGCGTGCATGCATTAACATTCCTAATTAGTTCAGTTTCCGATATATACCGTAGCATCACGTAATTGACATCACGAAATGGGTTATTAGGGGAATGGCGTAATGAAATGGCACTGAGTGGCAGTACTCCAGTTAAGCCATTTAAAGTCATATTAACTGATTAGCTGCTACTTACTTTAAGGTATTATAGAAAACAGAAATTAGGGTTAAAGTTAATATTTTTTTTAGAAGTCGTAAAAAGTATGCTGTTTACCTGATGGTAAGTTTCGACTGTCACCGATGAATCTAATGATAACCGAGGTCGCTTACAAATATGTTGTTACCCATGAAGAATAAATTAAAACACCTCGGATGGGTTAAAGCATATGAGCTTTAATTGACTCGCTTTGAAGAAACGCGTTTTCCCTAGTTAGAATAACTAATTCTAACTAGGGAAAACGCGTTTCTCTACTAGATGTTATGATAGGCATTAAGTTTTAATGCCTCGTAATAAATGTAACCCCTTACCACACCCTTCAAACTAGAACACAGCAGTACTACTGTTATAAGATAGAAATTAATGTGACAGTGATGTGTTCGGAGTCGGCCCACGTAAAGTTCTACCACCCACACGATGTTTCACTAGAACAAATGTTTATTTTATAAACAACAAAAATAAATTTGTATTTAAAATTATTTCTGCCGTCAACAAACTGAAAAAAGCGTATGTCAAAAAAGAAAATTAATATAAGTCTTCTTCTACGTAAGAAATAATTAAAAAGAAAATATATATCTTGCAGTCCAAACTTTTTATAATAATACAAATCTAAGGGTACTCGTTTATGAATTTAATTAATTGCGTCCAAAGCTTTACAGGACATTTAAGTGAAATTAATTAAGTAATGGGATCTTGGCTGAAATGATTTCATAATATTCTGTTAGAAATGCGCTGAAGAAAGGTATACATTTCATATCTAATTTGGTAAAATTATATTTCGGTCAGTAAAAATAATTATGCTCCCTTTTTCGTTAAATGAGGGCAATGAGATCTTTTACAGATCTTTTACTGAAAGTCCTTCCTAATACCGGATGGTTTTAGGAAATTATATGTATGAGCCTAAAATTATACGCCTGAAACAATTCTAATTATGTTATTATTCTTGTGGGATAAAAATGCCAATAAGTAAATATAATTTAAAAGGCTCGGTACCGTACTTAGCTGTTGTATACAGAAACGTTTACTATATTAGAAGTAATCTTGAGAATTACAGGATAACTATGTTATTGCGTTTACCAATATAGTAAGGAAATCATTTATAATAAACGTGTTTACAACATTCGTATTCTAATACGAATATACATAGACACGTCTTATAACATTGTATTTATTAAAAATCCTATTAATGTAAATACCTTTACTGAAAAAACTCCACCACTGAACTTTGTATTATAAAATTCATAGAACGAACTGAACCGACGCACTGCTGTAAAATTCCTTGATTTGGAAATCATACTTCGATACTACAAAAAATCCACACACTAAACCCGAAGCTATTCAAAAATTTGAAAATAAATCCCATTTTCCCGAATTCAAAAAAGAGGAGGTTCTACGTTCGGCTGTAGGTATTGTTTTCTCAATTATTTATTCAGAAGGTATTCATTCGAAAATGAAATTTTACTAAAATTCCTCTCATTGTTCCATTTCATATCCACCTTTGACATTTCCTGCCATTGATATTTCATGATAGCGAAAGCAATGGAAATATTTTCATGCGTCTCGCGTTCGACCCATTCGTGCATACGGTCAACGCTTTTTGTACAAAATGAATAATTTTTCTGGGTAGTTAAATTTTTACTACGCGCCACCTGTTTTAAACAATGATTTTATTTTTTCGAAGCACCAACCTACCTGCACGTTTGCGTTTTTACGTGTGTAATTTCTTTAAAATAAATTACAGACGTAAAAATATATGCATACGCGTTCTGTATTACTACATATTATTTTAATACAGAATGAATTTCAAAACTTGTAAAGAAGGAAAAGCCTGTTAATCTTAAACCTATTTAAAAATTACAACAATGCCGTGTCCACTTTAGTCATAATAAAATCTTAAATGAAACGAGGCATATTATTATCACATTTTTAATAAACAATCGATTGTAAGGTAAAGATTAAAGGATAAGTTAAAGATAATGAAAAGATAAAGATAAAACAAGTACATTATCATTTGCAGAGCCGCCAGGACTACCGGGCAGCGTTCCTGAACTACTGCAACAACTCGAACCCGGCCGCTCTGGCCACGTACTACGACTCCCACAACACGTACGTCCAGCAGCTGACCGCCACCAACGCCATGATCGAGCAGTACCATAGGCACACTCTGCCGACCATATTGCAGGTGATACTTTTGTAACTATAATATATTTCGCTAAAAGCATAGATTAGTAAAGATACTTCGCCGCCTTGAAATTGAATGAAGCCACGAACGGCTTATTATAGTAAGTTCTTTTTTTGAATTCTTGACAAATAAAAACATTTTTAGAGAAAATTTACGAATAAATAACTAATACTGCGTAATTTACATAATAAATAAATAATTATTTCAAATATTTTCGGGACATTTTAGCACGGAGACGTGGCAAAACTTTTTTACGCAACTATTTCAATTCTCAAAACTGGGTGCATTTTCTTGTTAGGAGTGAGTAATCTTAACTAATCTATGGCTTAAAGTAAGAACTTCGGTCGCCTTACATTCCACAGCGCAGCTCCAGTGACTTGATGCAACTCTTAATTTGGCCCGCTACGGATTACCACCCCTAGATCACTTCCAAATTGTTAGGGCAGCGGATAGCAATCTTTGTGGCAAGGTCAAAAATAAATAAGATTGTTCGAATGTCCGCGTGCCGCAAGTTGTGGATCTAGAAAGCCCCGCGGGTCGCAAGAAAAGGACGCGACGCGGGATTCCACCGCTGCCTTACATGCCGCTGCCGCTGCCGCTGCATATTGCAACATTTTGCTATAAAAAAATGGATTGTGCCCCATAAGAAATGAATTCTTATTCTTAAAGTAGAAAAATTAAGTTCGTTAAGTCTTCACACATTAACACATTTAGAATTAAATTCTGTTATTCTACCGTCAAGCCACAATAGTGAACGACGGCCATAAATTTTCCACTTCCAGGTGACCCTTATCTATCTATTCCATCTATATATACAAACTAGCTGACCCGGCAAACTTTGTACCGCCTCAAAATCTATTTATCAAATATATTTCATATAAAATGTAGCCTATGTTACTCGTGGATAATGTAGCTTTCGAATGGTGAAATAATTTTTAAAATCGGTGCAATAGTTTTTGACCATATTCATTACAATCAAACAAACAAACAAAGTTTTCCTCTTTATAATATTAGTACAGATTATATTGAGGCGCTCGGTGGTCCCAAAACAACGTTACCTAATTTTGAGTTAATTACGAAAGGTACAAGGCAGTATCCTAAGCGATTAGCAGAAATTGTCAAGCCACGCAAACGCCTCGAGGATAGCCTGCTACCAGACTATAAAGGTCGAAACATTAAACTTTATGAACACTCTAGAACACGGAAACATGATAAAGTGTCAATAACTATCAAGAAATAGGACAAACTTCATTTTTCAATTCATTTATTGTTATATAAATTTTCAGTACCTACATATGAAAATCGAACTAATCTATATCCGATAAGCTACTTTTATATAGTTAAATAATAAAATATCGTGAAATATTCCTGTAGGTAGAAATGTGAAAAATACAACAATTAATAATTAGCGAAATTTGAACAGAATTTAATCTTTAAAGTTTTAAATAGCTTCAAATATATAAAACAATAATATATAGAACAAATTAAAGACAATGTTACAAAACAATTAGTAATGAGCAAACCGTGCAATGCGGTGGAATTTGTACCGCAGTGGTATTTTACGGAAACATGTGATTCAGGACAGCGTAAAAGTTATTAGACAGGAGTGACCAAACGACTTAAATGAATGTCCTATAATTACTTATTGAAGCGATATTTATTTTGCTAAAAGGCAAAATGTTATTTGTCCCGTAATAATTATTGTATTTAAATAGCTGATTCGTACTTACGACTCGCTTTTCATGTATAAATATTTTGTGTAATCTATCTGTTCTTACATTTTTATCCTTGATATTTATTTCTCGTTGCATATCATTTGACATTAATCATTTCTCGATTACAAAACACCGTATCACTCCCCAAGGAACTAAAATGTAAACGAATTTCGATTTGACGAAATATTCTGTAAATACGCTGCTACGTATTGTATTGTAAAAATATGAACCCATACAACTACTAATCGTTTAATTTTCTCCGACCACAATAAAAGCGGGGAAAAGCGATTTATAAAAAAACCTCTAAGGCCTTCGTCATTATAAGCCCATCTATATTACGTTGATGGATGAAACAGCAAAGGAAGAAATTCGTTATGTATCGATTTAGATAATTTACTTTGGTACAAAAATACCATTCGTATTATGTGAAATGAAAAATATTCCATAGATGACGGCAACTTTTTAGAGCACTCCCTCATATTTCCGTACAAATATTTCGATGTATCCAATAATTCGGGGATCATAAATATCATGTTCCGACTGAATGCTCAAACTAACACGTGTCTAATAGAAACGCGATGGAGCGTAGATTCTATGAATTTTCTGCACAATAATAGCTTGGGCTTAAGTAGGCGTGGGCTTGTTAGCAAATTTTGTCAAATATGTTTTCGCAATGGTAAAAGAATAAGGATGAATGATTTCCTGTTATTTTACATTTGAATTGAGCGAACGCTAATCGTTCATTTGTTTTGTGAATCTGGGAACACGGGAGGTTGCCAAGGTGCGTTGACGTCACGTATCACGTAGATTGAGCAAAGGTGAGTATTGGTGGTTAGTTAACTTAGGATGAATGTTACACATGAATGGTATATGGTCGCCGCCCCAGCATTGGGACATTAAAGGGCTGCAGTCATAATCGTTTAGGTTGATCTGGCGAATAAGAATCGTACATAACCTGCAAGAGTTAGAATTTTCTCCACCACCTTTCCGAAGAACAAAAAAAGAAAATGGCTAGTTCTATACAGTTCAACTTAAAAGGGGAATTTATTACTTATATTTGCGCGAAGTCCTCCATACTAAGGCTTAGTGTAGCAACATTTGCAACAACTCGTGGGCAGATCTTCTTACTGGAAAGTCAACCCACGCATTTGTAATTGCAAGATAAAATATATATTTTCTGCTGAAAGGCATCGAGTTTTGCAATATTCTATTAATATACATAGCTGGAATTGTTTACGCGGAATAAAACCGCTTTAGAATATTCTAACAGAATCGTAAAACTTAAAACGTTTTAAAACCCTGTAGTTCGACTCCGGATATGTCTGCCACAAATAATTCTGCCTTATTATATCAGTGTTAAGCAATACTATGTTCTATGTACTAACTTTGTCCTCAGGGGTTACAAAGGATTTGAAACCGACCTGAGATAGTAGATAGATAGATGTGGTAATTAAAACTGTTTGACAATTATCTAACTAATCAAAAATAAAAATATTTTCAAATTGAGAACACTTCAGGCTATACTTCGATGAATGTCAAGTTTAGTTTTTATTTTCGTTAAACTACCGTCGAAATTCGACCATTGCGAGCGACTAGTATTATAAAAACTCCATTGATACTTATTTTTACCAACATTTTTCACTAAGTGGAGGGTTTAACGAAGGTACGTAAATTTTAATTCAATCTAATGAACGAATCTCGTCTCTGGCGTGATTCAGCGATGTTTGAACAAGTTCGTACCCATTCAATCTTAGTTACTGAACTCCGAATTAATGTAGTGCGTCCAACTTTACCTTCGGCGCGTCGGGCATTAATTTCACAACTGGAATAAAACTCGGGCATTCATAAGACTAAACAGAATAGGGGTGTCACCTAACGATATAAAAATTTGGTCCTTTTACTGCGGTTTTGAAGGTTGTATTTCATTTATTTGAGAGTGTATCTTTGTTTTGTTTTTGTTATACTGCAATCATTGTAATTTTAAGTATTCCACTACTTGGGCATAGCCCTTCCAAACACTAAAGGCAAGCAAAAAGCAAAGTTTATGATAAATAAAATAAATATCTACCGACACTTTTCCCCAAACCAGAATTAGATATGAAGTGTTTAAATTTCCGCCTAGGTGGACATTAAAACCTTCAGCGTATCTGACCTGTATGCTACCCTCTATATCATGCGTGTAGCCATGCATACGTATAACATATCATACATGAACAGAAAGAACTTATATGTTCGTGTCAACTCGACTACTAGATATTTTTGAACTATTCGAAAGACTCCCACAAAGTTACAGTTATTACAAAATCCTCTGAAGCAGGGAAAGACCCACTTAAGAACCACGCTTCGCGGCTTTACTCGGAGGATCGCCTGCAATTTGCCAATGCCACAGCTATGAGCACTTCAAGTAAAAACTTTCTCCAGCAAGCGATAACGAGTTCTGGATTAAAGTGTGTAGCACAGTCACGGCACTGCAACCTACCCAGGATTACCATAACATCTACGTATTTTGAACGTATTTGAACGTTAATCTAGACGCACGCAAAGGCTGTGCGTCCACCAATTCCGGGATCCTATTTTAGGTTCGACAGACAAGTAGTTTAACTTGTAAGGCGTAAATATGGAATTACTATATAAATTAATATTTACGCGGAACTTAATAACGTATTAACATATATATGTGAGTATTTATCACATTATCTGTAACTGAATGATATATTGTGACTGCGTCGTTTGATGACCAATTTTTATATCCCACAGCTGAGCTCGTTTATCTCAATATTATAGGTAGTCCTAATTAATTTATTAATTAAATGAATATTGATAGCATTTACGTAAAAATAATAATTTCGCAATAACTTCAAGTAAAGAATGTCCCAGAATTTGGTGGACGTAAAGCCGTGCGTCTAGATTGTTCTTAATGGAACCAACAGTGACCACAGGGTCCTTTAACCTCACTTCGATCACTAAATTCTTCTTAACCGGCTTGTTTACTGCTACCCCATAAAGTTTGTCACCAAAACGTCCAATGAAAATTGTCTAAACCATGGAACAGAAAATTTTCTATGGTCTAAACGAAATTGAATATCTTCCTAGACGAATGTCATCGCGCCGTAAGCCGCCCTAAGCTCAGATAAATAACCCCTGTAAATCGCAACCCTGCTCTCTCGTCGAATACGTGATTCGTTTTAACTGAACTTGCACTTTACTGCATATATTTGCAAAGACTTTCGCAGAAGTTAGGAGTGTAGTCGAAAATCTTGCGCGTTTTACTCGAGTCGAAGGAATTAACACCTTAAAACTTTTAAAATGTATTTAAATGATAGTCTTAGAACTTTAAAATTGTTGTATGGTCATCATCTATACATAATATACCCATAGATATATAATTTTCATTATGTATAAAATGTTATAAAATACACAGTGTTTGATTTTAAATCCGGAATTGGATACAGAAATGTTTCTCTGTATATTTGCAAACTAGGTATATTTGCAAATCAAATGAAATTCATTTATAATGGTATTTTTTTCTTGGTGTAAATGGTTTAATAGTGTAAAGTAGCATACATTATATAATTAACATTTGTATAATTGACTGATCATCAGTAATTATTACAACGTTCATCAGTCATCGCAGTTTACATTTCGAAAAGTATAAATATATTTTGTGGACTAAATTCCCACTTTATTTACAGGAACTGGAAGAAATTCTCACGGACGTAACGACCGTTGTCAGCGACGCTATTTGTCAAGAAGGAGAAATTATCAGTGAGAAGGTATCGTTACAAAAATCTAATTATACCTTTTATTAGACAGAGTTGCGAATTAAATTCTTAGGAGTTTATCCTGATAATAACCCTTTCAAGATAAGAGTGTAATTCTCGCTTATCTTATGAATTAAAGTTGTTTTAGGGTAATCGCAAAATACGGCACTTTGAAATATACGTAGTCTTTTATTTAAATTAGATCTTGATAATTTGAGTATTTTTAACACGTTTTTTTATGTTACGCCTGCGGATGTTTTATCTAATTGATTATTGATTACTTAATCTGTTCTTCTTATGAGAAATAGCCATCATAATTCTTATTGTAGTAACTTTATGAAATAGCGCTGTTTTTAAAGCAATTGTTTTATGTATTGCTTCAAAGTATCATATGACTACGTTATAAGGTAGCGCAACCCTTGCTGCTTCCATATATGGATACCAAGCGTGGATATGATAAGTCGGTCTACATATATTATACAAATGTGTTTATATATTTTTTATGATTTTTAATCATAATAAGAATTCGGATTGTTTATTTTATAGGGTGAATAAATAGGTAAGTTGTTGGGTCTTTTTTGCCGCACTCACGCAACTTGATTTTTTTTAATAACGCTCTCACGAAAGTATACAAATAGCTGCAATGAATATGAATATGAATTGATAGTGTGCATTTTGGGTATACCTATACAACTTATTCAAGCCTGGTACGGATATAAAACTATTAACAAAGATCTAAGCTACCTAATTCCACTTTAAACAGAGTAACAACCAGCTACGGCGCTACGAGTCACTTTGCGCGCAAGCTCGGGCCGTGTCCAGTACAGCTGACCTGGCGCACCTGGCGCGCACGCTGCTGACGTCACAGCCGCCCATGCGCACGCCGAAGAGAGCCTTCCTGCCGCCATACCCGCCCGAACCGGACGACCCGCCGCTAGATGTCGCTGCGGTATGTAACTTTTGAAGTAGAACTCTTGGTTTCATGATTGCGTCAACATTTTTGATTCATGAGTTGTACTTTTATGTTTAACTTAAAAAAACACTATCATCGAAAAATAGGTTATTTGTGTCTTAATAATCATTACCACGCTTTTATTAGCTTGACCTGTATGTATGTAACGGAATCTATAAACTCGATTATTGCCCACTTTGAAAGGTCTGATTAATTTAAAATGTTGAACACTATCAAGAACTGATGACAATACACGATTTAAATAATTTTATTCCATTCACCTCATAAGGATCGTCAGGAATCAGGATTAACGATTTTCCTTGTGCGAATTTAGCGTGGTTTTTAGTTGTTAAGCTATAACTATTTTGTATTATAATTGGAACACTCGTGCGACAATCATGTTGCCGACCGCCGCTGACGACGGCGACGCTTGCTAACGACAAATAGCAGGCTTTCAGTGACGGTTGTCAATATGCACTGTCGCCCACTCATGTATTAGCTGGTATACGTCACCTTTACCAGACCTTAAACAGAAGATTTCACCCCGCCGTTTCTTTATTAAAGAATTTCCAACGTATTTCTGAAAACTTTGGTACGAGTACATTACCATATTTTGTTATAAATAAAAGTTATATAGTACGAAAAACAATCTACGAACAAAAGTAATATTAATAGAGACTATATCGGCTTCAGAAACATACTCTTATTATTATACTCACATGAATTTATATAGGTAGGTAAGGCAACAACAATATATGATTTATTTGAGATACCTTAACCTCCAATACGGGCTTCTTAACAAATGGATAACTTTGATAAGAAATAAATTATTTCGTTGAGTAATTAATTACTCGTGGAACTAATTGTTTTCTCATGTCAAATACTATATATCTTATACAAGTATTAGTAAATTCTGAGAAACTATTTACTTTGTGAATAGCTATTATACTTTGTCTTGAAACGTGTAACGTGTACACTAACCAATAATTATATTTTTCGATTCCATTGTTTCCATGTTAACGTTCAATACTTGCTTAAAAATTACTTTAATTACAAACTTTATCTGCGCTTATCAACTGACTCTTAATAAAAAAAAAGAAATTACTTTATTATATTGTTAAAATCACACGGAGTTATTTTAAAAAAACTTAAGCAAAATACGAGACTAAACTCCAGTTGACATCCACTGCATGTCCACCTGATATTAAATTGTCACTGCTAACCATGTCACATCTATAGCATTACCATGAGTTGGCATAGAAACGCCACTATAGAAATGGTAAATAGAAAACTATTGTCATTTTGCTAGTGAATAACATAACTACTATCGTTACGGTATTTCTTGACAACGTCTGTCAAATTAATGACTCATGGGACCGAATTTGTATGGCAATAGATCATAATGACATTCGCTAGCGATTTGATTTCGATAGGTTTTTTACGTATCGAGTTACGTCACTACGGATTTTAGTTCTACGAGTAACCACCAGAGGCGCTGTACAATTTTTCATACATTTATTTTACGCAGTCGCTAGCGACTAATACTTTTGTAAACTCATGGTAGTCCTACTGTAACCAACCGATCACAGATGTTTTGCATGTATTTAGAACTGTGATTTGCGTCTTATACGTAAGTCACCCAGGCAAACATCATAATTAAGGCTATAAATAAGATGACATAGGAATACACGTTTAATTTTAACTGAAAGTCAAAATTATATTTCAATTTGTGGATTAATACACATATTCAATTTGTCGACACATAATACCTACCTATAAGAGTGCGTGAGAGAATAAGCATTATTATTCTTAGCTACGTATTCTGAATTAAATATACAAAAGATCGTGCACGATAGGGTTTTTATCACGCACCCGATTATTTAAAAGTAGACGGTAACCTTTTCTTTGTAAACAGCAAAGAGTACATTCGAGCGGTGTAAGAGTTCTATGTAAGCAATTTTACAAACCTTTTCGTTTTCTTTGTTATAAGAAAACCGTTGGAATTGGACTACAGTGTACTACATTTATAATGTAGTAAGTATTACATCCACAGATCTATATCTAGGTCTGTGATTACATCTTTATACAAAAACGGTATACAAATCTACTTAGTGAAACTAAGTCTAACTGATAATAAGTAAAATTTGAACCGATGATTCAAGATCCTTATACAAGTATATATGAATACTAATTAGAAAGAAATTTCAAACATCGTCCTCTAAGGAGGCAGAATATGGAATGAAAGCTTATTGATAAAGAAACAGTAAACTTAATACTTGTTTATGCGTATCTCAAAGTAATTACATTTTATTTATTGTAAATATCTTTATTATTTCAATATAGAAAGCGTACGTACCATCTGTATATGTTGTTTACCTAATGATAAGTAGCTACTACCGCCCATGAAAATCTGTAATCAATCTCAGATAAGATTAGAGTCCTACTTAAGGGCGGACATAGATGAGATGCGAACTGATAAGTACTAGTATGTCACCATTACCAGGTGGTGGTGGTGGTCATAACAAACCGGAACATAGAAGCGCTTAACTCTGGCAGAGGGGTCTGCCCCTCTGGGGTTCTATTCCTTCAAAACGGAATATGTTAATATGGTTATTTACTCTCTTCAATAGTCTCAGGTAGGTTTTAAAGCTAAGTAGAAGAAAAATATTAATTTACATTCATCTTGTAGGCGTTGGAAAGGATTTTTTTATCCATTTGATCAACCTTTCGGAAACATTCAGTCGATTGTGAATATTTTTTCAAGCGTGTGACTATCGCTCGTAATAATCTATCTCACCCAATTTTTGCCTACCACAGTTCGTTGAGAATATAGGTACGCAAAAATTGACAAATTTCGAATTCTATATGACCCTAGTACGTGTAACATAAGAACATTTTTTTTATTTTTTTTTATAATATAGGAGTAGCAGACGACCATGCGGTCCACCTGATGGTAAGTGGCCACTGCCGCTTATGGACATATGTAATCAACCCCAATAGGATTATATATTCCTACCGGAGGTCGGCCACAGATGCGCCGCTAACCTTGAGGACTAAGCTGGAATGCCTCGGAAAGGTATGTCTTCCTTACCACACCCTTCAAAACGGAACACAGCAGCGCCAAACACTGCTGTTATTCGGCAGAAATAGTTGTGGCGGTGGTGCCGCCGGTGTCGAACCACAAAAGGTTCTACCACCTTCAAAATTCTTCTTCTTCTTCGTTCTTAATTTTGTATATACTACGAGTGTATTTACAAATACACGCAGAAAGTGTAAAAGTGCAAACAGTACGAAAATTCCGCAAAAAGTAATTTCAAACTGAACTGTTTCGATTTCGACAAATTTTTCATCAGAACTACGTCGGAATTTTTTGTTGGAAAATAATCGAAATATTGAAACTGTAAATTGTTCGTTAGAGTCAAGTGCTTTCCAATGACTGGAAAACTACGAAGGAATAAAAGTTAAAAGTAATAACTATTGTGAACTCGAAGAAGAGAACATTTTGCATCAGATTTTCTGTACGCTACTCTTTGATCATTTCGAATGTAATTGTCTCTACAAGAATACTTTAATTCTTGATTTCACTTTTATGATCTAAGTTTTACTTCTTAGGTTTCGAATCATAGAGTTCGAAGGTAAATTAATATAATAAATTGTGTTGTTTCTTACTTTCGCGATACGATATACGTATGTCTATATTTATGTAAATAAATTAGATACACAATTTGATAGAAATAACTTTTCTATCATTAATTTTTATTTTGATACCTTACAACCAATAATAAATATAGTCTCTCTTGCAACGTGCGACAACGCCTCGAGACCATATTTGGTATCCACTCTACTGCTTTTGTTTCAACTGTTCTTTACATTTTGGTATAGGAGGTGATGCCACCAGTCCTTCGCGGGGAGATGCTCTTGGACCGCATGGGCGGCGGGCAGGCGCGCCTCAGCTACGAACAACTGAGGAAGGATGCTCAAGATCTGGAGATGGAAATCAAGCAATTGCAGGTATGAAACAATGATGAACAGGTTTACATGATAGTTGCGATAGTATAAAACGAAGTCGGCAAAGTTTTATACACTCATAGACAAGCCAGTATTCCGTGTCGTGATTGTTATGGATACACGCAAAAACGAGTGCACAAATCCCAAAACCCAGAAGTTATTGTAAAAATATACATAGATTTGACTAGTCAGCTCAGTTATTCGCAAAATTCGATAGAACAAGTAGATAACTTCATATTATATTGATAGTAAGTAGTATGTATTGTTCATCCAACACAAAAATCAAGTTACGTGCCATGAAGCAATGAACCTTGTTTTTCGTCTTTATGTGTACGAATATCATTTGAATTCTGATCGGACTGGTTTTATTTACTGGCTTCTGACCTAAAACCTACCTTAGATAATCTAATGTCGTTTAGTGAAATACTGCCTTTTGTCATACAACGAATTATTGAAGCAATTTCCTTTTTTCTTAATCCATTTATCCCTAGAACAGTTGTCTTTTTAGCGATCATGTTCTATGTAGGTATTTGTAGGTCGTTATTTGAATTTAAAATGAAGATAGCTTCATTTTCGATCGATCCAACATGTACCTAATAACATTCTTACCTAGAAATTAATCTGGGCAGACGCTAGGAGGAATTACCTTTAGGTACAATTATGTACCAACACTTATTTTTTTACATTTTTAACACGCTTTTATTAGCTTGGGTTTTATGTATTTATGTAACTAAGTAACGGAATCTTTGAACCCGATTTCTATCCACTTTGACCGTTCAGTTTAATTCAAAATTTTGCAGAATGATCAAAAACCGGTGACAATACACGATTTTAATAATTTTGTACCATTGTCCTTATCAACATACGGTGAATAGAATCTTTTGATAAAGCACGACGACGAACTGATTGTATTACCTTACTATGTTCTTATGTAAGTGACAACTGTCTTTATGAGAATAAATTTCTTTAAACCTAAACCTAACATCCTCAATATTAACGATTTTCGAGGCGAGATTGTTCGACCGCATTAGAGAAAGTTCATCGCAAAGTTACTAGATTGCAACAATTAATACTGTTTAGTTTCAATAATTCTCATAGCGTGATTTATAGATTAATAATAATGTTATTTCCCTATAACTCAAATGTTGAAACATATCTATAATTCCCTCTTGTCGAATGATTTTGAGGATTCCGTACTCAAAGGGTAAAACGGAAACCCTTCGCTGTCTGTTTGTGTGTCACAGGGCTCTATCTCATAAACCGTGTTTTTTTTAGTTTTTGAACTATATTTATTATCAAAAGAAGCCCTGTGTAAAAATATCAAATTGTTATTTTATAAACACTTTTTACCCCACAGGATAGCATGGACGTTCTCGCTCGCCAGCAAAGCCGAAGCCTAGAAAGCAACCAATACAACAAAGTCAACGAAATACAAGTAAGTTCATTTGAATAAATAAATAAGTTATCTATAGTTTACCTACATTTAATTTGAGAGGAGTTATGTATAGTAGCAAACAGCCAAGCAATCCATTCAACTCATAACAAACTCCAAAGAGAACAAAAGTCCGGTCTAAAGTTAATCACACTTAATGTAATGCGTCCCCAAAGTCCACACACCCTTCTACCTAAAATACAGCTTCTATAAGACAAAAATAAATGGTGCAGCACTCTACCTACTAAGTTTAAAGTGTACTTTTTATAGAAACGCAATTTTGAAAGGTCACCCAAAGATAGGTACTTTACTAACACCTCACAGAAAAATCTTACTATTTTATACCCTGAAATAATAAGGGTTGTCCGCATAAAGGTCGATAAGCTCCCGCGTACGGTTTATCTATTTTTATGCGGGCGGATCGTAAAGCATATTGTATAATCGATCAATCATTTAGGTACTTCCTAAAGGAAGAAGTTCCAAGATCTACATAAGACTATGAATCTACGTATTGTCTTATTGTTCCTTCTTTTTTTATATTTGAACCTGACGATAAAGCAGACGTGCTACCTGATGGAAAGTAGTTACTCGTAACGTCGCCTATGGACATTTGCAACACCAGAGGAGTCGCCAATGCTTCGCCGGCTTTGAAGGAGAGCTCTTTTTGCACCTTTTTGAAGAGCCCCATGTCATAGCGCTCCGGGAATACCTCGTGAGGAAGCTCATTCCACATCTTACACGTCCGTGCAAACCGACGTTCTCTTACTCGTTCTCTTACTATCACGGCCTGTCAGCGTAAGTCGTCAACTCATTATTATCCCTCTGCTGGGCACAGGTTGACACCTTAAAGTAAGAAGCTGGGCAAGTGCGGATTATTAGACTTTACATATCTTTAAGTTTTCATATGAAACTTTCCTTTACATAAATTTCAAATACACACGTAAATTCGAAAAATTTAAAAAGTTGCGGACCTCAAAATCGTACCCTGGATCCCGAGATTGAAGGGCTGACTTTCAAACCATTAGGCTTTTTTTTTTGTTTTCGAGGGGAAAACCTTCAAAAGGTACCCTATGCCGTGGGAGCAGCACGGGGTTATGTGGGATTCTTACCGCACTAAAACCCCCCCGGTGGCCCTCCTCACCATTAGGCTATCACTATTTTATTTTGACACGTCAACTAAATTAATAATACCTATCTGCAAAAGATTTCATAGGTATAGTAAGTGATTTTTAAAGAATTAATCTTACATGCAAATTTTCATTTTAGCTCGTAGGTACATAATGTAGCAGTTGCTCATAATACAATGCATTTCATTTTCAACGCTGACAGTATTGGCAGGGATACAATGTGATATTGAATTTATGGATATTCCAAACGTAATATTTCTACGTGAACGTAATAACAGGTTACTGGCATATTCTAAAAAACGCATGGAAAACAAAGTATGAAACTGAATTACGCGAATTTTCATGTATCGAATCGAATTTATATCGAAGTAACAATTCACAGAATTACATATTTAACTAGTTTTCGCCTTTTGATCAGAATTCATTCATACCTAAATATATATCTTTTTAAATATAAAATATTTTATTATAAAAAAAAACGCTTATTCATACCAAATCGCTACCAAAAAAATATATAAAGGCAAGTTAATTGTTAGATACATAAAGTGCAGTTTTTAATTAATACCTACCAAACTATTTATAATTAGATTTACAAGCTATAAATATTGAATTTAGTTTTGTATCCTATTCGTCACATAAGTTTGTTAAAAATTATGGTGTTATTGTAATAAAAGTCATTGTACCTTGATACTCTCCAAGAAAATATCCGTTCCACACTCAAAAATATTTAATATCATTAACATAGATTAGTAAAGATTACTCACTCCTTACAAGAAAATGTACCCAGTTTTGAGAATTGAAATAATTGCGTAAAAAAGTTTTGCCACATCTCCGTGCTAAAATGTCCCTAAAATATTTGAAATAATTATTTATTTGTCAATCTTATTTGTCAAGAATTCAAAAATGAACTTAATAATAAACCGTTTCATGGCTTCATTCAATTTCAAGGCGTTGAAGTATCATCACTAATCTATGATCATTAAATACTTCTTGAAAACTGATATCTAAAGTTTGTTGCTAGATAACGTAACAATAGATTCTATAACTCGTTATTCGCTCTCCCAGTGATAAACTGCCATGTCAATTTATTTTCCTTTGACGGTTTATAATAACATTTCGCTATCGACTGGCGAAGCTATTCAATTTCAAAACCAATCCCGCCGCTCTAATTCTTGCATATTTACACTTCTGACAGTGATGGATCCGATCAAAGTATCAATTTAAATGAATATGCCTACTGATCTTCCCGGTATCTAATACGGAGCACATGACATTTTTAATATCACTTGTATTGCAAAATAAATATGCCTACACATTTTTTTCTTTAAATTTTAAATAGTACACAGAGTATTTAAGTAGTTTTTTATCATGAGCTTCCTTTTTTTTCTTAACGAGGGGGAAACCTTCAAAAGGTACCCGATGACGTAGGAGCGACGCCGGGTTATGTGGGATTCTTACTGCACTAAAACCCCCCGGTGGCCGTCCTCAACGCTTGTTGGAGAACTCCGGGATCTCCGACGGAACGCAACCGGAGTCCTCCAAGCGCGATGCCCCGATCGGGCTCTGCCCTGGGGGAGCAGTTTTCGCTCCTCCCGCACCATTTCGTGTACACGACGCTATGCGACCACACATACCGCCGTCCTTCCCGGGATCGCTTACTGGACGACTAGAGCTCCCACTCTTGCCGCCCGCAACCCCGTAAGCCCCCTTTTAGTCGCCTCTTACGGCAGGCAGGAGTTACCGTAGCCCTATTCTAGTCCCGGAACTACAGGGACAATCATGAGCTGCATAGCATCCGTATCCGCATCTAGTTAAAATGATAAACAGTGCAGCTGTGCCTAGTAAATTAAAAAAATATTTACTTATTTGAATCTTTACACTTGAATGTTCATATTACTTTTATACTAATTGTCATATCAATTTCTGTAAAGTTAACCGTACCCATTTTTCGTGAAAATGTAATCAAAATAGCACAAGTATTTTCGAAAATAATCACCTAAACTTTTATACAAAGTTGGGTGGCATGGCTGTTTTGAACTTTTAGTACCTAAAAAGTTATAACTTGCAGTTTAATTGCATGTTTGTAGCCATGGTGTTACAGAAAATAATTCACTTATCATTAAAATTTGTTACTAGCGACATCTGTTTTTATCTTTGTAGTAAATTCAACGCCATCTATACTGTCTCGTACCAAACTCCCTCTACAAGGAGACAAGGAAAAAAGTACGCTGAAACGTCATGTTTGTAGTTTACACAACTGTCTACGAGATGTCATGAAAGGCTACGACATGAAAAATAACTTTGTAAATTTTTCATAACAAAGGATATTATATTATTATGTCTTAGTATTTTTTTTAAATATGTGTGAAATGTTTACATCTTTACTTTATTGATTGTTATACATTTAATTAATTACAGTAAATAAGTAATTAGCAGGTCATTACAAAATGTTTTATTATTTCAGGAGGAGATTTCTTTGAAGAAATACGACTACAGGGCGACCCAGCTGCATCTAGCCGCAGTGAGAGCTCAGGCAAGTAATTTGTAATGGAATTAAAATAATTTCGACTTTATAAAAACAATGTTTAATAAGTAAGTTAGTAGCAGGTAAAAGTAAACAGGTAGTCAAAAACTTATATCTAAACAAAATTAAGCACATATCTATTTAATAGTTATGGTGCCATAGTTTTTCTTATCAGAAATGACGAAAATTGATAATTGCTTTCCTCCACGCCATCTTATTTTCGGAAAATTAGCCATTAATAATTATCAACAACATAACCTATAATGTAATAATACAATCACAGACATGTGGTCTCTGAATGCAATACTAAAAAATAATTAAGTAAATCTTTAAAGGTGTTTACTAAGCACATCTAGATACATTTTGGTATCTTAAATAGTATTTTTATTATAAATACATACTTACCGCTTGACAGACAAAATTACATAAAGGTGCAGACACCACAAAAGAAGACCTTCAACTCGAGACAAAACAAAAAAATCGTTTTCATAAACAACCCTAGACACCGTTTCTAGGCAGTGTGCGCATGCTTAACAGCCCAATCAGAACACGAGGAAGACCCATGCGGAGTGGACCTCCCAAGTTCAATCAATATTTTTAAATATTTCCCGCTTCGTCGCGCAACAGTAGATATTTTCGTCCATCTACAAATAATATTATTTAAAGTACAGAACTGTGTGCGAAGTGAAAAAATTTGTAATAAACTGTGTTTACTATTATCTAGGATCAACAAGGTAAGTTTAAATTAAGTTTAATAATAAATGTTCACTGTAATGGTAGTTACCTACTATTTATTTCAGGGTGTATGTATTACATGTTATAAATTCAATGGAGGTAATTGAGCATATGCTATGAGAAAACTTAAATATTTTAGTTTATGAAGTTACGTGAAATTGAGTTGTTTTGAACCTTGTTGCCGCATTGCGCACAGCCTCCCACTTCTTCAGTCTGAGAGCAGATCTCGCGGACATAACCTTTGCATTCGGGTTCCTAAAATATACGCGTTGCTAAAATATTCTCTCTTTATTCATCAATTTCATCTACAAACACGGATAGTAAACGGAAGTTTAGGTTTCGTGCAAAAATGGGGTGGATTTCCATGAAAAATCATGTGGTAAGTATCTACTTTGTATTACATACTGCTAAAATAAACATTGGATGATGGGTAGGTATTTTTTTAATTGTATTTGATAACTACAAATATTTATAAATACCGTTATACTAATACGATACATCATCCTAATCTAATTATAACAATTTTCAGTATTTATGTAGGTACTTATCGTAATCATTGTCAAAGTTTTAAGTATATTGCAATAGCCCATAGGTAATAGGTATAGCTAAGTATATTTTATATGAAATTATGATTTATATTATATGTATATGAATTTTATTCCTTATTGTAAATGTCCTACATGTACGTCTTAAGAGATAAAATATTGATACTCAAATGACCTTGTCGCGTACTCTTACATCAACACTCCGAATTTTGCGCTATTTTCTATTAATTATTTACTTTACCATGTGGTAAAGACGCAGTGTGATACTTCTCTTATGATCATTATCACCTTATTTCATAGATTAGTAAAGATTACTCACTCCTAACTAGAGAATGTACCCAGTTTTGAGAATTGAAATACTTGCGTAAAAAAGTTTTGCCACGTCTCCGTGCTAAAATATCCCTAAAATATTTGAAATAATTATTTATTTATTATGTAAATTCATGTAAATTACGCAGTATTAGTTATTTATTCGTAAATTTTCTCTAAAAATGTTTTTATTTGTCAAGAATTCAAAAAAAGAACTTACGACAATAAGCTATTTGTAGCTTCATTCAATTTCAAGGCGGCGAAGTATCTTTATTAATCTATGCCTTATTTATATAATTATGATTCTTATTATTTACTCAAAATCGTTCCCTTTTAAATTGTATAAGTAGGCGACGCACGTGAAAAAGTGTGAAATTTTCTTTGTCTAAACAAAGATGTTCTTTGTTATTATAAAATACTATTAACCTTTTGACTTATTACATAAGTTAAATAATCAATCCTTTATTTAGTTGTAATTAATTTTGTACAATATTATATAAAAAATAGATAATCGTCCATTTATGGAATATACTTACACCTAGAAACATAAATTAATATTTTAATTTAATTATATAATAACGTTACAACTGTAGGAAAGAATAATAAAAAATATAAAATTCCTTTATCATTAAATATTTTACGCGAGAACGCTACACAGTTACTACTGACTTTCCCGCGCGTTTATATTAGAGCGCCATGAATGCGCCACCCGCGGGTGAAATTCGAACTACTTTGCGTCATGAAGGCTGCTGTAGTGGGTTGTGCGTGTCGTGTTTGTGTTCGTTGTTCACTGGTTTATTTGTTTTTATCTATATACGAAGCACATAGTGAGTGTACATTGGAGTAGATGAAAAGCTGCAAATAAAGGTGAGTTGTATGGAGATTAATATTATGGTTATGTAATGTAATATTCCACAATTACTATTGACGATGCAAATGTCTCTTTACATAAATGACTTGTATTACATACTTGCATGAAAAGTTTGTGATAATGGACGAAGTACGAACATTTAGTGGCGGTTGTGCTTCATTGTAAATGATAAAAATGATATTTATAAACGTGAGAATGACATAACCTCAAAACATATTTTATGCAAAACGTAATTTGTGCAGTGAATTTATGATTAATTTATGTTGTCTCTGAACATACAAAGCATTAATATTGTAATTTCAGGTATTATTAACTTAGTAACTATGTTTAAGTCAGCATATATAGTATTTTTGCCAACTAACGTCAACGATATTTAGGCGGGAAACCATATTAGCATATTTCGCTGATTAATGAGCTCTGTGATTGTCTAAATTGTATGTACCTACCGAATTTAATGTTTTTTTTTAACTCATTCCAGGGTTCCCAAACAAAACTAAAATAAATGCTGCCGCCTAAACCTTCTTCAATTTGTAACATTTGACAATATGAAACAAGGATCATCAGATAAGTTATCTGCAAAGAGAAATGGTTATCAATCTGATGATGACAACGTGCGATACAAAATTAATACGAAACTATTGAATAACCCTGGGAAATCCAATGTGAAACCAAATAAAAAGCCGGAACCAGTGAAAATAGAAGATGATGATGATATCCGCTATAAGTTCCCAACAGTTGTTACAAAGACTAAATCACCTGAAAAAAAGCCAAAACCAAAGTCAAAAATTAAGGTTAATTTTTGGAGCAATAAACAAAATGTTAAACGCCTGCATAATAATCATAATCAAGTCATTGTGAAAGAAAAGACTAACCGAAGACATACAGTAGGGACAGTGCCTGACGTGTCTCCGTCTTCAAAATCAAAACCCGCCGTTAAAGTTCGTAAACGAGTATCATTCCTTCCGTCTCCACTTTTCTCTGACAATCACGTTCCTATGGTGACTGTGCCTGACGATTTGACCATTCAGTTAAATGAGGAAGAAGCAAATGACCTTGGCGAAGACTTGAACCATGCTTTTGTAAATAGTAATAGCGGCATAGATGATACAAAGTCAAATCCTCCTCCTAGGAAGAAAGCTAGAACTTCTACCACCCAAACAAGTCCCAGAAGTTTGAAAGGGAGGCGAGGCAATGATGAATTAGATTCAAGACCCCATGCGAATGATAATGAACTTGAATTTTTTTCCAAATATGTGGTCCAAAAATTGCGAAGAATGGAAACAAATCAACGTATATATTCTGAAAATTTGATCAACACTGTCCTTATGTTGGGTCAACTTGGTAAATTAAGCGGCAAATCCAAAATAGGAGATGCATAATATATTTTTAAGTAGCAATATTAATTAAGTACATTTCATATACATATTTACAACTTGTTAGTTATTTTCTTAACAATCTTGTTATTGTTTTAAGTAATTGTGACTGTTTTTCACTGGAATTAAATATATAATGTATTTAAAATTTAAAATAATGAAGTAACCCTGTGCTGTATTTCAAGGTGCAATGGTGTAAAATTATCACCATATGTTATTTACAAGTTGTATAAGTATGTTGTATTGATTTCCTTTATTATATATGAAGTGTGTTACCATTTACTGGGACTAAATTTTATGCACTGATATATTGTTCAATATAACATAAATCTTTGATGTTTAATAAGTTGTTACCTCAATTTTGTTTATTATGTAACAAAATAACTAAATGTATTAAAGTTGTTTTGCACAAATATTATTTACATAATAAGACCTAAATATAGCTGTGTTTAATGTAATATTCATTATATTTAATCATCTACATCTAATAATACACTTCTTGTTTAATCATAAAATGTATGCTCATAAATATTGCATTTATCTCCTACTTGCATATTTCTTTAAATTAAACATGTAATATATACTATCACACAACACTGGTCACCTTATGTGAATGTTAAATTGATCAAAAACACTTTAACTAAGACTAAAATAATTTTGTTTATGAGCCTAAAAGGTTTAACTGTTGACAATGGCTATAAATAGGCCATATCTAATATACAAAGAGTGACTGTTGTTTGTTTTTAATGGTGTTTCAAATGTTGCATTGAAAGTGGAACAATAATATTAATTAAATGTTGACAATTACCTCTGTATACTGTTATTCAACATAATACTTTAATAACATTAAATTATGTTAGTTTTAACATTAGCAACTAATGTTTAGCTAAAGCTAGAAGAAATCTTTATGTCATAATATTATATTGCATGTTAAATATAATGAATGTTAGGAAATTATGTAGACCTTTGTAATTATTTGCCAGAATAATGAAATCAATGCACAACATTTGCAGATTTACATTATTTTAGGGTATAATAGATAATAGCTATTGTTGTATATATTGAGTAACATAGTTATACCTACATTCTGTGATTTGACATCGTACATATTTGGCACAATGGTCTATGTAAATAACTTATATCTACATATGAGCAATTTTGTAGAATAATCTATCATAGTATCGATAGGTTTTTACATATCTGGTGTTTACAACTAGCAGTTACATGTTCTCTTTGTATTTTGACTCAGATTTATAGATATTATAAGATTTTTTGATGTGGGACTGCCTTACTAATAAATTATTATAAATAATGTTTTGTTGTAAATTACACCTTATTTACCAACTCTTGAATTAAACAGTTTAAGCCGATTATTGCTAGTGATTAACGGTTTCCAATATACAAAGTATAATATTCAATATCTAGGAAACAGAACAGAGTTCTTAATTAATATGTTTAATTGACCAGGGAAAATCTGGATTAATAGGTAGGGAGCCCGGTGGCAGATGGTGACTTTTTTGGTTGTGAGTTCTGAATTATTGCAACAATAACTGGTCTCATCAGATGGAAAATAGTTGTAACAATTTATAACGAATGAATGTAGGCATATTTCTTACATATTAGAAAAAGTTTAATATTTCTGTCAGTTGCGCTGCAAGCTTTAATGAATTTTAAAGTAAGTTCATGTTTTATTAAAAGCTTCGGTAATATTGAAATATTCGGTAATATGTTGTTCTATAATTGTCATTCGCGTGTCATACTTATATTAACTCGAAAACTGTTAGAGCTATTTTTTCTATTTTTTAAGATAATCTACACAGTAATTACATGTGTAGGTTAGGTATCTATTTCCTCAGGAAATCAAGTTATAAAATAACAGGGCTTGAAGCATAAACATTTATTATAATATTACATTCAAATAGATTAAATGAACTATGTTTTATATATAAAATATAAAACAGAATTCAAATGTAATATTATTATCTGTGTCTATCAGCATATCTTTTGAGTTGTTATGATGAAAACAATTTATAAGTTCTTAATCCTATCTTTACTATCCATATTACCACAGTATAAGGATTTATATTACTCACTGCTATAGCAGTTCTTATTACAATGTAATGACTTGTCCAATGTAAATAAGTACATGGGTACTTTTATGCTAGAATCGATTCAGTTATTTAGTCCTAAAATATCCATCATCATCATCATCATCGACCCATTATCGTTAATGCTGGGCACGGGTCTCCTCTCAGAATGAGAAGGATTATTAAAAATCAGAGGTGCGTGCCTGGGATTTGAACTTCGGACCCCTCGATCGAGGACCGCGTAGGAAGAAATTGTCAAATGTCGATATTTGTTAGGCAAAGCATTGATAGATTGAACATGATTGGTACATAGATCGTTTATTAACAACGGGCACTAATTGAATGAGGCATATTTTGCATGGAAGCTACGGCCAGGCGTCGCAGGTTAGTTCATTTGAATTCATACCCCTGGAAAACGTGATTAATTGATTAAATTTTGTGCGTTTCTTTTTATGCGACCTCAAGATATTACTCCGCTTTTTTAAAAAGGTACAAAATTTAGTCTTCCAGGCAAGTCGTTCAATTTTCCAAATGTCCATGAATTACTATTAGGTAGTTTACCTACTCACACGGGACTTATAAGGTGACTAATGCGTCTTATTGCTAGATTTAGTAATTAAAAGCACCACTTTATGTAAATTCATAATAAGACTCGGTAAGAAAAATATTATAATACAAATACCAAACTCCAATATTAGATTAGGAGACGATGTTTCCACAGACGGACGAAGAATGAGGTCGAGTTGCACCACCTGAATTAAGTACTTACTTCAATTAATTAAGGCTTTAGGAGTAAAAGCGGTTAATCTACTTTTTATCTCTACTAAGTGGTTTAATATAATTAAACAGAACAATGGGAACGGTAGAGTAGTAGCCGAAAAACATGCCAAGAATTGGAAACGTTAGCATATACTTTTTTTTTATCAAAAATTTAAATCACACTCTTATAAAGAGTTAATATATTTTTGTAAGAAGTCGTTATATACTTACCAAGTTGATAGAGTTATTTGTAGTTAAGAGTTGTAAAACCTATTTAGCTCTTAGCCGACCCCATGATCTTATTCGATTTTGATTACAGATATCCATGGCTGACAGTAACCACTTACATGCATGCGGGCTGCATGATCGTTTGCTATGAATGTTTTATTATAAAAAAAAACACATATATAGGTAGCATAAATAGGTATTTAAAAATGTTACCAAAAAATTTCACATGCTTATCAATACAGTAAACTTAACGATATATTTTTCAGGTATTTAAATATACTTATTGTACCTAGGTATTACGTAATTTAACTATGTATTGTATTCTTATATAAACAAGTTGAAAGGCAAGATTCAAAATAGAAGTCCTCGATAATGTAATACTAGAAAAGAGATTGGTTCTGGGACCTAGGTACTTTCTGTAAACAAACTTACATCTAAATGGCAATCTTGTGTTTCTCCAACGTTAATATTTTGGATTGTTTAGGCGTAAAATGGAATGGATACATTTCTTTTTACACCATAGTTCGTTCTGCGGTTCAATTCCTATTGGGTATTTTTTTTACATTTCGACCTTAAAAATCAAAATCATTTATCCAAAATTGGTTAAGATTACCTTTACAAGAACATATAATATACATAGACACAATAATGTTATTATATAGTTCCTACTCACTTCGTAATTTGTCTTCCAAATGGTTTTAGGCAAGAGCACACACATTTTTATTTAAGAAATATTCACTAGCATAAAATACTTATAAAGATGTGTGATGAAGCACATATGTATACAACTCATCATGAGATAATGTAAATGTCACATCATGCAGTGGAGAAAACAACTAGCCTATCTAGAATTCAATATTACGTAGCAACCTTCGACATTGTTTAGTGTCCATTAACTCCGATACGGTATAATAATAGATACCTAGGACCTACCATTAGGTATAGTGTTTCTTAGTATTAAACATGAACATACCTATTCATAATACGCAGCTTTTATATCTATACAAATAAAATAAATTGAAGTGTATATTTGTAATGTCATAATAACAACTTTTAATGTGAAAGTACTGAGCTACACAGGCCCTAAACATTTTACGAATTTCTGTTTACACACAAGTAATTTCACTTAACGTTTTAAGTCATACCTACTTTCCGAGAAATAATCATCATAAAATGCCCAATGTACCTAAATTTCACTTCAAAAATTCTAAAGTCAAGAAAATGAATTATTGCTGGGCTCTCTAACAATTTTTCGACCCCCAACCAATTTTGATATAGGGCCCGTCTAAGGCACGTGACGCCTCTGTTGCTTGGTGATAATAATATGAATATTAACCTTTCGCGCCGGTCTCCTGAGTTTGATACAAACTTTTGATATTTGAAAGTCATGCGCGTATTAGTAAAATAATGTATTATCATTAGCTTTAACAGTAAAGGAAAACACTGTGTAAATATATAGTTCACGAATTTCTTTGATGTTTGTCAAATACAAAAGTCAAGCTATATCCTTATTCTGAGAGGCTGTGATAAACGGTTGATTATTTTTTATTTAATCATAAAGGCGTCGTTACATGCAAAAATGTTAAATGGAATGATTTACGTTTAACATTACGTTTAAAACATTAAAATATAGTTTTTTTACCATCGGTTATAGTCCTATCGGCTAATGCACTTATCCAAAATTGTAATGGAAAATTATATAGCGTCAATTTGTCCTTCAATTATAAAAACATACATTATATACTTTATTATGTAAGTAAATTATAAGATAAGAATCAGTGTACCTACGCGCTATATAGAGCGTGTTGTTAGAAAACGGTTGCCGGGCGACGTTAGAGCGGCCACGCTACATCCGGCGCCAGCCCACGAGCCAGTCGTGTCGTGCCCGCCCTAGCTAGCGGCTTGCCGCCCGCCCGCCCGTTCGCGAATACACGATACAAACCTTGCGTTGATTTATACAGACACTCGTAAAGAAAAGTCAAATATTTAATTTTACATTCGAAGAAAATATTTTATCAACCTTTAATTAATTGTTTTATTTATCTAAGTTGAAAGTGAATTATTCAAAACACTGTATCGGTGATTTGACGGTCATTGCTCGCGAAAGTGCTCAGACACGCAAATAAAAGCATTTATAATTACGAGTATACAATATTTAATGGGAATTTAATTCGTTTCTATTCTGAGTTAGTAAACTCGTCTGCGTTTATTACAAAGCTGACAAGATTTTACATGGTTTTAATCAAGGATTTCTAAATCTACTTATCGAAGATGGATATAGTACATCGGTTGCATTATCTTGTGTTGTCCCAAAAATCTGATCTCATGACAATGGAAAGAGAACAGAGGATGCGTGTGCGACGGCAGTCAAGTCTTCCCGAGTACACCAAGGCGAATAAAATGCGCCAGCGTTTTGAACAAGCCTACTTTAATGATGTAAGTTTACAGCTTAATTATGTTTTAAGAGAAATACGTAAGATAATGAGTTTGCTAGCTGGGTAATTCGCGTTTGTGTGTACTTTCTTAAACTTTGCATAGTTAAAAATATAAGAAGCTTATAATTTTGTGAACATCTGTGTAATTGTGTATACCTACTTACTTTACCACATTTTGTTAAATTCTAAGTATAATATTGTTAATGTAGTCTCTGAAAATATTTACATAAACTATAACGGAATGTAAGGTATAATCGGTAACATGTAAAATGAATTTTACATTACATATAGGTAGGTACTTAAGTTAACATGTCGCCTCGATTCATTCAATTCACGCACGTGAAAAGGGTTTCGATCTATTTAGTGTTTGTATAATTGAAAACATATGTAAGTATGTACTCATTTGCCACAATCCACTTAACAGAAATGTGGCTCAGTAAACGGAAATTTTCAATCAAGATTGCGTGCGGTCGAAAAATCACGTGAATGAGGACACAACAGACCTGTAAGAGTACAGGAAAACGAAAACCTTTGTGCACCTCTTAGCTTATTTTATTCCCAAGTAAAAGTTTTCTGTAATCGGCCAATACTCATATAAGTAATTCTAAATATTAAACAATATAGTAATATAGTAATTATATATTAAACAAAAGTTTAAGCCAATAAAAACAACTACCCTTTTATAAGACTTTTGATACCTTTATATATCACGGGACAGCTAGGGTTAAGTAAATATTGAAAAATACAGTACGCGAGCTTAAACATAAAAGAGTTTCAATCAGATACTGCGATCCTCACACGTTTATAATGTGACTCCTTGTTTCACTTGAACAAACTTATTTCGGAAAGAGTTTAGTGGGAAATAAAAATCATGAAAATGTATGAACTAATTTCCTTGCAAAGAAATATAGCTAGGTATCTCATACGTAGGTACTTTATAACAGAAATTCTAAACATTATTTGAACGTTATTCAGATTAAAGAAATTGCTTTTAAATCGCACGTAGCGGACCTTCTAAGCGTAGAGATTTGCAAGGTATGTACCATATTTTACATACTTCAGCTCAATCGGACGCTAGCGAGTATTTGAAAACTGCGAAATTTGTAAATAAGACTTAAATTCTATTTGAAATATATCGGTGATTATGGACAGTGGTAACCACTTACCTACCAGAAGGTCGAGTCGGTAGATACGTACCTACTCTACCTCATATTTATAAAAAAATGCCTTTAATAGATTTTTTTCGTTTTGGGATAAATTTCATCCTGGCATTACGACTGCATCTTCATTATAAAAACTGCGATGCATGAAGCCTGCTTTTACAACACAAAGGAAGCTAAAAAATTAAATTTAAACGGTAAGAAAGGGCAGAGCTATTATCTCGTAGAGATCCGGTAAATAAAAATAGTTGAGGGCGGTATGAAAAGGATTGTTATGGTAGATAACCCATTCCACCATCGCCCATTCGCTTTTGATAAGACGCTTTATTGTCCCTGTTTTTATTTGTGCTTGACACGAATCGCGACCTCTATCTCTGGACAGTTAAAATATTTCAGAGCATTTAAAACGACCTCAGTGTTGTTTACAGGATCTTTTTTATTATAGTGGCTTTACGGCTGTCATCTATTGTAAAATCGATATGAATTTCAGTAGATATCGAATTAGTTATTTACATCAGAGTTTTAATTAATTTAGTTTGAAGGTGGTAGAATCCTTTGTGGTTCGACTCCGGCGGCACCACCGGCACACCTATTTCTGCCTTATAACAGCAGTGTTAGGCGCTGCTGTGTTCTGGTTTGAAGGGTGTGGTAAGGGACACATACTTTTCCGAGGCGTTTCAGCTTAGTCCTCAGGGGTAGCGGCGCATCTGTGGCCGACTTCAGGAATGTCTAATCCTATCTGGAGTTGATTACAAATGTCCATGGGCGGCAGTAAACATTTACCATCATATTATAAAAAAATGTAGTCCATCTGATGGTATGTGGTAGGTACTTATGATCTTGGACATACGAGTATGTAACTAATTCCATATAAGTAGAACAAGCGTTCTTTTTGAAGACGAATCACTCGTGTGGACGAGTTCTTAGCCTCATATGTACAAACACCATGCTTCAGGAAAATAATGAAGTAGGTATTCCGAAGCCTCGTCTTTATTCAAGAAAACTATATACCTACACGAATGTTCGTATCGTGGTTAAGCCGCGTTGTACCTATCCTATCACCTGACTAAAGGAAGTGTGGGTCACGCAATGCCTGCTGTCAGTGGTTTAACAGCTTCTATACTGCTTTTATTCAAGAACCTTAGGCCATGAAACGGTATGGCGAAACGCATAAATTCTCATATCAAACTTTATCTAGTACTTATTTACTTCGTAATTAACATAAAGGGAAGGTCAAAACTTTAAATATTGAACTAGTTTGACAAGATTAGAAGCTAAGACCACCGGGATTTACTTAGAAACTTATACTGAACCGTTTGTCTAGTTGTATATACTAATCTACGTATAAAAATATTGCTGTCAGAAATTACCTTGTGTGACATTAATTCGTTCTAATCCATTAATATCGTAAGGTTTCCTAAGCACAATAGATCTCGGATTAAGAATCATGTAAATTTAGGCACCTACATATTATTTCGTCAAATTATAGTAATTATAGTGTAACGCATATGTACAACTATCAACTGAACTATGTACCTTGCAGTGACTACAATGCAGATCTGTGAGATAGATAGTTTAGTGCAGAATGCAACGTCAATCGACCCACGAATATTTAAAACCTTATGTCATCTATTGGAAAAGTGAGATGCCTATGTTAGAGTTTAACATGAATATAAAAAGTGCTTTAATTTGCGCTATCGGTGACTTATGTGAAGTCCAAACATTGAATCATTCGCCTCATTAACTCATTCTGTTTACCCATTTATCGTTAAACTTGGAACGTTTCCCAATTAAATGTAAGCGTTTAACACTGTAAATAAATTTACGTCTCTCGGTGACCAAGTAAGCTATGTTCATTTCGTGAAAATCAAGACTGTTCTTTTGTTACTATTCGAAAAAGAAATGTAGACTTATTTCAAAGTCGCGCCGTGTAAAGGATGGAAATGTGGAAGATATGTAAATGACTTCATTTGCATCGCAGTTTTTGCTTCGAAGCAAAGGCGGTTCATTTTAATTCGATGTTGTGTTGTTACGTGTACCTTGTTAAATCTTATCCGATTTGTTCATTTTCACATCCTATAAACGTCTCAAAACGTGTCAAAACTTAATTACGATTCTACGGAACATTTCGATATAAATGTAATTAAAAAAAAGAAGAAAGCAAAAAGTACCTAAATAACATGTGCAAAATTTCAAAAAACTTAAACACGAGCATGAGTATGAATATTTAAATTAGAAATAAGGTGGTTTTGTTTTATAGGTAGGTTTCCTATATAATAGGTTCGCATGACAGTCATTAATTAAATTTATACTAAGTAGAGTGACTTTCATTTTCGTACTTTGTATTTGCTTGCTTCTATATTAAAAGCAATTTGACGTCATGGCTAAAACGGTTCCTGAAAAATGTTCGTAATTTGAAGTTTTGTCAGCAAACATTTAATTTCGTAGCATGCACGAACAGAAAATCACGAATGGTTTGTTTACAAAGATATATACCCATATCTAATATGATTTATTAGTAGGTAAGAATAATTTTAATTGCTCCATGTAATAGCTACATGGTGATAAAGATTGTTACCATAAAATTGGCGATGTAAATTCTATAGAGAGAGTAGATACTCTATCTATTTAGGGATTTCGCATCAAATATGATTCCATTTCTCAGTTATAATATACTTAACTAAAATGCTTGTAGTTTTGAATTCATACAAATATGAAAACTTATAATAGGTGATTCTCCATAGATTTCCCTCGTAGATAACTAATGTATCTAAAATTTTCGAGACATATAACTAGTACGTATAAATTCACTAGGTAACCGATTAGGTAATAGTTTATATTTCTATCTAGAACTATGGTCTAGAATTTTGTGAATTTATATTTTTTTTATGAAATTTTTAATTTTTTTTTCTGGCGTAGGTACATAATTTTTGTAAGCCGACCCAAATAGTCGCCAATGTTTATATAGATATTCAAACATCATTATCTTCATTTTTCAGATGCTTGAAGGTACTTTCATACTATAGGATACGCTATTCACTTGATTAAATACGCCTTATTATTATGTACATAATTTATAGCTTGTCTGATAAATAACGTCAATAACCCCTTAGATTTACGTTGAAAACGACTATCCTTACAAACATAGCGATTTGAATTTTAATATTGACCTAGAATCTTGAATCTGAAATTACTGGAATGTGTAATTTTAAATAAATTTAAATAGATATCTCTTAGGATGTTTTTAGAAATATCACTTTTGCCTCCTTGAAACTTACCTGTAGAAAACCATCTGTACTTTTACCAAAATACATTTTTATGGACGAATAAAGGAATGGGGTCACACATGATTACTTGTAATACAGCCACAAGTACTTTTTCTTTACACTTGAACTGTAGATCGTTGAAGGGTAAAGATGGGAATCTCCGTAAAGTTTGGCGTTCCACTCCTCTTTGAAAAGCTTTTATACTTACTTACTCTGAAGACTAATTAATAAGTGCTTTTACGTGATTTCGTTCCTTCTAAATTCCAAACAAAGTATGTGTTGACTTATTTAAAATAAACGTTAGGTAAATATAAATACTAATCGCATTTCTGCCTTTAACTACAGAAGAACTTATTACTGATGTTTTTATTAAACCAAACGGACATGCAATAATTTAGTCTATTTTATAAACTCTTTCCTAAATTGCCCAAATTATATACCTAATGATATACTTTTATATATTTAGTAGGTACTTTTGATTCCTTTAAAGGAATCAAGGCTAAACCTATATTTAACGCCGTGGTCAGCAAACAATTTTTAACCGACTGTTACTTATCACTATGAAACAAAAATTAAATTTAATGCCCACATACCTGCTGCTTATAAGAATCAGGTTTTACTTAATATCGAACAATCTTTATATTTTTTTATTTCATCACTTTTAAATTAGTGTTTACGGGCTTTATAAAAGGTTAATGTATAATCCTGATAATAATGACGGATGTTTTGTTTCAGAGAGAGCTTTTCGCGGCGAAAGCAGACAGCGGTACCGCAGCGGCTGATCGTAAGTTGTCGTCGTCCTCTGCAGGAAGCATGAAGAATAAGTGGCTGAAAGCATTCAGAAGTCTGAAGCCGCCCAGCGCTCCCCCACCGCATGCTGCTCCACCTGACAAGTAAGTTAACTTATTGTTTATTATTTTGCATCACTCTTAAATACTCGAATACAGGCGACCCGCGGGAATCCGACGATCTTGATAACTTGATCTTCAAATGACGATAGGTCCATAGATTAGACAGGGGCCTAATTACCGCGGGTCTACTGTAACACACAACACATTTTATACTTACATGTAGGATTTACGTGCATATAAATTCTGAATATTTACTTCTTATGACAGTTATCTAAATATCAGGCGATTACTTATCAAGCGTCAAGTAGGTAATAGGCAGGTAGAAAAGTCTCGTAGATTTGTATGTATGTATAATATGAGGTTGACTGCGCTTTTCTAACTATACAGTTAAAATACAAGTTAAATGTAATAACTTACTTTAAATATAACCTATTGTAAATAGCCCAACGTCCTAAAATGCCTTAAGTTAGGCATATTCGATTCAAAATGTGTTGTTAGTTGTAAATAACTAATTAAAGTTATAAATCATTCGTTCCATTTCATACTTTTGTGGTTTTTTTACCGCACGCGCGCTAGTAAAATTTATTATGTCACTAATAAATATATTCAGTGCCTACGGCAATTTAAAACATTTTAATTTCTTCGTTTGTCTTGGGAATTACTTCTTTAGTTTTTTCGACGGGATTCCAAACGTAGAAAAGTATAGCTCTCTTTTATCTTTGAACTCATATTTATCTGCATTTTGTATCATAAAGCTTTTCCCGAAAATATTTAAGCTTACCTATTTGCAATCACAAAATCGAAATGACATCGTAGGCGATGCTTCGTGAAGCAACTGACGTAGTTACACTAATTTCATCAAAGACATTTCTCTGAAGGAGCGTCCGTAACAGCATCCTACGCAAGTGCGTTTTGGCAATTTGCTGTTAATAGTACAAATTGCGACTGAATTTTGTACCATAAAGCTTTTCCCGAAAATATTTAAGCTTACCTATTTGCAATCACAAAATCGAAGTGACATCGTGGGCGATGCTGCATGGAGCAACTGACGTAGTTACACTAATTTCATAAAAGAGATTTCTCTGAAGGAGCATCCGTAACAGCATCCTACGCAAGTGCGTTTTGGCAATTTGCTATTAATAGTACAAATTGCGACTGAATTTTGTACCATAAAGCTTTTCCCGAAAATATTTAAGCTTACCTATTTGAAAATCACAAAATCGAAGTGACATCGTGGGCGATGCTGCGTGGAGCAACTGACGTAGTTACACTAATTTCATAAAAGAGATTTCTCTGAAGGAGCGTCCGTTGCAGCGTCCTACGCAATTGTGGTTTGACAATTTGCTATTAATAGTACAAGTTGCGACAATACAAGTTGTTATAAAGGTCAGTGCGGCAACTGAAGCTTCATAATAATTATGGACTTACCTGTTGTTTAGGATTCAAGGGTGTGGTGAAGCAGACACACCTGCATGGCGTTATAGTTAATTACTAATGGGCTGCAGTAACTACTTGATTGTGTAAAAAGTTTATATAAATAACAGACTAAATTAAAGTCTAACTGAGACTTCCGTGGAATCACAGATTCTTCAATTTGGGATTCTTCTGGGCTACGCAGATTTGTGTATTTAGTAAAAATATTTTTGAAACATGCTTCTCGTTTCGAAAATCAACATATTATGTCGCTTATTATCTCTATTTATTAGAAAATTTACCGTAAATGCATCTGCAGAAAATTAGATAAAGTTGTTAGAAATTAAAAAAAAACACAGAAATAGACAGAAGTACGTTACGTTAGGACGTTGATGGAGGCTTTTTTTTAATTTACCCAGATGATGACAACAACGTACATAAAAAACAATAAATAAAATAACTTATTACAAGCAAAAGCAAACGAATGTTACTTCATTAAAATTCACATTGTAAATTCACCTGCACATGACTATAACAGCTTTATACGGTGATTTAATGTTAACCTTCTCCACCATGAACTTTTCAATGAGCCGGTACTGCATTTCCGCCATGTGCCGGGAAGTTGATTACATCCTGGTACCGGATTTCCATGCTTCCACCTTTTGTACCTATACGTATTTATTTACTGGGTTTCCGCTCGCAACACTCCACGTGCAAGCTCTTAAGTAGGTTACTAAGGCAGCTCTTAAGTTATACTTAAATCATAAGTTTTAATCTTTATGGTTCGAGCTTAACTATTACTGCAATATTTTACGATACCAATGTAGTGTTGCTGCATTCTGGTTAGGAGTTAGGTCTGGTTAGGAGTTCTGGTTAGGATTTGGTAACGTTTTGTAAGCCAAAAATTTACATGAAGCGTTCATATTTAGTTCTTACGGAAAACAAAACACCTATGATTAACCTCTGATAAGCTTTTATCTAAGTATGGTCTGTTAGATTTTCACGGGATGCCAAATAAAAAACACAATGTATATTCTATGCTCAATTTGGAATAATAAAGCTTTCTAGTAAATCTATTCGCTATTCTAAATAGATGCTAGCTCACATCGCGTGCTACAATTAGAGGTAATTGGCCATTTAAATTGCCCCCCGTAGTATATGAGACTCCCTATCACAGGGAGGTCAAACAATACTATTACCTGGTTTCTGCTGAACAATTTCAATTAAAGCCGCCTGAAGCAGCCCAATTAATGTTGGATTAGGTATATTTTGTTTTTGAGCTGCAAAACTCACCTCGACGTCCCAATACTAAATTAAAATTTGAATACAATTTAATTTGTAATCCCAAAAACTATGTAGGGATGTAAATCGAAACCAGACATAAATAAATTGGATAATAGAATTGAAGGTGGTAGAATCCTTTGTGGTTCGACTCCGGCGGCACCACCGCCACACCTATTTCTACCTAATATCAGCAGTGTTAGGCGCTGCTGTGTTCCGGTTTGAAGGGTGTGGTAAGGGAGGCAGACTTTTCTGAGGCGTTCCAGCCTAGTCCTCAGGGGTAGCAGCGCATCTGTGGCCGACCTCAGGTAGGAATATCTAATCCTATCTGGGGTTGATTACAGATGTCCATGGGCGGCAGTAGCCACTTACCATCAGGTGGACTGCACGCTCGTCTGCTACTCCTAATCATAAAAAAAAATATATTCAATCTCGTCTAAATAATATCAATTTTCTCCAATCTCTATTTGTGACAGTAGACACTGATCTTTACAATCTAATTTAATTTATACTAACGTAGGTATACTGCAATAAACATTGCGATCGAAATGTTATTTAAATTATTCAAGTTACATGTTCTCCCGTAGGAAATCAAATCTCGCCGGCCACTATTCCAATAAATACCTACGTACTGTCAAGGTTACCCCGACTATCGTATTGCGAAATAGGATTGAAACATTGAAAGGAAAGCTGAAAGAAAACAGTCGGCGGTAACGACTTTAGCCACATGTGACCACAACATTCGTGGAAATGTTTTCGTTTTACGGTCAACTGTATCGTAGTGTGCAATTTAGAAGTTTTCACACCAAGGACGAAGTACTCTAATGGTTTTCTGAGCGGTATTATAGTTGAACGAGCGCCCCCGAGCGCGTTTTACCGATTGCACAGCAGCGCACTAGGGTTCCGGTTTGAACCCTGTTACTAAGCTAAGGCACGCCATCCGTCGGTGTGTCCTACATTAAAAGGACTGTATCTTTTGAACCGTAAGAGGTATCGGAGTGAATTTCTTATAGAATATGTATAGTAGCAGATCAGATACAGATACAAGTAAAAATAAAGAGAATTCCATAAAATGTAAGAGTTTAGTAACGTTTTTCATATTTAATCTGTAGTACCTAAATACAAGCACCAAACCTGATATAACAATTACACATTTGTTATGGGTTTTAAACTTGGACTAACTTATAATTTAAATGGCATCTACTTTGTAGGCTTACAAACTCTTCAATTATTTATAAAAACGCATAAATAAATTGCGAATATAATTCCATTGCATTATATTTCAACTGTCACCTTCAATTTGCCTTAATACTCTTCAATAAGCTCCTGAGCCCTTCTGTTTGAAATACTCTCAAAATTAGCTAAAATATGTATCTACTGAGTTGAGTTGAGTTGTGATTTGCTTCAAGCTTACATGGATCGCTTTTATACATTGAGCTTTTAGATTTGAGATATTGAATTCAAATAACAATCCAATCAAATTTATTTTTCACTTGAATTATATTCAATTTACGAAAAATACACAAGGCACCTGTCCCTTGTGTATGTTTCGTAAATTTCAATTGAACATTTTAGTTTCATTTATTTCTGTTTCTGAATTTGTGTAGTTAATATTGACTTTGATAAATAAAGGAGTAAAAGTAACAAAACAATTTAAAATGGAACGAAAAATAAATCTAATCGAAATGTGGCACTGTGGTGGGATAACCTATACTTACATGTTATTTAAATTGAGCTTCATATTTTGTACGTATTTTATGTTAACTTGCATGGTTTTCCCGGTGCGGCTTAAGGGTTCAAGCGTCAAGCCTAAAATCCAAAGTCATGGACAAAGATTAGTAAAGATTACTCACTCCTAACAAGAAAATGTACCCAGTTTTGAGAATTTTTTTTTTTTTTTTTTTTTTTTTTTTTTATAATATAAGAGTAGCAGACGAGCATGCAGTCCACCTGATGGTAAGTGGCTACTGCCGCCCATGGACATCTGTAATCAACCCCAGATAGGATTAGATATTCCTACCTGAGGTCGGCCACAGATGCGCCGCTACCCCTGAGGACTAAGCTGGAACGCCTCGGAAAAGTCTGTCTCCCTTACCACACCCTTCAAACCGGAACACAGCAGCGCTTAACACTGCTGTTATTAGGTAGAAATAGGTGTGGCGGTGGTGCCGCCGGAGTCGAACCACAAAGGGTTCTACCACCTTTAAACCTTTACCACCTTTAATTGAAATGATTGCGTAAAAAAGTTTTGCCACGTCTCCGTGCTAAAATGTCCCTAAAATATTTAAAATAATTATTTATTTATTATATAAATTATGCAGTAATGGTTATTAATATATTCGCAATTTTTCTCTAAAAATGTTTTTATTTGTCAAGGATTCAAAAAAAGAACTTATTAATAAGCCGTTTGTGGATTTATTCAATTTCAAGGCGGCGAAGTATCTTTACTAATTTATGGTCATGGACTACTTAAAATCTATATCTTGAACTACCCAGCAAAAACCTTTTAGGGGGCGGCAAAATTTCGGAAATGTGAGGACAATTTTTTCACCGACTTTCTACTTAACCGGATATGACTATACAATTATATTTCTCCTTATAGAAAACCTTATAAACTCTTGTATCGCTGATTTATTCCTATGGAAGGTGACAAATTTGATAAAATGTATATAGCTTGGGTCTATCATCTCCCAAACAACAGTCCTGAATCTGTTGCTGGCCCGAAACATCGTGTTGCCTTTACTTTGACCTAGATTGATAATTAATATGCCGTAATGTAGGTCGTTTTATAATTACTACCCTAACTCATGTATCGCTTAATTCTGTACCAAAAATACATATTTATTATTTTAGGTGCATATACCTAAGTGTAGTTAAGATGATTAAAAAGTATGGTTTCGTATTAATTCAGTAATAATCATATGTAATGGAGTGCCAAGAGATCTAATTTTATACAAGTCTTACTTAAACAAATATTTATAGTAAAGATTCTAATTAAAACTTCCTAAAGTACTTGGACAAAGAATTCAAGTTAATAGAAATATCTTTAAAATGAAAATAGTAAATATCTTGTTAATAACGTCTAATAAATCGCTTAACCAGAAGCCTCATACACAAGTGTATACGCATGACTCACATCTAATTCTATGAAAACAGTAAATATTTAAATACATAACTATATTTTGCATGTGGCTTCGCCCGTCTGGGCGTCGGTTACTACAGCAAAGTATACCCTATGTATTATTTCAGGTCTTAAACTATCTATGTGCCAAATTTCATCCAAATCCAATGAGTAACAAACACCTTACAAACTTTCGCATTAATAATATTAGTCACTTTAGCCGTACTTTTCTGATGTAACCTATTCTTTATATCGCGTATTAGTTATGTAATTACATTTATAAAACAAGTACAGTACAGATACTATACAGATACTTAAACTACAACTCATGTCTACAGCTGTGCCGTACAGTACAGTACAGTGATACAGTACAGTACAGTGATTCCAAGAATAGCTGAAAATCAAAGAAAATGTCTTTAAGTTAATGCCGTCATAATCGTAAGAAGCTTGTTAGATGCTACGTCTTGTACTAACGAGATTAAACACTAGTGCAGTAAATGTTAGGCTTCACTAAATAAGCTTATTATTTAGGATAATTATATTTGTTATTTGAGCGATATCTGAATATTATCTGATTCAGGCTTACGTTAATACGCTATTATTATGCCGGCGTCGACAATTTTGTGGCAGAGTACTTACTACAAATTATACCTATAGTCCGATTCATAATTAGGTGTCCAAATTTAAACAAAGGTGTTGACCTATCAAGAAAATATGTTTCAAATGATAGTTTCTTATTTTTGACAATATTAAATTAATACAACTATAATAAAATAATAATGTAAATAAAATAAAATCAATTCTCATTTTCCAATATTTATATTAATTCAATTCCATTTCATACAGTAATAATAATAAAAAACAAGATTTGTGGTAGAAAATTAAATTGTGATAATGGTAACACAATCGGGATCCAAAACATTTTTTTTGCCGCCATTTTTAAGTTTCCTAGTTGATATTATTCATTTTCGTGATCGTAGTCGAACTCGAATGTTTTCTAGTTTTCAGAGCGCGTTTTTTTAACGTTTAACGTTTTTTTTAACATTGTGTACAGTTATTAAGTTTTTGTTTTTTGTTGAATTTGTGAAAGTTTTCGTTTCTTGTTATTTTTTTTCGGGTTTGCAATACCTGTAATCGTATTTTGACATTGACATTTCTTTGTTTACATTTTGGACACCTAATTATGAATCAGACTATACATACCTACCTACATACTTATAAGTACTTACGTTAAATAATAGCAATTGCATTTAGACATTCCAGGATATTCCGGGTCTGAAAATGGCTTGTTTGAAAAATCCTATACAAATTTATCAAATAAAAAAGTAAAAGTTGTCTAAAGTGGGTTTCTGTAGACGTACTCGTAGTGTAGTCTGCACGGAGCCTTACAATCACTGAAAAGACCGAAGAGAGACAGAATTATATTATTTGTAGACGTAATACTTCAAAACACACTACAAAAGCTGTACAAACGTAACCCTTGACTACGTACTCATATAATACATCGTGTTCACTTCTGAGCAAAACTTTCCTTACAAAATCCAAGTGTTGACACGACACGAACTCTGAACAAATACTTTCAGAAATACAACGTAACGAGGCGCATACAACAATGGATGAACAATCATATTTATTTAACAAGAAAATAACAGCACATTACGTGTCAAATGTACATTATTCACAGAATTTTTTGTCAAGATTACAATGTAACGTAGATTTAATCACAGGTAGATTTAGGTTAGATTTGCCCTGTGCCTATTTCGAGGCGAGCTTTTTTACGTTGTAAGGTAAATTGATAATGCTACGTTTTTAATGAAGTTTTTTAACGAAAAAAAATTGTTTTATAATGATTGACAGTCGTGCACCAAGGAACAATTCTATTATTTGGTAATTTGCTTTTAATTCACCTGACCTCAAGCCTGTAAAACATACTATGTATTTTTTTGGAGACTTCTCGGTTTTACACATATTTTTTCTTATTTATGTAGTCAACACTCATAATGTCAAGAAGCATAAGCTGTTCCAGATTACTTTTCTTACCTTGCCATGTGCCTAAAGTACCCAATTATTCTCTTTTAGTAATATTTTCAATCATTTTCAAAATCTTACTAATACTTTCAAAATTTGAAGAAATAATCTTATCATAGAAGTGATAAAGTAAGAATAAATCGATCGATGATTATCTCTTTTCTTTTTGATAGAGTTCTCGAGAAAAATATTGAATTTAAAATTCCTTTAAAATTGCCACCCTTCGAATATTTTGCCACCCCGCTCCCGGGTGGGCCTACTCCATTACTAAATCCGACACTGTGTACAATGAACTCAGTCTGCCAGCAATTTGTTGAGTAAAATTCAGTACAATTATACTATCATAACCTCATAACCTTTTTTTTTGCATATATTATTATCTTGGGATCGCCTGTCTGAAATTAAGCCAACGTAGTGAAGTATTTAGAGTATTTATTTAATTAAGGTTCACCAACGCAGTTAACACAATAACAATTTACAAAGATAACAAGTAGAGAATAAAAGGTCGTGTCCCCACAATTATAGGTAACGGCATACGTAATAAATAGACGCCCTAAAAGATATATACAATACAATACTAGGTTAATGTACTACAATTATTTACAATAATTCCATTTGAGTTTAAATTTACACAAAAATATCAAATAATCTTAAATTTCTCTATACAAAATCAAATAATAAAAAATATTAAAACAGAGACCGACCAACTAAATCTTAATGATTACTAAATAATAAAAAATACATTACAAAATAAATAAGACTTCAAATCTCTACTTATTAAGACATAATAATTTAAATTTATAAAACTATATATAGATAATGAATATTTTAAAGGAAATTCACACATAAATTTTCTCACACGGAATTATGTAACATAAATTAATGACGTAGTAAATAAGCGACACGAACGATTTCAATTTTTTATTCAGCAATTTTTACATTACCTTTGTACGTTAGGTATATCCATTAATGTTTATTTCTTTTATGTCCGAAGAAAGATACTTAGCATAAGTGATTCAATTATACTTTGATACTCACCTTAACACGACAGATTAAATATTTAATTTCATTTACTTTTAACATAAAATTGAATCATTTACGTCCTATTGGACAAAGTAACCAATATACTCCTGCTAAATAATATGTTTTTATTTTTTGCGATGTACATTATATATGAGAATTAAGAGTTAATTTGGTTACTTAGTCTATACTGCCGTTTGTACAAAAATCTGTGATGGCTTTTTTAATATTTACACGACATTTTACGATACTTTAAAAATGTTTTGTACATTACTAAACTACTAATAATTTCACTAACACGTGCATCACAGATTTCCGCACATATTAATTATATTTAAACAATTTTATCACACATGTCATGTTCATTTTGATGTTTCTCTCTTTTTGCATCGTAAGAAAAAATCAAATGTACCACGCGGTGTCGACGGTTATGGCAATGAGGTAATTCAACCCCGTAGGTCGTATGCCTGTACTGAGAAACCTATGTAAAATGTAATACATAACATGCCAACTCATGTTACTACTCCCTCGCACGTAGAAATAAACAATTAATTAAATTGGCATGTTTAGTCACACGATACGATATCGTACAGCCTGTTTCCTTCAAATCACTTATTTGCTCAAGTTGCTTGTGGAATCAGTATTTCTTTGCTTCATAAACCCCAGCAGTAAGGATGCATGATGCATAGTAAACCTATCACTGTGTTTTTAATTTAACCATCACAACCTAGCACATTCCTTTAGTAAAATAACTACATACACCAATACCGTAATGCATTTATAGAATTCAGAGAAGAGCAGCGTGCCTTATCCTTATGTTTATAGGAGCCTTTTTTAATTCTGAAAATAAACTTAGCTTTAAAAAAAATTATGAACAATTTTCTTTTGAGATTCTGGTATGTTGTGGATGGTACTTATTTAATATTGGTATTTATAACACATCGTCACTGGAAAGCAAAAGGGCCACTTTGCGTGTTAGACTTTTAGCCTTTCCAGTGACGACATGTATATTATCTACAGGCGTATACTATACAGAACTCGCAGTTAAAAATGCATTAAGGGGAAAGGAAATGGCTTGTTACTGCTGTACTGCTTTACTGTACTGCTGCTACTTTTATTACTGCTATCTAGGTAAGGTTAAGGGGCGCTGGTCTAATGCATTAGAGATAATAATTGCATTTTGTCGTGTCGGTTCATGGGTGGATTATTGTTGACCTCACTGATTCACTACTACTCTTGACCTTGCACGTCATCGATCAATACCGTGACGTAGGATCCCACTGACAGCCTGGAAAATACCAACACAGTGATAAATGACCCATTACACAACAATCTGTTTGGATTTCACTGATTACTGCTTGTCGAGGGTGAACATAATAGAAATAGGATTTAAAATGCTAAATGCATTATTTCAGTATTGTTTTCATTTAATGAATGTGGTGCGTAGTTCAATTGGAAATTATGAAAACCATACAGTGTGTGTAGTTTTAGAAATAAACGTGTGCAAGTAATTTGTAATTATCTGGCGGTTTTTAGGAGGAATGGAGCAACAAGAGATGGGATGCGTGCCGGCGGTGATACCGACGCGCATAATTTCCAAGAATACACTTACAAGAAAATTACACCGTGTGATGTCTGCTCCCAAGTTCTTAGAGGTAATAATTTGCCCTTTACTTAAAAGTTGTTATTATGTCTATTCTAGATACTACAGTATTTGTCTATGTACTTAAACTTAAAGTGAATTAAGAAAATTTAAAAGACGAAATGACGTGCGCTTTTTTTTAACTCGCATTAAACTTTTTATAGTATGTACTTAATATCTTCTTTACAATATTCATAAAAAAAACATATTTACAATACCTATATTATAACTATATTTATGTACATATATACAAAAAAGGGGAATAAAAAAAATATTCACTATAAATAAAACAAACCATCTAAAATAGCCGTGTGAGGCATGGTTCCCAAAACGCTGGCGGCGTTCCGTTGCTGCACTACTTGTGTACTTAATTGTATTTATAGTCATGTATAAAACATACAGTAAGTATATGGATATGAATATTATGAATCATTTTTAATTAGGTACATTTTTTATTTTGATGGAAATACGCAAAAGATCAAATGATCGTTTATTTTTATGCTATAGCTATATCGCACGAGTGTATTGTTTACCCTTGTTTTCATATTTACCTCGATTTACAAAATGAAACAACAAAGTTACCCTTTTCAAAGTCTTGATTAACTTGACTGTAATCGCTATGGTAAATACTAGAAGTCATAATCAAAGTCATTTGTGTAGCAAAGGTCATGATTATTTTTTGTTTGCCACCGCCTGGCACATGCTCGCTGACTACCATCCATCAGGCGTTCAACAAAACAACTAGTTTGTGCCTAGCACGATTGGTACCAATGTCAATTGGAATGGCGCTACGACGAACATTATGCCTCAACTTTCCTATTATACTTATTATGTAGGTACATTTCTTTAATAATTCTACGATTGTAGGTATTTACGTGATTTATGGTTTAATTAAGAAAACAGTGTTTATTGGACATTTTCATCGTAAAGCACTGTGATATATAAAATAAAAAAGCCTTATGAAGATACATTTTGTTAAAAAATCTCCTTTCTTTCATAGCTACTTCTTATGGCTGCTATTTTGGTTGTAATTGATAATTATAATCATTTAAAAATAATTTTGTGTTACCGTTTATCCCAGAAAGCCGCGTTTTCTTAGGGTTTTAGAGATATTGATGCCCTAATAAAACTGTTAAGTGGAAATTTAACATTAATATTAGTCGAGCAATTTAGACAACTTTCGGGTCAATGGCAATTTAGGCCAACGGAACACTATAAGAAGTCTTAAATAAGGTCTTTACAAAGTATATAACAAGACTGAAATAAGCTGAAGATTATAGTGAAAATCGCGATTTTGCAAAACCTTTTATCACTTCGCTCGATACATTTTAAACTTTGTAAACAATCTCTTATGAATAAAACATCACGAAAATCGTGAAGATTGAAACATTCAAAATGTTTCTCGAAACAAGACTAAGTAATTACATCATATTTAGTTACAAAGTACCTATTTAGCTGGAGGCTTCGCTACCGTAAATTAATCTTAGTCATGATTCTGTATTCGTTCTAAAGTTTAGTGTCGTTTTCCTTGGAACTAAGTACTGACTAAAATGTAATGAAATGTCTACGTCCTGACATATTTATTTAATCTATAATGTTTAAAATAATGAAATGGTTATCGTGGCTGTGACATACGGACAGGACGATAATATATAGAATTCATTTTTACCATTTGCCTACAAAACCCTAAAATTGGATAATTTCAGTTGTATGACTTCTTCCTTGGTAGATATAATCAAGCATACTATCCATCTACGAATTATAAAATAACAATTTAATACATATTTCGTTTGTTACAGGCCACACCAGGCAAGGCCTCCGCTGCCGTTTATGCAAGATGAACGTGCATACTGACTGTATGCCATCAGTCGGCAAGTGTCAGACGAAGTCACGACTCCTGCGCAGACAAAAGAGCACATCCGAAATAGAAGCTCATAGAGTCCAAGAACTCCCTTACGATGAAGAAAGTAAGTTACTTTGTCTATTAACTTCTAAATAACATGATTAATTAAATCGACCCCTCCTACGTATAATATCGTAACTGCAAAATGACAACTTTACAGGAGAGCATTTCAAAGTTTCAAATATGCTAAAATGCGAATAAAATCTGCATTTCTTCAGGTATCTCTATGAAATTTGGTATATATATTTTATTTTATACGCTTTTTAAAGTTACTTATGTCGGATAAAACACATTAAAATAAGGCAATTTATGCAATAAACACGAAAATGTACTTTTGTGGGTTACGATATTATATGTAGGAGGGGTCGAAATTATGTTTCAAATTACTAAAAAAATATTATTGTTTAGCCAGTTCGTAGGTTGAATAGACGTAACAATTTACAATAAACGTATTTGTTACAATTTAATATTATTTCCCAATAAATATTACTTTATATATTTTAAGTTAAGTATAAAAATAAGAATTATACATTATACTTAATATTACTCTCATAATCACAAATATACTTACACAAATTTCTTTGATTTACAATAGGAAATAATGACTAATGATTTTGTATTTCTGTTTAATGCTGATTTAACTTATGTATACGTTATGGTAAGTTATATGTATGTACTCGTATAATGTGCCGTTTATTTCAGCACTTTCAAGGATATATTCATCTTTATATGTATAATTGAATTTTATATTATTATCTTATATCTAAGGTGAAATAAGAAGCGTCAAAAATCTGATAGGTTTGTTGTCTCAAGACCGCTAATGATTTAAGTACATTTGAAAATTGACATTGCCTTATACGACGCAATAAGTGTCACATTTATTAGCGAGCATCCCGCTTATACATATTTAGGATTAAAGTTCAATCACCACAGAATGGAGCTTGCCTATATACACACAGAATTACAACTGCAATACACGCACAAATAAAGTACACAGTCCGAAGTTAACTTCACGTTGTTCAGGCACGGAGGACGGTTGGCTGCCAGGACAAAGACTCACCAGGATCTCTTTCAAGAGATCTGTCGAGTTCGATGATGATTTCGATAGCTACTATGATGAGGGTACAGTATAAGTCAGTCAGGAGTGATCCCCGTGCACCCTTCCGAAGTCCGGCATACGACAGAACTAACACTTCGATTTTGTCAGCAGACCTTAAACAGTTTTACTTCCAGAATCACTACTAATAACAAACAAACAAAATCCTGACCCGTATATACCTTGAGTTTCGTACCGACCACACTTTAGTGACCGAGATTGAATGTTAACGTTTCGCTCGATGCTCAGAGGAGGAAGTGGATCAGACCTACCAAGTTCTGAAGCGGGCCAACGAAATAGCGAAGCCGGGCGGAGGAGATTCGCGCGGGGGCCCCGTAGTGCGCGTGTCGGCGCCGGAGGAGCCCCCGCCCGCGCGCTCGCCGGCGCGGCCGACCGCCGGGCTCGCGGTGGCGCCCCAGCAAATCTCCTCTAGCTCAGGTCTGGCGCCGCACCCGGCTCGCTGCTTCTCCGCTCGAGTCGCATAGGCCGCCGACCGTCGCCCGCGCCGACGCGTCGCGCGACGGCCGACCGGCAGCTTCACTCAGATCACTCGTTTTCAGTAGTGTCGACTTTGCACGCATTCGTTAGTCGCGGGCGCAGGGCGGGGGCGGGGTGCGGTCGATACTGAGCGGTGCTTGTCGGTAGGCGCAGCGAGACCCGACGGCGGCGTGCGGCGGCGGCTCTTCGCCGGCGTCAAGAGTTTGTCCATGTGGGGCTCGAAGTCGCGCCGCGGCTCGCCGCAGCACCGATCCATTTCTCTACCGGAAAGTACGCGCCCACGGCCGTAGCATCGCTCTCTGTCTCACAGCTGTTTCTGAGCTTTGTTTGTCCCGTCTTCGTACTGGGTTTCAGTGCCTCGTTTTTGTTGTGTGTTTTGTTTCTTATGATTTACTTTAATTTTATTTTGTGCGATAGCTGTGTTTAGTTTAGATTATAGGAATAAATAGATCAAGCTCGGCCAATACTCGTTAATCATAGATGCTTACCTAATCCTCTCCCTCCACGAAATGATTCATTCATGAATGATTAGATTGAGTTTCCGAACAGATCCTTTAAAATATCCCACCTCGACACCTTTGTTAATTTTACTTTTGTTTCTCGTTCATTTATATTATTTATGTTTATTTTAATTTATATTATTTTATTTATTTGTTTTGTCCGCGCGTTACTTTTGCAGAATCGGAGCAGACAACGACGCGACCTTTCGGACAGCCTTTATGTTTCATTAAGGAGAACGGAGATCCCCCGCCTTCGATTCTCAAGCCTACGGCAAGCGTTCGCAAGAAAAAATGATTAGTAATATGTAACTTCACGGGAAAAAAATTGTTAATATCGTCGTCTCGACAAGAGCACTGTATCAGCGCGCAATTCGGCTTCTTGCATCAGCCGCTTCTCGAATATTAATTAGTACTACCCCGAAACGCCCCGCGTTCTGTGATATGTATATTGTTATTGTTTCAATAAAAGTCGGAATTGAATCTCTTTGTTTCTGGATTCCCAAGCGTTGCACTATACTATACCTTTTATGATTAATTTTAACGCCTTGCTCCTTGGGCGTTTGGATGTACGAGTATGTAAGTGGTGCATGGCTTGATGCTGACGCGGAGTGTTCATAATCGCATGCGTATGTCTTTTGGCCGATTATCTCATGCCGAATATTTCGTTTGCACCCACGGATTTCTAAATCTATTATCTTCCCCACAGTGGCTTGAGCAAAAATTATTTTTTCCAAATTAGTCACGCCGAGCAAATTAAGGGCAGAAAAATTAATCTTAAATGATTTTAACTGGCTTACTTATTTTGTTTCAAAGGCTTCTTCACAATTTACAATTCACAGATTTAGTTTAAATCTGAAGACTTCAGATTATCGCGGAAAAATTGAGCTAGTAATGAAACATTTATAGATTAGTTCATGTTTACTTGTCCACACAGGTTCGATGAAGAACTCGAAGAGTGCCCAAATGTTGAGACAGGCAGACCGCACCAGTCCCTCACCTGGTACAAATAAAATCGTTTATAAGCGAATCCCCGTAGAACAATTCCGAATTGAGAGATTCGTTGCAATGAGCATTGTAATAAAGCGAATCATTTACGTTCAATGAATTTGCTGGTGACGAGCTGCTTAAGAATTCTTAATGAGATTATGATCAATTTTGTAGCGAATCAGACTCATAATAATAAAGCAGCATAAATTTAAATAAATGAAGCTTATTTCCAATTCGTAGTTATTTCTTAAGGTTTCTTAGTCACATTTACATTCACAGTCCTACTCTGCATCCCTTTCTCTTACAAATTATATACTAACTAACTTTACTGTTTGGTATCTAGTTATGTTTATTTGCAATGCTTACGCACTCTTAGTATTTAGCCTAATATTAACATTTAAATTTAAGAAAACACTTAAGACATTTTTCCCAAATTTTTTGAACATTTATAAAATTATTTTGTATTAGCAACTGTCAGTACCTAACAATGTGAAAAATTTTGTGATAAATGTCTTCCCTCTAACAATATTGCTCTTTTTTTTAGATAACATTACATTTAACATTTACATGTTACGATAACGATAAGCTTGTTGTAATTAAAGCTACGTAGGTATTAAAATTTAGACTTAAAGTTTATCATAATTTAATTGCAATATAGAATTTACATTCATATAAATATCATTAATACATGAAACATAATCCCTCACAAATACATTTGAAACAACAGAGCACTGGTTTGTAATAGTTATCAGGATTTGGTAAGTTTATAATTCCTGATGCTCATACCACGTGACTGTTATAGCGCCGCACTCGCCGAGACGTCAAAAGTTGAACCTTAGGATGAAGAGCCTGTCACTGGATTCGCCGGAGTGCGGGGAGCTGAGGCGCCGTCCGCAGCGAGACCAGCCCGCGCAGGGCAGCCGCGTTCTCTGTACGATCATCGAGTAATTTATAACTGGGTCCAAACAACCTTCCTTTGCCTAACTTCGATTATGCTTCCACTATTTACCCTTGGAATACCTTCACAGTAGCGTCCCACACTAAACTCGAGAGCACGCCATTGTCAAATTTAAATCAACTACCACTTTTCCGCATCGTAATGATGATCTCGTTATAATAGATACATAATTAATTAAGAGTTATCAATTAAAGTCACATTGTTCAACACAATATTGGCAGCGTTTCAACGCTGAAGTATCATATCGATGACATTATGATCAGACACATTACAGATAACGGAAACGCTGGTGTGAAGGCCTACTTTTTTAAAGCATTATAGATTTTTTAAATGTTCTTGAATAATTTTCTTTTATCTATTGGTTCTTTGGACTCTGGTTAATATTTATGTCAACGGGCGTTGTTATGTGGGCACAATCGATGTTCTATTCCTTAAACCCTTGGCTTAGCTTTTGTGTACTAGCAGATGATATGCTTTACTGTCTAGTCTCTCCTTACGTGGTGTGCTTTCGACGTCGTCCTTAGGTGATCTTACCTACGATACTTCTATGTTAATGTTTCTATTTTATGTCCTTTATTAAGAGACTGCGAAATGGACTGACCTAAATCGCAAATAAACCTCTTCACGTGGTAATACCCAAACGTTTTCAATTACTTATTTAGATCACTGTCGCCACTTATCGCCCTGTCACGTTCGTGTTGTTATCGTTTTGCATGTGACCACTTTATTTCATTTTGTTTTCTGTTTCTAGGTAACACCAGAGCAACTAGCATGAGATATGCGCCTAGTAAAATAAGTAGTAACACGTTTCAGTACTACACTCGTTCATGTACGTTTTGTTTTACTTAAGCGAGCTGACGCCAAGACAAGCAACGCCTTTTGTTTTCATATATACAGATAACTTACTAGTATAAATAGAGCTTTATCGGATCAGTTGCTAGTTGTTTTGTACAACGATAGTCGACCTTGAGATAAGACAATACCCTCCAAGGGTAACGAAATTCGTTAATGACTATTGATTTATTCTAGCAACATTGTTTGTCTTGACGCAGTAATTAACAAATGCTTTATGCTTGAACAGAGCTTAATCCAACGCAAAAATGGAAACTGTACCTAAAGATTGTATGTGATATGAATTATTAAAGGCTTGTCTAATACATTGTCAAATCTGTAGAGATCGATACAAACTTTATCAAGCTCAATGATTTTAACGAACTCCGTTAAACTTAAAAAAGACTAAAAAGCTGTTTTGTCGTAATTTAAATCTATCTCTATAATTAATATATGAAGATTATCAAACTAGTTAAAACTATTTACATATTTGTGTTTGGCTTAACCTTATGTTCTACATATTAACAAGCTTAGAATGCGTATAAACCACTTAGTGTTGTAATCGAATTACCTACATGATGTACCTAATCTTATTTAACGATCGGTTAATTAATTAATCTGTATTATATTAATGCTGACGAATTATCGTATGTACAGAATTAAATACCTACCTAAAATCATTTTATATATATCCTAACTCTATTATCTTATCCTAATCTTATTAAGCTTCCTAAACTATTAAAAAATATATGAAATTGTTGTTATTTTTTCATCTGAATGTCTTTGACGCAATCGAAATTACTGAAAAGTTTTAATTATATCATAAAAGTTGTAACTTACATACGAGTAGCTGAAATTTGTGATTCTCAAACTTTCGATAATTTTCCATTCGGCTCGATTTGTGGTTTGTAAAGTTTTACAGTTTATTATTTTTTTCTGATATATGATTCTGGTATAGCACCGTCATCGCCAGTACACGGAAGGAGGCTTCTGAGCGCTAAGGGAGGCCGCATGAGCAGCGTAGAACTTCCCGATGAGCCTGAACGCAGCCTGTCTTCAAACAGTGCTAGCCCATGCCCATCACCAGTGAAGCAACCAAGTGTAAGTCACTAGTCTTATTACTATACTTTTTTTCCTAATGTTTTTGGGTATACATCTATAGTGTCATTTATATACCTATTTGATGACAGTATTGATGAACATGCCTTTAGCTGTAATGTATTTTAATTAATACGTTCAAGAACACACACATAATATCTTTGGACGTTTTTTCATCAACTACCTAGTTTTTCACATTATATTAAACGTTCTTAAGCAAATCTACGATCTTCATATAAGTATGTAATCTTTTATTTCAGCAGGATTTTGTTTCATTCCAGAAGCATCAACGTCTTCTACCGACGAATCTCTACGTGATCTTGTATAACTTCAAGTCCCGTCACGCCGATGAGCTAGATCTGAAAGCTGGTTACAAAGTAACTGTGATCGATACTTCTGATCCAGACTGGTGGAAGGGAAAATGCTTGGGAAAGATCGGATACTTCCCTTCTAAATACTGCACCAAGCTTCAAGCTGGAGAGCGTCCCTTGCAAGTTACGCATAATCTTCAGGTAAATTAAAATTTGTCCCAGATGATTCATTGTATTTGGTATTGACATTATTATGTTACGATAATAATACTTGTTGAAACTAGAATTTTTTGGACTAGATAGTTTTGTCTATCGATTACTAATCATTCCTTTATGTAACTTATAACTTCAAGTAAACGTCGGATATTGGACCAATATTAAAGGTGTAGAAGACCTACTTCGCTTGGCACAAAACAGGATACATTTCACCCAACTGACAGCCAACCGACAGTAGGAGAGGCACTTTAGGAAAAGAGAAAGAATTTTTAGTAAGAATACATACCAAATTTTATGTCCTTCAATTCCAGGTATCCGACGGAGACAACGGCTTAATGCTCCTTCGCGACCAAATCGTGATCCAAGTTGGTGATGAAGTGGACGGCATGGTGATGATCCGCTCGGGAGACAACCGCCAGGGCGTGTGTCCGGTGAAGTTCCTACAGGAAGTGTGACGCTTCAGACTACCCAACTTCAACGTTATGCGGGTAAGAATAGAATAGTCAAAATACCTACTATAGTTTCTATATACCTAATTTTATGTCCCATTGCTAGCCATGAGTTTCTCCCTAATAATGAGGTAAGCCTGAAGCCTAATCCTATTTGGGGTTAATAACAGATATTACATGGGTATTATGGGTACACTTGCCGTTAACAGTACCGGATGATGGATGGATAATCCATCACTTTAATTAAAAAGAGATTTTTGTCATTGTTTTTATTAATTTTATAAAATGTCAATAGGTCACAGGACTTCTCATATTATTTTAGGATCACGTATCTGCCCTGTGTATTTTCAGGCCTCTGTGATTACCTTAATCCGCTTTGCTCCTGTTTACGCTTTACTGGCCTCACAGATAATAAAATCCCTGAATATGTTATGAGCTTTAGAAATATTTTTATACTACTACTGGATTTCTAGACATGACACTTGTGATACAATTAATATCAAGACTTTGAAAGCTTTAAAAAATGTCTCAGATGTGTAGGATGATTATTTCCTTTACCTAATGACAATTAACTTCTTAAATATACAATTGCACATAATTAAAACTTAAATGTGCGTGGGATTCGACCCACGTACCATCAAATTGAGCGACTAAATTTCTAGCTGATAGCCTGTAACGGCTATTATTTAAACAAATTAATAAGGCTACTTAACATTTGTATATCTATCCACATAATGTATTCTCAATAATTTCAGAGACGCGGGTCACTATCAGAGGAAAGCAACAGGTTTTACGATCCAAAGCCAATTCGAAGCGCACCAGTCACTCCATGCGACAGCGACACGTCGTCATGGTCTAACTGGTCCACTTACGACGCGAGGAGGTCTGATAAGGCTAGCTACGAGGCATCCGTTGAAGGGGTATGGTGGTGGCGCAGACCTCTGGGTGTGAGGCGGACCCAATGTCACAGATGTGGTGCTTCGTCGTCTACGAGACCTCTGAGAATGACCCCCTGTGCTGGTTACACCCAAGATGAGTACGAACATGAAGCTCGAAGGCCGCTGTCTTCAGATGACCGCCCGTTAAATTTCGTGAAGCGGATGTTTATGTAAAGGACTGCAATGTAGCGTACTGGCAATTGCCATGTAAGATTTTAAATAGCTTAGTACAATATTTATTTGCGAAATTATGTTTTATTTCAGTGAAGTGGACACTGTCTATATGAATGAAGTATCAGTAAAGATACTTAATTATAAAGTATCCATATAATGTTAGTGTTTATTAAAATTTTAATGTACTTACTAGCTGTGGTTCAGTTTATGCATAGCCGAATAAATTATATATATATTTCTGCTAAGAGAATAATTTAAAACAGATTTATACATTTTCTATTGATTGTTACATTTATTATATGTCACTAATTTGTATTTTTTAATTTGCTAAACATTATTACGTCCCGTAATTAAAAACGGCCTATTTATTTATCTTATAACTGCAATCCTTCCATATATTAAGGGTTTATTTGTGATTATATTTATTATGCATTTTATTATTGCATAAAAATATTAAATAGTAATATACATATTGTCGCAACATATCATTTTAATATATACTACAATTATTTTAATATAAAAACGTATATGTATATGAATTAATTAATAACAACATTAATTATGAATTTAAAAGCTGAGAATATTGTTTGCAAAATAGTTGATACGAAAAGATTTATATAAATTATAGCTATGTCATTTATTACATAATATACTTCGGATTTATTACTTTTGCGTCCGAAAATTTGATATTTATTTAATATCTACAACGGCCCAATCTACGCTCACAATCTTACTCACGCTTAAACGAACGCAAATAAATTCGAAAAACGGGATGTGACATGAATGTAGAAGTTAAAACGCGCGTTTTTACCCGACTGCCAAGGAAGGGTTATTGATACTGTAGTCACTCAGAAAAACGTCATGAAGCATCGATGCAATCGCCAAAAACCTCCAAAAACAGATAAAGTAACTATTGTGGTAGGGCCATTACCTTCATATAAGCAGATAGCTTTGATCACTAATAGGAACCTCCTATTAGTGATAGAAGGTAGATATTAGAGTATATAAGTGAGCGAATTGTCTAATAACGTTTATTTTTGACCATCACACAATTCTAAATAGATAAATTCATAAATAATTAAATGTGCTCTATTAGTATTAAAGCCGACTGCAGAGCCATCCAAGCTTTCTTTATCATTTTAATGAAGTCATTATTAATAATTCTACTTAATTATGTACCAAACAAACATATATAAGTACTTGATAACTACCAAAACCTATATAAATGTTCATTTTCTTAATAAAAATCGGTTTTTCTCCCACAATAAACAAATAATACTTACGAGTTAACGGCGTGCAAGAACGTTGAATGTCGTCTTTGGTACAAAAAGTTCAAATATCTCATAAAAAAAATTATTATTATTATTATTGTCACATTCGTTTCGAATAAAATTTCATCTATTCACTATAAATTCAGCATGGCAAAGCAGATAATGAAATTAAGAAAAGTATTGCAACCTTGGCTTTTTTCGCGCTTTTTATAGTTTTAGATCACGCGTCTATGCGGCTATGGTCGATAGGAACATTCTGCCAAATCCTTTACTACATTATGCCAACAAAATTTCTGTCAGCATTATTTCGTACTTGTAATCATTTTATTAGCTCATTCAAGTATTTTATCCCAGTAGTCAACTGTTAAAAATATAATTATATTCCAAGAAAAATTACTTGGACTAAACAGTTTCCCTAGTTTAACGGTTAAAGTAACAAAATTTATTGATGTTAATGTGTCGTACTCCACAATAATTCCATATTTGTACATTATTCCTGGCACTGTAAGTCAAATAAGAACGAAAGAGATGTGAAACTAATAATGATATAGATTATAAACATATGATTAAACGCAATTATTTTCAATATTCATACGTAGTAAATGTTAATTTAATTATAGTCATTATTAAAACTTACATTTCCTTGAAATATTTTGTCTGGTTTATTGATTTATAACCATAGGAAAAATATTTACATCAACAATTCCAGTCAGTGGTTTCCAACAGATAATCTGCGTCAATTTATATTATAATATATTAGGACGATATAATTTAAAAATATTTGAAATCGCTACGCCTGATCAGATACAATTGTTTTGCAGTCATAGAAAGTTTAATATTTTCTGGTTTTATGGTTATGAAAATATAGTAGTAGTCTGTGCTAACAATGAAATCCATTCCATATATCCATTATGTCTCTAAGAAAAAGATTGGAAAGACTAATTTATGTGTACACCGGAGGTGTCCAAACAGGGTATGTAGTATATTTCAACTTTTGGTATTGGAATGGTGGTGATTTATTCGACGTTTTTTAAATAAAGTCGTATGAAATATTATTTTGATATATTTCGCGAATTTATTCGACTGAATGTAAAGAATGAGCGGTTGCGTGTATGTTGCTGGCATTTTCTAAACTACCTCCGGTGGGCAAATCCTTTTAAAAAATATAAATAAAATATTTATGGTAAATACTAAAAAAACGTGTGTCTTTGCTTAAAACACAACCAACGTATAAAAAAGTAACTGACATAAAATAAAAAAAATAAATCTATAAATATTATATAATCTGTGACATTTCTATGTCACAGGTTATATAATATTTTGTAGTTATTGTAAATATGTGAAGACAGATGATCTACAAAAAAAGGCCGTCAACATCAAAACGATGTACAGACATCAAGACGGATTTGTAAAGAAAGAAGTTGACTAGATTTTTCATTCGCATAGTCCGCGTAAAACTGCTGGTCCGCCCTGAATATGGAAATGAATCGCGTCGCCATAGCAAATTGTATGACAACACCTGCTCGCAACAACTTCATAGCGGACTAGCAGTTTGGTGTGAACTATATTTATATGACGACGATAAGTTTCCTTGTAGACATTTGTAAAAGCTTGTAAAATAAGATCAAGTTCTTGGACTGCTTGCTGCTCCGACGAGCTTAGTCCACCACTATACCAATATAGTCTCTAATTTGTCGGCGAAAGAAAGTCGTCAAGCATAAAATCGGTTGATTATTTATACTCATATGCCTCAGGAAATGCCGCGGATTGCCGACTCCTGCTCTAGACGGTCTCCTAAACTAAAACGAGTATCTATTAATGTTATAAATATTATTTGATTTGAAATAAATATATGTAACGTATTTTTTAATTTTCGTTTTGTACAGTTTTAACCTGCTTTGGACTTATTACAATGTTTTTAGGAGGAAGTGCGTAGATGCCTTAAGGTGGTGTCGAACATACTTTATGTATGAAAAAAAAAATAGGCAGACAAAACTTTATTGTACATTGTTTGTTATAAATAACATATACTTACGTAGATATATTTTATGCTGACGGTGTTATTAGAAAACACGTTATGCAATATTTAGCGTTTATGTTTATGAGTCTGTAGGACTTAATAAGTACATAAATATGCAAATTATTGTAATTTGATGTTGAACGCATTCTTATGATAAATAGTAGATTAAAAAACTAGCAGGTTTGATTTTTAATCAACATTATATTATTAATCGTGTATGTTGTAGAAGTATCCGTATTTTAGGTTTGTATGGAAATACTGCTTATGAGAAGTTTTGGAAGGTCCCATTTAAGTTAATAAACCTATATTGATTGTAGTTGTTGTAGTTAGGGTTGCCAACTATACTATAACATATATGCAGACTTGTAAAATACTCAGATTTTGCTTTCTTTCGATGTATTGTTAAACAAATATGCAAAATACACTTTCAACGGTATTATATTTTTCTAAAAGCTTTTTCTCAAGCAAATATTATGGACATGCTTAATAAGTTGGCAACCCTTCTTACAATAGATGGGTTGCTAGATCTATCTTAATCGTTTCCCGAAAATTAAGTTTAATCGTAAACGTGTTTGTTTAAACATGGTATTTGTCTAGAAACAGTGGGTAATAAAACAGTAATGTCATAAATCCGTAATAAACGGGTCTTATTCGCTATCTAGCAACCCTGTTAGTATTATTTATGTAAGTAGGTATGCAGATGTAATTAAAATGAAAAATGTATATAACAATGCACCAATGTAGTAATATAAAACTTTATGTTGATTTTGGGGCAAGAAGATGAAGGAAGATGAAGGTTATTAAAAAGTTGTTAAAGGGAATTGAGAACTTCCTTCGGGAATTGTAAATATAAGTAAACGTAAACATAATAACTATTATGGGCTTATCTTAAACATGATATCATTACAAACTAATATTTTGTTTATCTAGTTATTATGTCTTAGTGTTTATTTCTTAGCTCAATGTTATGACTGTTGGATGGATTATGTTAAATAATAAAATCTACGTACCACTCACTCATTTTTACCTACTCTTGTATGTAAAATAGAGATAGCGTTGCCATCTTTAAAAAAAGTATTTCTTACAAAAGTATGCTACTTTCGGACAAATACCTACCTATATTTCAAACAATGGAAATGTAGTATGTTTCCAAGTTATTATTTTTCTATAATATGTAGTACAATTGACTAAAATTTAGTTCAGTACTATATACCTATAGGGTACGCAAAATACAGGTGGCAACCCTAAAAAGAACCTTATTCTCAGGCTTATTGCGATCGGCTTCAGGTAGGCCTTCTATTTTGGAAATAATAGGAGCAGATGGTTTGCATTTTTGTTTACTAATCCGATTAAAACTCGAGTGGAATTTTGTGAAATGTAAACTTCACTCAATTTATGCGAATGTACGCCATTTCAGAATTATAGTAATCGGATTTAGGTACCCGCTAAAGTTCTTTAAAAATACTTTTGTGTTTCATTCATGTGGCTTATTTAAACACCATTTGATTTTAATATCTTCCTTATTAGGTTTAAATGAACTCGGTTTTCCTAAATGTTTTATAAGGTATAGAAATGATATACATTTTGTCGGCTTATATAAATTATTGGTATTATTCGATGAAGATACCGAATATTCTCAAAGTTGACTCAATAGGTACGCGAGAAAAGGCCATTACAAAGTAAAATATAAAGTCGAAAGTATTACCATGTACCTGTCACCTATTTGCAAAAGTCAAAAACGCAGTAACAACATTATCGACATGCATTGGTACATTCAGTATATTGAGTATTTTAGTATATATTGAGTATTTTCTTCACCCTCATTAAATTTGAGCAAATGCTTGCTCATACTCATCATTGTAAAACTTGCAAAGAGTGGGCGATAGAAAATTAATAATGTACAGAGTCCCACATACTAGGTACTTTAGAGTACCTTTGTACTTAGGTACATACCTAGATGTCTATCTAGGGATTTAGTAGGTACGAGATCCACCCGTGTAATTTTTACGCCTGCTTGCTTTTGATTTTTTTATGGTATCTTATTATTTACTGTTATAAATGTGCCTACCTAATAAAAAAAGGCATTTATTACGATTATTTTCAAATTCTGTAATTGTTTTAACATGCTTCGTAATTTATTATAAAAAGACAAAAATAAAGAAGTTGGTACGTACTCGTACTTACAAACAATAAGAACGTTGACGTAAAACTACATCCCTCTGTTAAAAAATATATATTTTTATTTCAAATGTACTAGACGTAGAAATCACCCTGTTGGATCTTAAGCTATAAATTTAGTATCTATGTATCACTATATTAGAATTGTATATTTTTATTATAAATAACCTTATCTAATCGATTATTTCCATAACTTTCTCCTATTCCTAAAATCCTAAAATTTAAATATTTACTTAACTTGAATATTATCTATATCTACCATATTTTTTATTTAACATGTTAAAACCGTCCCCTTGAAGTTTTAAGTATAAATTATGAATATATAAATATTTGTATACTTACCTATGATATAATAACACCTTGCTTGTAAGATAGTATTTAATTATTTATATTAGGAATTAAAATTAGTTATTGTATTTTATCTAAAATGTTCCACAAATATCGGAAGAATAGGTATGGTGTCTTCATTTAAGTACATTTATTATCATCAAATTATTTCTTGATTGTTTAAAAATATTTGTATTAAGACTACGCATTTATATTAAATTTCATTGAAAACGTACAAAAAGTTACAACGTAATTTCTGGAACACGAGTGGCATTATGGTTTTTAAATTATTTGAAAAAATACCTATAATTAATAAATAAATGATTTCAAAATCGAATATTATTTCAACAGTATTACAGGTATAGTAAAAATAATAAATATAACAGTGTTTTTATTGTAATAGTTATCTACATAAATATAGTACCTAATATGCTACTTAAGTAAATGACAACAAAAGTATTGCAAACCATATAAATATTTTTATCGTACCTACATGCTTAGCAGTGGTACGTTTTTCTAAATATTATTTTAAAAGTTCCCCTATTTAAAATAAGTACATTGTTTTTCGCGTTCCCTATATGATAAGAGGTGAATGGTCAGGCCTCCGGCAGTAGCTGGGTCCGCAACCTTCTCTCCCTCTAGCGAAGGTGGACGGTCTAGGGAACCGGCAACGGTAACCAAAGCTATCCCTCCCTTCCAGCCCAAAGTCTTCTTGTTCCGATTGAGCCTTAGGCTCGCCTTGAAAACCCGGTGAAGCTGTACACGTCGCTAGGGCCAACAGTAACTACACAAATCGCAAAAAAAATTTTTTTTCGCGTTTATAAGGGCTCCCTCCTGTTACTTCCTTGCCACTAATACATGTCAAAATTCCGGGAACTCCATAATATAACAGCATAAGATTCTCTCGCCCTCGTCGTTCGAGAAAATTGCCTGTATTCGTATAATTATGTTGTTTTAATAATATTATGAATTTATGTGCAAATACATATAACACTTTGCTTATTAATGTGGATAACCAATAGGCAAATAGAGTATTATAAATAAAGGACGATGATAAATCGTCAATATATTAAAAAACTGAATACCAAAGTTAATTTGGTACCTATGTATTATTAAAGAGTATTGCAATTATATATTTTAAAGGGGTCTTTCATATTACCTAGTATATAACAGCTATTTAACTAATACAAGATTAAATTTGTATCTAAATATTATAATTAGATATATGTATATTTGCCATTGTACCAATATTTACATTTATAAATTTATTTATTATTAAAGGATAATTACTTTAGTAAAAATAATATTTGTAGATAGTAAACGACGCTACATACCTTTAATATGTAGGCATAAAATATGATATGTTATTAAAATTATTTTACTGTTTATATTACGTACTTGTTGCATTTGAATGTAGGTAATTTACCAACTCTACGCGAGATACGGGTATGTGCATTGTGTATACAAGGTTTAATTTTGTTAGGACATTTTTTAGCATAGTCCGTACCTAATGCATGCCTGACATGGTTATTTCTTAGAAAGGAAACCCTAGTGACAAATCTAAGTCTTTGATACTTATGAACGGCTCACATGATATTCCTAAGTAATATCGGTAAATTATTAAAATTGTTAATTTCTCGTACGCGGCGGTCAGGCAGAAAATACGTCAGGCATAACCAGAGCGCGGATGTGACAAAAGATATTTTTCTTAATTGTATAATCTATGCCCTGTGCCACTGCTCGCCCGGCGTGTCTTCTGCCTAGCCTGCAGTTTATGTTCAATTTCGCTGCATAGTTCTAATCAGGTAGCAATTTTCCTACAGTTTGACCTACGCTACGAGTTGGTAAACGCTTATTATTATATTAATTAATAATTGTATTAAATGTTAATTATGGACACGAATTATCCAAAGTGCTTTGTAAGTCACTGATGTTAGGTTTAGACCAGAATGACGTATTAAATTGTTTAGAGTTTATAAGTGTCGCTTATTCCATTTTGTTATAATGTGGGTTGTTTTATTTCTAATGTTTACAAAATGTTGTATTAGGAAAATAAATATTGTGTCATTATTTGGAGTTTTTATTTTTTACAGAAACCTTTATTTTGTGACATCTAGGCATAGATTAGTAAAGATTACTCACTCCTAACTAGAAAATGTGCCCAGTTTTGACAATTGAAATACTTGCGTAAAAAAGTTTTGCCACGTCTCCGTCCTAAAATATCCCTAAAATATTTTAAATAATTATTTATTTATTATGTAAATTCATGTAAATTACGCAGTATTAGTTATTTATTCGTAAATTTTCTCTAAAAATGTTTTTATTTGTCAAGAATTCAAAAAAAGAACTTACGATAATAAGCCATTTGTGGCTTCATTCAATTTCAATGCGGCGAAGTATCTTTACTAATCTATGCATCTAGGTATATCACCAAGGCACTTTGATCAGCCCTTGAATATAATCTTAATCTGAAAATAACTAATATCATTCATCGTCACGAAGCTTACAAGTTCAAATATGGACCGTGAGATACGGATAATTACCGTTACGTATTTCTCAATAATTGTTGTGTCAATTCCTTTTTTTAAAGAACCAGACCAATACTAGACCAAATATCTGCTGTAGTATCTTAGCCATTTCTATCACCAGCAGAAATGGTCTTCATATTTTTCAGGCGTTTATAGTTATTTTATTGCATATATAAATAATAGGTTATTAGGTACTCAGACCAGAAATTTAAATAAAATTGCAAAAAACATTCACAAGTGTTCGTTGCAATATTTTTTGTTATACGAGAAAGCGCCATCTTGTGTAAGTTACGTATACTAAAGGCTAGTAATTTTCCTGTAGATGGCGCTCTTCGATGACATTCCTATAAACTTGCTTCGTTTCTTCGGTTCAGTTGCTTCTCTTTGCGCTATGCAACGAATATGAACAAAGTTAATGGATTTTAATGAATAGTGCACGTAGTTAATGACTATCTTAAAAAGTTTTTAACTAAAGTAACGAACCGAGACAATTCGAGCCTGTTACGCTACAGTGCATGCACAGCTAGCACCGAGTACACAGCAAATACTAATTAGATGTTTAACCGTATGAGAATTCCGTAAAAAAGTACTATGCATTATTTTAAATAAATTATTATGTCATTGGTTACCTTTCTACTGTTTACAATCGTTACAATTGCTAATAAAAATAATACGAACATTAAATACAACGTGTAAAACAAAGTTAAGCTACTGAGTGTTACTTTACTGTGGTTGAGTGGCGACCCTACTTTTCGCCTCCACGGCATGCCATGTGTCGATAACCCTGTAGCAGACGCGGCCTACCATCACGCCTGCGCCAGTGAAGTCTCTCGTCGACGGCGGCATTAACTTAGGCGCATTCCAATGCCCCACGACCGCTCCGTCTCACTTTCATATTATTCTAACGCGATTTACCTTGAAATTACGCGTTGATTACACTTAACGATAATTTTGGACGCAGAAAACACACGATTGTTCATTAAAACTTCGTTTTCGTTTACAATAATTTATTAGATATCGTCGTAAATAATCCAGTATGCCGCCTTCATAATAACCGAGATTCCTTCGCATAGATGGCAGCACTGAAAATATTTGACATTCCGCGCATTCCAATCGCAGTGGGCTCGGCTCAAATGTCAAACGCTACTATTTCGTCAACAGAGTCGTGGCGCGATAGTTGGATTTAATGAAATAACAACAAATAATACAACAGTGCATTTTGACGGACAATGGATATTAAACGGTAGATCTCAAGCTATTATTCTACGACGTAGGAATTTCTGACAAGTCGTGTTCGTTCCACGATAGCTTGCTTACTTGCGGAGTTTTTGCGAATCGTTTCTTATTGATTTTCGTTCTTCGCCGGTTTTGTAGCCCTGTTATGAAGTTTACGTATGTAAGTTAAAGTCGTGAAATATTTATTAACTTAGTTTAGTACTCATCGTGTTGTTGATAAGTTTATCGTCATATGGTGAAGCGTTATAAACTACAGTCGCATAGTGACAACGTGGGAAAACATTGTAAGTATTGTTTTATTATTTTTTATTTTATGCGCTATTGTAAACAGTTAGAAAGGTATGTTTTCGTTGTAATGAATTAATTTGCCCTACAAGCTACACATATTGGACGGCGTAATGTTTTGTATAACAAACACGAAAAAATTTCGTGCAAGTCAATGAACGTGAAAACGTCGAAATATTTTCTTAACATGTTCCTTACGTAGGTAATTACGTGCGAGAATCGCTCATCAGCATTGCAATGGCATAGAGTAACAAGTACGTATAAGTACCTACCTACCGGTTTGATTTGTGAACGCGCTCGCAAAAAAATTTGCCGCTACGAACATCGCTGTACGGCGGGCAAGGCAAGGAATTTCGAGCATAATAGTGTGGAATGCGACCGATACGCGCGGTACTAACTAAGGCTGCCAACTGTTACACTCTCAATGCGGGACATCGCCGTTTTATGCTAGAATTTAAGTCACGAGGTATATAAATAAAATAGCGACCATTATCAACACATTGCTATCCCACTGTAGGTCAGTCTCTTCTTAAGGATTAAGGTCATAGTCCAATACGTTGGTTTTGTCCAAATATCCATCAAAACAGCATATTGTTTTATCACAATATACCTACATACAATCCTATGCTAAGTGTATTTGTACACATATGGGTATGTAAAGTTCGTACCCGCATTCCTTCTACCTACGTCAAATTGGGTACACTGAGTGTGTATTTCGTTAATTTGCTAACAGACATTGATGATATTTTATACACTTAATTGGACAAAAAGTGCATAATTTTATGGACTACGTTTTTAATTTTGAACTCCCAAAATTGAATATTTTTTTTGTACAATGACATTTACAGTTTACTTTTATCTTTGTCATTTATGAAAAAAAGAATTTGGGCGAAACGTTATTATATCCGCATGTTACATCCTATAAAGAGTCTACTTTCTAATCTTAACACGTTAATAGATAAGGTATATAACAATATTAAGTCCATTTTGGGATATGATAAGTACATTCCTGAGTGCGTACTTAGTATATTGCAAATACTGATACTGACTTATCACGGGACTGTCCCGCGGAATGCGATGCATTTGGCGGCTGTACTATAAACCTATTCCCACACACGCATGGCCTCCCGTACGGTGATAAGAGCTCGATAATACTCGCGATTACCCAATATGACCCCGTACATCGTGTTACATGTTTCACTTGAAAAGGACTGGTTTCAAATGTGAATTTAATTTTGCTTGGCGTAATATCGGAGCTAGGTTAACTGAACGATTTACGATTATTAATAAATAATTATTAATCGATTTATCCAATGATTGGTCTACCAAAGTATCGAAATTTGACAATTTCTGCTTAATAGAAAATGTAAAATTGAAATGATTCCTAGGGATAATTAGAATATAGGCATGGAATATTAATAAAGGATATAAATTGTACCAACTTGGCCACAAATAGCAAATATAGGTACATTATTATCATGACGTAGTGTATGATATCGCCAATTATAAAAAGATATTCCCAAAATAGTGTACTATTTCAATTATACCATTTACCCCATCTCCGGTATTACTCAACTAACTTTACCAAATATTAAAATGATCACTAAATTCCTAAAAAAGTTACCTGTCTGCATAACTAACAATGCCAAGAAAACAGTTTCTTTTAAACTTCAGTTATTTAGCGGCCGAAATACTCTATTGTTGCCAAACATTATTATAGAATACTTCACCTTGGCAATCATGTTTATCTAATGTAGTAGGACCAAACGTAACGAATTAAAACATCAAATACATTGACTGTAAATAGATATACATTTTAAATAAAAAGGAGGGATACGTAGCCGCCCAGCGACATGTATACATGTCCGAAACGAAATGTACTGTAACCGTCCACGGACATGTATACATGTCCGAGTTTAGCACCTTCGCATTTGGCTTATTTTAAATTATCTATGTTTTATTTGTGGCTAAAAATACTTTTAATATGTAGTCTGTGAACCTATTTTACCGATACAACGCATTCCTTCACGTCACTAGTACAAAAAAATAAAATTATGACATTTCTATTCAGTGACTTCACTGGTGTTGCGCGTAAAGTGTGGATATATATGTTTGTCTCTTTCTACGTAACGCCTCAACTTTTCGTGTTACACTTGATTTTACTCCTCATAAAATTTCCGTACCGGGCCTTATAACTCAAATCGTTTCTTAAGGAGTAAACTCCAAAAAGAAGCGTTTTTAAAAGTATGTAAAGTCTAACAATACGCATTTGATAGCGTGGTCGACTATGGCCTAATCCTCTCATTCTGAGAGGAGACCCGTGTCCAGCAGTGGAACAGTAATGAGTTGATGATGATAATGATGAATGTAGTAGGACCAAACGTGTAACGAACTAAAACATCAAATACATTGGCTGTCAATTGACATAAAATCATGTTTAACAATACCGAGGCCGCGATGACATAGATTTCACGAACTAAACAACTGCCCATGCAATCCTTATTTCCATAGAATATCGTGTTGGTCATAAATATCGTTAACTAGCTTGGACACCAGGTTTCACTCCTTAAATATTGCCTGTTAGTGCTTGTGCTTTATTGTCACTTAGGACATTTTTAGCATTTTCAGTCTGTTTATCCCTCTTTGATACATAATGTAGCATAGGTATTTTAGGCGAATATTTAAGTAATAAATAGTAATAAAAGTATTTTAGATTCATCCATAAAATGCTACATGAAAATAGAAAATGCGCTCAGATTGCAAATGTGAGCCTATTAATATTTGTATTAACATTTATTCCGTTTAAAAATATACATGATTACAATCCGGATCAATATATTGAAAATATGAAGACGTATTTTGGGCTATTATAAAATCTACTATTATGAATCATTGTTAGAAATATACAGACATCTTAATTTTACTATACGCGCAAAAGTAATATAAATTTTGTTCCTGTACAATATAATAATGCTAAGTGCATATTATTTATTGTATAGATAATTTTGAGCTTGGCGACCGTCACGAAGTTATTACTAAAGATAACATCACTAGCGTACATCAATTTATCTACCAAGTAGGTAGTTATGTTACATAGTACACAATCTACCAGTATTTTACTTTACAGCCCCTATTGTCTTGTTTCGGTTGATAAAACTGAAATTTAATCGGTCATTCAAATCAAAACTGTTGTTGCAGATAAAGATAATAATTATGAATATTCAATTTATAAATCAGAATAAAAGCTGTAATAACTCATTATTTGTTTGAAAATTAATCGGTTTATAATAATACAAGCTTATGTCACGATTCCTAATAGGACTAAGTTGCCAGAATCCTTTAAGCACTAGGTTCATACTACTATAACGGAATATCTATACAACAAAAATCTGGTTTCTAAACCCCCTGATTTACGCTAATCATTGTCTGTCAGTCAGTATTAGTAGATTTTTTATTTGAGCAAATCTGCACAAATACCCTTTGTGATTACTTTTTGCAATGCGTACCTATTATATACAATACGTTACGATTACACATCTGTAAAAAGTCGTTGGCAATTCTGTTTTATTCCACACAAAAGATTGCCCCGAAACACTCCGGCCGTCGTATTTGTGTAAGTTTGGGTAACTGAACATCTGCTGCGCTCCCCTCGGTCTCGAGTTCTCGACCCCGGGCCACGTGCGCCACAGGAGGGGTGGCGGTTCTAAAGAACGCACCCTAAATGTACGCATTCCAAACAAAAAAAATCCAAGTGCGTCTCGAACTCGAACATGGGGGCTCCGTACCGTTATGAAACATTTAATTATATGAACCCACCGTTAGAGATAAGGGATATTTGCCCGTTTCGGTGAAATATTTACATTAAAAGCAAAAATATCGATTTCAAATTGTTACATAGCAATTATATTCTGCATATTTAGGTACACACCGTTTATGGTTCAATAGATAAACCGAAAAACGCCGACAATACCGGTTTGTTGTATTGGGGATGCCGCCCCGCTGATTTTGTATTATTTTTTCCATTTTTAGTATTTTTGTTATAGCAGCCGTAGTAATTAACACTCAGTTAAAAATGTCAAGGTTTAAGAGATAGATCATTGTGACAGACGGACAGACAGCTGAGACTTAATATAGGGATCCGTTTTCACCCTTTCTGTACGGAATCCTAAAATCGTTCATACCACCAAAACCGACCTTAAATCCTCTCTTTAAAAACCACTATCAAGCAATGGAAACATTAACCGAAATATGTTATTATTTTTAACGCAAGGAATGCCGGAGTTCCATGTGACTTTCTTTTTTGGTACTTGCAGGTGATACATTTTAATACCTACAGTGTGTGAAGCGTGTATGTTTTGTGAGTTTTTTCTTATTTGAAAACAAAGGAAGTGTTTTTGCTGCATCAAATTCACATTCGGTTAATTATGGCCACGAAACAGAGTTAAACATGAATAACTGAATGAATATATGATTTAATGTTGGTATACAAGTTAGTCTTATTTGGGAATCATAAAATAGGTCGTTAAGAACACAAAATAGTAAACAGAATAAAGTTTCGTAACAAAATAAATTATTTCTTTTGTGATGTATTAAAGTTTCATATTAATAACATACTTACTTTGTACAATATTAGAGCATACAATTTTTAATACCTTTAAAAATGCATAATTGTGATAAAATTGTATTTGAAGCTGATGAAACGTTAATATTAAAACTTTGGTACAACAAAAATATATTATATCTTTATTTATATTTTTATTAACATTTTATAACTTAGTTAAATAATAATTATAAAATTGTATTTGAAGCTGATGAAACGTTAATATTAAAATTTTGATACAACAAAATTATTTATATTTATTTATATTTTTATTAACATTTTATAACTTAGCTAAACAATAATTATCCGTTTATTACCTGTAATGTTAAATTTAATTCGAAGCAAGTAAAATAATACAGATAGGTACTCTACCTGTGTAAAATATTAATATGCATGAGTTTATTTATATTGTTATAGGTATTGTTTTTGTACTACTACGAGACATGTATTCTCTTAAAATTAAATGTTATATTCGCAACATTTTGGGGGAATCTCAAGTATTTATAAGCACGAGTATGTTGTGTTTTAAATTCAAACAAACGTAAATTAAATTACAAAACACGAACAGACTTATCTGGGATTCGAACCCGGATATCGGAAATGGAATGCCGAAATTCACACGCTATCAGTTTAATGCTATTATCTTTCAATGACTTCTTTAAGTTTCACATGCATAATTGCACACGTCATATCCTGGGCAATGTTAATGTACATCGTATCGTATAAATTCCATAACAGCACTAAAAACCTTACGATACATAATAACAAGTTCCTGTTCCGTTGTGCTGCGTGACCATTCGTAAAGGTATGTTTGTATGTATGTGTTGAATGATCTATTCTATGCGTTGCGTACTGACCGGCATACCATCTAACGTAGGGTCACCAGATCTCGGTTAGTTGGCGGACTGGTCTGAAAACTAACTAAGTAAAAAACTAAATAGGTATGCGTCACTTTTATGGATTTTAAAATCTACTAAAATAGTATTTAGTAATTTTACTACTGAGACTAAAAAGCATTAAGACTATGACGCATATAAGAGTAAAAAAAATGATTTTATACAGTATAATAATCTCTATATATGTATTTAGTTTGTAACTTGATTAAGTTATATTTACAAGGTAATGTACATAAGTGCGATGCTAATAGGTTATATTTTATTTGTTACTACTAGAAATTATAACAATAACGTAAACTTTATTTGTAGAGTCGATTTGCGCCATAACAAAACTATTTAGGTACTACATACTATTAACTGTGTAACTGAATTTAATTTCAGGGTTAATTTAATAAACAATCTTGCAATGTAGTGTTTTGCAACCACATTTTTTTCTAATAATTATGCCTAATTTTTTCAAAGTTAGGCAATATATCTTCAAATAAATAGCGTAGGAGTTGTAGTACATAAAACCCTGTTCCAATTATTTCCCGGCAATATTTTTTGAATTGGGACTGTCCAAGACAATTCGTATTCATGGCAACCCTACACAGGTAGGTACTCGTGACTTCGCCTCAGGCGAGAAAAATTCTATTGTGGTTAATGTACCAAATTCCATATCATTAACGTAGCCATCGCGCTTTATTTCTCGTACTATAAATACAAATTGCATGATTCATTGACTTAATGTTCGATTATCTATTTATAATCGTAATATATTACTCGGTAATCAATTAAATTATAGTGAGGGTTACGAAGCTTTTCGAACTCTAGAGGTTAAAAATAAAATAAATGTAAAAATAGATCTTAAGAATGAGCGATAAGTAAGCTTTGTTGTTTATGAAATTGAAATAGCAAATGAGTATGCAATCTATCTGATGTTTAGTGGTAATTGATAACTGATCCTATTATAGTCCGGTCCTAAGTTACTTGAAATCGATCACTGATGCTGTGCTAATATTAAATATTAAGATTTTTTTTATAATATAGGAGTAGCAGACGAGCATGCAGTCCACCTGATGGTAAGTGGCTATGTCCGCTAGGTAATCTGCCAGGCTAGATTAGATATTCCTACCTGAGGTCGGCCACAGATGCGTCGCTACCCCTGAGGACTAAGCTGGAACGCCTCGGAAAAGTATGTCTCCCTTACCACACCCTTCAAAACGGAACACAGCAGCGCCTAACACTGCTGTTGTTAGGCAAAAATAGGTGTGGCGGTGGTGCCGCCGGAGTCGAACCACAAAGGGTTCTACCACCTTCTGTTCGGTTATATATCTCAAATACGTGATATTGAGGAACCATTGCTTATACTCGTAAATCATATACAGCACTGCATTGGTTAGGGTATATTCGCCGGTTATTATTTGAATTATATTATTTTAAAAATATTTTGTTAAACGGTGTCTCGTATATTTTAAATATCCAAAAGCAACGCTACCAATACTACCAGTCTACTTTTAGCTTGTTTACGTGATTGTTGGGTTTATTTTCCTTTAAAAATCATAAATAAACGCCATAAATAATTACTCCGAGCTATATCAGGCCGCATAATTAATTACCAGTAAAGTCATCAGTCACAATGTCAATCTATCACTATGTTTTCGTCCACTCCCCGTTTACGCTATCAATAGTGTTATTTATAGAAATTACCTACACGACAAGAATATTACAATATTGATTCACACAGGTAAACATTGAAGTAAACAATATGTTTAGTTATGTCGATAAATCATTTGGCTTTTGGATAACAAAATGTTTATTTGTAAAGCAGAATCCTTCGTGGTTCAACTCCAGCGGCATTTCCACACTAAATTATGCCTCATTACATCTGTGTTAAGTGCTGGTATGTTCTGGTTAAAAAGGTGTACTAAGGAAGATGCATTAGGTAGGTACGAGGCATTTTTAATCCTCAGGGGGGACATCTGGGACCGATTTACTGATCTTACATAGGACTCTAATTCTATCTGGGATTGATTACAAATCATGAGCAGCAGTAACCACCAGGTAGATCGCATGACCATTTTCTAACATAAAGATCTCCGGGATCTGCGACAGAACGCGACCGGAGTCTTCTTAGCGCATTGCCCTTTCGGTTCTCCTGAAGTTTAGGACAGTATATGGCCGCACATAATGTCGTCCTTCTTGGAGTAGCCGTCTGGGCATTTAGTGCTTCTACTCTTGCCGCCATCAATCCCAAAAGCCCCCTTTAGTCGCCTCTAACGACCGGTAGTGCATACCGTAGCTCTATCCTGGTCCCGAGCTCCAGTGACAGTGTTTTGGTATATTATAAAACAAAATTCCATTCGTTCTACATCTTATAAGTATTAATGTTGTTTGACCCCTCCTACACGTCGCTCTTTGTGAGACCGAGCGACAATAACGACTTTTTGCTACACATTTTCACATTCCACAAATTTCACGTCTGTTATTACAATCATTAAGATTCAAAGTGGAGATTTATACAACAAATACGCCAAGAACGCACGGAATGCGCTTAATCGTATAACGTTTAATGTCATTTGTTTAAGTTTACAAATCATTAGAGAATTCTCATAAAACTATGCCCCATCAGTATTATCTGTAATAGGCGTAATGAACGTAGTTTAAACAAGAACTTTAAATATATGGTAGCAATAGACCGGACATAGGACGGACAAGTGTCATGCACGAGTTATTACCAATTGGTAATGAGTCGTTCTGAAATAAATGTAGACGGCAATCAATCAGACAATTTCAGACTGTAAAGCAGTAGTATTTGTTTCATGATTGTATGTGGTTTATCTGTAGGTACCTTTTACTAGGTACTAGGTAGGTACTCCTCTCCTAATAGAAAAATATTCGATTACCCTTCTTTCTTTCTCACTATAGCATGTTTCCTATATGAAACCGAGCATGTAAAGCAAAGCTCTTTAACGGATGAATTTGAGTGGCCAGCACGTTCGCCAGATTTGCCCCCAATGTATTAAGCAGAAATATGGCCACCTTCACGATATCATTTTTAAAAATGAATGACAGAAAACATTAAAATCGGCCGCTATGTATATATAAAAGAAATGATTTCTTTAAAACGTTTTTTATCATTATTTGAAATAAGGACGTTCCCGCGCCGCACTCTGTACTTAACCACGTCCTAAGGTATCATGGCGATGAGATGAACGGCGCAGTGAGGCATAAATTACAAACAGTCAAACATACATCTTTATATAAATAAGAAGAAATTTATTGTTTACGCCCCAAAATAATTATTTTACACGACAACATTCTGAGACGTGATACGGTTATATTTCCTGAGATTTTATTAACAGACCGTATTTCACGTGACAGTTATTATTAGCTGCTGAAGAACATGTTATTTAGCATAAACGTATAAATATTTTGGCTCGGAATAAAAATTGTTTGAGTGATCAATGAGTTCATGTTTTGACAATATACTTGACACAGATGATTCCTAAAATGCAAAATGTATGGGTATGTGGTGCGTATGAGGGACAGCGTCGTTGTACCACGTTGTACCCAATTACAGTCCCTCTGCTGAGCACAGGGCTCATTTCAGAGTGAGATCATAGTTCACGACTCGTAGTTCGGTTTAGGCCATAGTCCACAGCTGGCTTGCCAAGTGCGAGTTGGTAAGACTTTCAGGTGTGTAACAGTGATAATTTGTAAAACTCACATACTTTGAAAAACCAAAGGTACGTGCCTTGGATTCGAACCTCGGACACCCCCATTAAGAGTCCGAGTTTCACCTACTCGTGAAACAGCTGATTCCTCGGTCGTTGTCACTTAACCTGACATCATTGGATGCACGCCGGCGCCTGTCTAGGTACGTACTACGTACGTTGTCAAGTATTTGTGTCGACATAATCAAATCAGAATGTCACATTTTGCTGAACTGGCAATGAACGTTTGATCCGCGATACGGCGGCCCATTGGCTGTGTTCCCGCGGCCCGCGGCCGGTATGCGCCCGATCGCCACGTTTCACAACTCTTTGTTTGATCATCTTAGGGATGTCTAAAAAAATTTTTATCGATGATTTGCATTGTAAGTTTAGCAAATGCGTTTGTGGCTATACGCGATATTGTATTTTTATCGATATATCGAATTGTAAGCGTTTCGCATGTGTTTCAATTAATATGTAATGTAACGAAGGATACATTAAAGAAATGTTTACTTTTGTTTTTATGATACACTTTTTCTCATTTTAATTTCAACATCATACCTAAATCAACATAATCATAAACTATGGTCAAAGATCAAAATCTACAACTTTTAACAAAGCCAGATCTGATCGTATTAGAAATTTATCATCACTTATTTGCTTGATCAAATTAAAAGTTAATTATAACGGCGAGGAATAGTATTATGAATGTAAAAAAACCTACACGGCAGAGAGTTCTACAAAAAACTTCTTAAACTGTAGTCTGCTAATTCGCATTTGGCTCCACGGTGGACTATGGCCTAAACCAGTCTCAAATACGAGTCCAGTGCCCTGTTATTACAATAATGAGTTGACGACTGATATCATATTTTCGGCATTCCTATATCGTGTTGTATCGAACATCCCTAGATCATCTGACCGGGCTTCTTATTTACGCGGTGACCGCGCGGCTTGGCGCACGTCTGTCCGCCGTCTAGCCGTTTACGTGCTCCAAAGAATTTCCGCCGGCCCGGAATTTGCATGCGACTTATGATTACACGAACATATTATTCCCGAGCCAAATATTTTTATAGCCACACTTGGCGGTGCGAGACTCTTTGTGCGAAATGTGGGCTCGACAACGTCTTGAACGATAAATCTTCTGAATGCCGGTCGTAAAATGTGGATGAACTAAGCAACTCAGTAGTTCAATTAGTAAAAAATATCGATTGTTGAACCGTTCTGCGTTCTTTTGAATTTAATCGATTACTCTAGTTCTCAAGACGTGACAACCCGTAAACGCTGCGAGCGCCCCATGCTTTTGTAATGTAATGTAGGTACTTATACCATTGTAAACAAATCTAAATAAGCGTTTATAAGCCTTTATACATAAAAAAATCTTTAAACTATCAATATTATATTTATCTTTTAATTTAAGCCCAATTTTATGTTTTACAAATTTGTTTCTCAACAAATATTCTTTGCTAAATAGAATACTACTCTTCACATTATAATTAGAGTATTCACAGATCAATTACCTTATTGTCGTCTACACCTTCGTTATTATTAATATCATTAAATTTCAGTTCTAAATTGTTTTCATTCCTAAATGTATTTTTAATTTTTTTATACTAATTGTTTCGTACATCTGTTTTCAGTGACAGCATGGAGAAAGTAGAATCCGCCCTGGACGTGTTATCCCGTGCAGCAACCATGGTGCAACCCTGCCCCGCATACCCAGCCAGTGATTCAGATGGTTTCGGTAAATATCTCATTTACTACTATGTGACTTTTGTGAAAAGTTTAAGGATAATCTTAGATAGAAACAGTCGGCCTATGAATACAACGTTACACGAAAACATTACATTTTTTGTAATGATTTATCGAGATTTTATAACCACTTACCAAGATTTTATTGGGTTTAAGGATTAGTATATTTTTGGAAATTTGGATTTTTTGGTTTTAACTCAACCAGAGAATGTAGTCTACGTTTAGGTAAACTTGTTTTCTTTTCAACCGACAACTCCCTGAGTTTTACTCAGTACCCGTAACCGTATTTCGGATTGAATAATTAACTTCCCGGCTGTTTACTTTCCAGTTCCCAGTAGTATGTACGCTAAATAAAATCTCCAATAAATATTTAGGTAATAAGTCAAAAACTGCACGCCGAATGCTTTAAAATTTGGAACGGTATCATACAAATTTGATATGCAACCCACACGATGATGTAATGCTAAAGGATTTCTCATCTCGTATTCTACATTCGTCACGAGCATTATAAGGGTTGAGTGCATTACGCTTGTAATGTTTAATGTTTACAATTGAAATTATGATTTTATTTATCGGATATTCAAATATTTCATGGGGATACGTTGGTAACTTACTTTCTAATGCGTCGTATATTTCTTTGGATATTTTAAATAGTCTAATACATTGTAAGCTGTAAGTAAACATATAAAGTATTTATACGTATATCGATAAACGTGCGCGCTAAAAATACTATTCGCAAATTATACTAAGTACATATCAATTAATTGATTCGTAGTAACCTCGCTGTTATAGACTGGACGAGGAATGCGCCTAAAAATTAGACGTATACCTTCAACTCAATTCAGATTTATTAGCGGTTATATAAACATGATATTCGTACCAATATAATAACGTACGTCATGTTTACTTCATTCCGACGTTAATACAATTGTAGGAATAAATGAAATGCGAAGTAACATTCCATTTACCTGCGTAACACATACGAGTACGTAGCCTGGTACTGCAATGAGGAAAGTTACTGTAAAGTGGTGCTAAATTAAGTCGATATATCAGTCATCGTCTATTAGTTTAGATTGTCTAGGAATCCAGTGGTCGCCGCCACAACAGACCAATAGTACGAGATGGCGCGCGGCCTTGTAGGCGGGTCGCATTCCACCTTCCAGATGACATTGTTTCATCGTCATCCGCCTTATGGAAACGCTCACAACTACTTTTATACATACTTTTTAATTCCAGAAAATTCCCCCGCGTCCAGAATTGTAACGTTATGTTAAAAATCTTTTAGATCACTTCGATTTATCATCAGTCGTACGTTGAAAGCGTACATTTCTAGTTTTGTTTGAGTTAATTAATATTTAACCATTAATAGCCATTATCAACATTTTAGTTAAGTGATTAGTCTACTAATTTGCACTTGGTTAGAGCAGTGGGCTATGACCTAAACGCCTCTAATTCTGCGAGGAGACAGTACCCTTACCAGGAGTTTTTACGTTTCGACAAATATGACTGTTTTGGTATTTGTTTACATATTGGCCCATACGATTTCCTAGTTCTGACACAATCCGCTAGGGGCGCTGATTGGAATTTGTATGGGCAAATACGTAAACAAATAGCAAAACAGTCATATTTATCGAAACGTAAAAACTCCTGGTAAGGGTACTGTGCCCAGCAAAGGGACAGTAATGTGTTGATGACGATACATTGGTTTTTAATTAATAGCACTTAAGGTGACGCGAAAACATTTAGTTACGTTTATTGTTTAATAAATATTTATAAACAGCTGACTTGTTTTTCGTATAGTAATTTATGAATTTAGATCAAATTAATAGTCTAGGCGTTTGTCGCTGCGTTCGTTTGTAGTACGCAAGATGGCGCGCGGCCTTGTAGGCGAGTCGCATTCCAGTATTCAATAAAATTGGCCTTTGCGGCTTTCATATATAAAACTATTAGAAAATAAATGCTATTTTATATTGAATGTGTTACTTAAAACTTTTCTTTTTAATTCTCTTTCAAATAATGTTAATTATATCGTTATGGTGTGAACACGCTCTTATTAATGTCGTTGAATCTACCGTTTGTGTAAACTAAAACTTATATTTCTACCAGCTGACCCGGCAAAAGTTGTGTTGCCATATAAATAAAATAAAAATTTAAGGATGAACAACCCTTAACACTTAGGGGTATGAAAAATAGATAGTCGCAGATTCTCAGACCTACTAAATATACATATAAAATTTGGTGAAAATCGGTGAAGCCGTTTCGGAGGAGTACGGTAACTAACATTGTGACACGAGAAATTTATATTTAAGATAATAAGAGCCAGTGGTTCAAAAATTGAATTTAGAATAACAATATTTTTACGTTGGATAAAAAATAAATAACATTATTACAGAATAAAGTAATATTATTATATTAGAAATATTAGAAATATTTTTCTAATTACATGAAAAACATGAAACCATATACATACATAGCATACATGAACATGTAGTTGGTTAGGTAAATAATACGAAATAGGTAAATATGATTATCTTTGATAACCATATTGCATATTAAACGCATAGCAATTTTATAGGCAACAAGAAATATACACTAAGATAACTTCTCAGAGAAGTCGTTTTAAAATAAAATAAGTCTAACAAAATGAGATTTAAGTCTACAAAACGTTCATAGTAACTTAATACGAAACTTGTGTAACCATAAGACTTAGAGTGGACACGGGCTCCCTCTAACAATGGATGCCATTGTCGACGTGAACTGGTTTTGCGATGCCACAGAACCGACCATGTTCTGAATCTACTGTCCATATGAGCCATTTACTGTGTTCTTGTGTATGCTTTGGCCTTACGTACAATATACGTACATCCTCATAGCTATAGGTACAGTCACGAGCAATTTTACTTCATTTATTTCACTTTTTTTTAATCACGAGCTATTTTTTTTCTAACGTGCCTATTGTCATATATTTACGCTTGTGATAGTACAAGTGTACATAGGGCATAGAACAGAATTTCTTCAAGACATGAAGCGAACAGACTTTCATACAAAAACTTTATACTGTTTCATACCGACACCATTGATGGATGGATTGACATTTGACACCATGGATTGATTGACATTTGACATATATTTTAGAATAACTTATTATTACCAATTGGTAATAAGGCGCTGATGAAACTTTTTCTCTCCATGTCCGATTGACTACGATTTTATTGGCATTTAAAAAGATATTTCACAGAATACATGTAATTTTAAACAATAAGTTGTAGGTAACCTGTGTGTATGCGTTTCTTTTATCAACATATCAAATCAGCTGAAAAATGTAGGTTAATCTTTATTTTGATTAAATCAATATTATGTTTGAAATCTACGACACATAATGATTGGACACATTAAACAATCAATCAAGGATTTATCATAAATCATTTTGCATATTTATAATCATGTGACTTACCGCCGCCATATGCAATGAGGAAGCAAAAAAAGTCTATGTGAAGCATTTGGACTGTATCTCCAATAACGGGGAGGTCCGTAATAATGGCTGCAGCCAATACTCATGGTTGATATTGTAACATATTGAGAATTATGTATCTATCTAGTTATGATTGTGTAAAGCAAATACTTAATATGTATTCACTAGTGCATCTTGTACTTAACTGTGCTTCTTACTTTTCAAAAACTTACAGCTTATCTACCTTGGATTTTTACCTGAATGCTTAATTATTTTTGCAGATAAAACGGCTTGAAGGGTTTTAACACATTAGGTGTCATCGCATTCGTCAGAACTAAATTGTAGGAGTGATATGTTATACTCATTTTTAAGGAGTCAGTTTTTTTGTTTTTGTACGTAATCATATTCTAGTTTCTTGTTGTAGTATAACTTTATTATCTTCCAAATATAATTAAAATAGAAACCAATCATTTTAATGAACGTGTGGTGTTAAATGCCAATTGTATACTTTTTCTCGCCCTTGTGAAGTTCCTTGCACCTCATTTTGAACAAAAACTATTAGATTGGCTCCAAACAATACAGCATTGTTGAAGTAAACTAGTTTTCGATAATAGGATTCAACCACACTTCCTCGCCTATTGTTGGGTCGTAATGACCACCGTGCAACAGTGGCGAATGCTGTATATGCCCATCCTAATTTACCTGAAGGCACTATGTACAAAAAAAAAAACTATTTTGCTATTATTTTTTTTCTATTTAATAAGGTCGTTTTAGAGTCGTCGTTTTAAGCTATATAATATCATTAAATTATTTTGTTTTTTGGACGCTAAATTACAAGATTATTTAGCGTCCTTTCTTTTTCCGCATAGCTCGTAAGATCAATCGGTCAATCTGAGGGGTCATCACTCAGTTCGTCGTCATTTATAAGATTAAATTAATTTAATTTAGCTTTACTATTCGAATCGTCTTCATCGTTGTATAACGACTGGATTAGTAAAGCAGCTTGTACTTTTAAAGTAGTTTCCGCTTACAACTGGTCATTGTCGATTTGAAGCAGTTTCGCTGTACTTCCTTGTAGGGCTGCCACCCATACCTACTATTATAGGTAGATACGTAGTAATGTACTATATTTTTATCGGTGATTCTGAAGTCGTTAGCAGTGATTTCCAAAGTAAACTAAGCGTAGGTCAGCAAAAAAGAGGTCGTCAGAAAATTTCGTTTCCTTAACCTACCTTGATAATATTAAAGAGATAAGTCAAGTGGGCGAAGAAGAAAAAATATGGTCATCGGAAATATATACAGGTATAATGTATAAATACAGGTAATTTTCCAAAAGTAGGTGCCATATTTTTTAAATGTTTTTGTAATAAATACAATTTCTCAAAAAAATGTGGCAACCCTACTTCCTCGCCCACTGCCGGCACATGACCATCACGGTGCATAGTTTTTGCGGGTCTTTCGTCGCGCATTCAACCGACACGTCCGGGTGAAGCCAAGTTCCACCTTTCAAAACCCATCAGCAAATATCGAATAGAAAGTGTCATATATACTATAGTGATACTTAGTACAAAACACGGTGTAAATGGCTAGGTATTATTTAATTACTTTTCTTATTATACCAATAGGAAATGAGCTTGCAATTCACCTAATCATAACTCTATCTGCTCCATCTGGCCACGGACATCTGTAACTAACACCAGATAGGGTTTGAGTTAGATAGGATACTGAGTTTAATATGGAGTTACCAAATATTTGGCGTCCTTATAAAATAGCCTTATAAATTCGTAATTAGAAAAAACATAGGTAATTAGAAAAAGGTCCAAATATTTTTTTAATTCCAGTCAATTATGATTATAACTTTTTATTACGTATTTTTTGACATTGCAACAACAAATCTTGGAAAACAATACGTTACAAACTTAGTTAAGCTACGAGTGTATATATTTAAGAAAGCAGGTTTCTCAGCAAAGTTGCAGTGAGGCAGCGTCCGTGATTTTCGCCGACCCACAATGCGCTTATATTATAAAAACATCCACATTCCACTCACAGTACAAAGTAATGAGCTATTGTATGTATATGTCGTTTTAAAATTTTCTATAATAAATATATGTATCAGACGTTTTTATTTTATGACAAGAGTGCCAAGTGCTGCTGGGTTCTGGTTCGGTGACTGTGATACAGACACTTATACAAGACATACCAATTTAGTCTTCAGCAATACAGTTATATCTAACTTTATATAACTTGAGACTGAACTTAAAAGTACGTGTTAGTTATACATCGAAACAAACGGTCTAATTAAAAAATATGATCTAACAAAAAAACAAGACTAAATTTGGTTGGAAATTATTTATCAGTCATCAATTCTGATGAGATTTTCTCATAAACCATAGAATTACATACACCAAATTTCTTAGTGAATTAGGTGATTGAAACCATTTACTCAATAACAATGATAATGATTCGAGAAAGTCAGCTGCCCTCGGTAACATCGCAATAAAGGCACCGTTCATCATTTTCGCCCCACATCCACAACCATCCGGCTTATATTACAGAAACGTCCGCATACCAGCTGCCAATAGTTTCACGTGTTGCCATATCAATCCGCTATGTACTGTAATTCCATTTTACAAAGACGACTTTCTGTTAAATTTATAATAATTATCTAACTAACCACAGATCCACCAGAAACCTGTAAATTGTTTCGTTTATTTGCGTAACAACGGCAATAATTCGTGATTTTCTTATTTTATAAATAATAAATCTAAAATTTGATGTAGTAATTATTGACGACATTCCGTTAATTAATTTATTAAACGCTGACACAAACTGCTTCTGTGTAGTTGTTCGTTTTTGGTGTCATGTACAACAACAATTGTTATTCGATGTTATACCTCCCTTTGCTGTTTGACGACTAAAATGTAGTATCATTAGATTCTTTGTAGAAGCTCATACCTTTGTTACGTTACCCACTGGCATCTTGTAGCGAATTCTCGAAGTTCCTGCGCCAAGACCGTGAAGCTTAGTGACGTCCATAATAATTGTTATTAGTTGGATCGAACGATCGAAGGTATGCATTAATTATCCTAATCAAAAGCGGTCACGCAATCTCCAATGATGTTCTTGTTATTGGTTGTTTACAAACAATGGTTGGAGCGCGAATAATTATGCAACTCGATGACAGCTGCGCGGGCGCACGCGGCGGCACTCGCCACTTACTTTCGTTGCTTTGCGTGTGACAAACGGCTAGAGAAAGCGCTCAGGAATTCGGCCGGACCAGCCCGCAGCACCGAGGTAACATTCATGTTCCAAAGTCAAATTGATTGACAGTTATCAGCGCTTCGTGTCCTTGATACTCTTGAATGTATATTTGCACTAATAAGTGAATGATGTGGAATGAATGAAGTATGTTTAAGTAAACATATTTTCAGTTAAATTTATACTTGGCACCACATAAGGCATCATAGTTTATATTATTTATTTTATATCCTAATATTAGACTCGCAGATCTAAATGTCTGTAATTAGACTATTAAGCTAATTTGGCTACTCTATCTTAATATAAATCAGTTTGTCTACTGACATTATAACAAAAATAAGTTATTTTTATTTGTACACCAAATATAAGAAACATATAAAAGAACATATGAGACAGCATAAAAAGGCGATCTTATCGCTTAGAAACGATTTCTTCTGTAAATGGCGTAACAAAGGTATAAAGGAAAAGGTAAGAGGGAAATATGATATGAGGAAGATAGGATTAAAGGTTAAACTTAGTTTTATGGCTTACCTATAGGTATAGAATAATAATCAGAATCATTTCTATATGAGATATTAATATATCTCATACTACATATTTATATGCAGTTTAATACACTTATATTGTGTCTTATGTCTCAGGCCAAAATCTGAAATTTCGACTTACATATATCAATGAACGAAGTCGCTTGCTCTCAACGAACGCAATGCCTGAGATTCAGCACACGTTGCGACCGGACATCACATTTATTCGCACTGACATAGGGGTGAATATGGCGTGCGGGTTTATATCCGGAACGCTCAGCGTGTTACGGTTTCGAAAAGAATGCAGAATGTAGGTTGCGTTGTCGACTACAGTTACGAACGCTCTTAGGAATGCAATAGCTGATCGGTATTGTTGTCAAAACATATTCAACGTCAACACTTTAATTATACTATTATAGTATTACCATACGTTTTCAGCTTGTCTGTCAGCTGTCGGTAAAACACAATTTTACCGAAATAAAGATATAATAACTATCGTCAAATTCCCACGAAATTCAATGTTTAGGTCAGTTGTGATGTGAAAACAGGAAAATCCATAGTAGGTCTTTAGTTGATAGCATACAGTGAGTGCACAGTAATGTATGACTTAATTAATTAACTACGAAATATCGTCACATTTTTACACACTCTATATTAGCTTCACTTGTATGTTTGTCAGTGAGTAACTCCGTTTTTCAGTAGAAAGAGATCAACATACATCCTTATCTTACCCTGCATGTATGAAAGAATGAAATAGAATACCGAGCTTTTTAGTTGATTTTATCATAAAAGCGTGTTTTCTAGTTTTTTTAACTAAATTTATTATTATGTTATTAATCTTAGGAATTAGGCCCTGTTCACACACACTCACCCTCTGTCTGTACTCTATAGCTGTAAACTCGTAATTGCAAAAGCTCAATATGTAACATACTTTACGCTTTCCTCCGGCGACAATCCACTTTCTTCTTAATTACCTCAGAAATCTGTCATAACACATGAGTATCTAATTAATCACTTGATCAATTTATCAAGGTATCACGCAGCATGTGGTTGAAGAAATGAACATGTCATTGAAAATGCGCCGGCAAAAACTAAATAGAATAATGAAAACTTATCGCTACAACATTCCGAACATTGAATGATCTGATGAGGCCGGCCGTGACACGAATGTAGAGATGGGCGAAATGCAATCAACGAATAGGTATTCGAATTGCCCGATTGCAAATATTTATTATTTATATTAGGTATATTAATACATACTAATCACCTGTCACTGTGTTCGTACACGCTAATCTCCGTCGGTCAAACGATGTCAATTAATGTGAGTGAATATGTACGAATATTTTTGATATCGGGTTGATTAATGCATCTTAGTACCGAGAAGGGATACGGTCATTGCGACTAAAATCTTCTCGATAAGTCTATGCAATATCGCTTGTGAACTTAAATGACACGGGACATACAAGAGTAAAAGCAAAAATCTAATATTTTTGCTTGATCTACTTGTGAAATAACTCACACGGATATATACAGTGTATAAGACTAGTTCCAGCTTGAAAGATAACGTCCCGGTGTCGCTCCGGGGACCTTTTGAAGGTTCCCCCCTCGTAAACAAAAAAAAACTTGAAACATAATATTTTTGGTCTCGATAGATGGGCGCTACTGTTAAAATGTAAAAAAATCGTGGCTGGACCACGTCTACCCAGCCCGCTACTAATATTTTACAAACTTAATTCCTACTCATACCATTTTAATAAATTCAAATAAAGAAATCGTACACGTCAAATGAATTAAAGCATCTTTTATTTATTGACTCAGCAGCTGTCATTTCGACTAATGCTCGATAAATCGGTCGAATTTAATCGAATAATTCATTTATTTACTCGGCAATTGATTCATCTAGGCGTGTGCGTGTTTCTGTGACAGACTTTGAAGGAATCCCGATCACTGTAAAGTCATCGGGTAGAGTAGAATTTCTAATGGCAACGGATTCCATTTCGTTGGCAGCGGGGCGAGATCTGCTATTCCAGCTATTCGGGCCGTCTCGCGTATTGTCTCAATGATCTAACTCACTTCGCTAATGAGAATTATACGCTGCATTCTATGTAGGTTGTGATCGATATTATGCGTTTACTGTGCGTGTTTGTGTATCATTTGACTAATCCGAATATAAATTACGAGGCAACGATATTATGTCATTAGTTTTAGTTATTATCCCATTACTGGAATGGGCTCTTAGGTTATTTCAACGATACTTATAAATTATATTCATAGAGGTTTAATTTGACTTTCCGTTTTAAAATGTTTTTAAAAGTCGTTTAATCGTCAAATTTTGTTTACTGACTGGGTTTCTAGGCTTAAGTTAAAACAATCAAATTTCATACAGTGATAAACATTTGATAAATATTTATTGCTTTATTTAAGAGGGCGTAATTTACTCAGTAAGTAGTCTTTCAAACAACATCAAAAAATATGTAAATTAATAAAAAAAGCGTTGAAAAACACTACGACGCTCTTTATATTGTCAATGGCATTTTGTAAGCTCGTCTAATAATTTATAGACTCAAATTCCGACTAATCATAATTTCGATTCGTTACTAGTTTTGCGAATATGTCTCCGCCCACCGCTACTACTGATCCTCTGAACTATGTCAACGGCCTTGTTTCTTTGTTTGACTTTTTTATTTCCGGGTTTCAGTACCCCCACGTCTTCTTATTCTTATTTTTTATTATATTTATACACTAGCTGTGTAGCACGGTTTTGTCTGCGATTACAAGCGTCAACAGTATTTACTTTACTTCATTTTTATTTTCTTTTTTTCCGCTGAAGGCGGTTTTACAAGACTCCATTTCATTAGCTCCACTTTCCGTAAATAATTAAAATAACCATTTACATGGACCTCCCGCGTGTATGACAGCACATATTACAGAGAGGTCAAGCTGCTCTCCGTTTCATATTTTCTTTTATATATTTTTTAATCTTTCTTGGCAAAAAAATGGCAATCAAATTCGAAAGATTTATTCGAATTTGTCTAGTGCTTACAGACATTAGTGCGTCTTAACAAACAATCACTTCATCTTTATATTATTAATATACATAACAAATCAAACTAACTGTAGACAAATATGTAATAAACAGATACATTGATTCGTTACATGCCACAAATTCTTTCAACGTTGTTAATAAACTAGATGTCTTGTTTGTTACATTCTTGTCTGTTATTGTAATGAAAACAATCCCAAAGTTTTTGAATATTATACACATTCTTGTAGCATGCGTTCATAGTACTCTGGTAGTACTATCTGGCAGTAGTAGATTTATATATCTATTTATGTGGATGTTTATAGTCATTGTAACATTAAATAACTATTAAAAGATAAAGAACCAATAATGATCAACGCGTAATGAAGAGAAGTAAAAGCGGGATAGCTACGAAATCATGTTTTTTTTTATTTCTCGTATGTTTGATATGTTATGTCTTGATATAAATAAATTAGCAACAAAACAAAATCTATGCGATAGAAACTGAAATCGGCCAAGTACGAGTCGTACTTACGCATGGAGGATTTTGTACATCAATTAAATAATACAGAAAAATGCACAAAAATCCTGATTGCGGTGGGATTTCTTTGTTTTTTACTTTTATTATTTTTAGTGTTTGTTTTTATTGTCGCCCTAATAATACATACTCTTTCAAAATGTTAAGTGTCCATCTATGGCCATTCAAGATATATGAGTCCTGTAACAGCGGAATCTTAGTTATAGGGTCCCGTTTTTACCCTTTAGACACGCAACCCTAAAAACACAGTAAAGTAATTATTCATGTCTCATCACATTAGTAATATAAAAGATCAGTCAATACCAGCTGTGTATAACCATTGATTACATTGACATATTTACATGACACCAGAAAATACATTCTCGACTATCAGTTCAAATAAGTGTGGAATGTTAAATGCCTTCAAAGTGTCCAATTGACCTCTAAAAGTCATTTTACGTTATCGAACGTATGTACTTGTTTACGCCATTAAAGATGATCGCTCCTTGTGATTCTTACTTCTTAGCGAGCGAGATAATAAAACTAACAATAAGCAACAGTCATACGTACTGATGCAATGCATGTTTTTACAGCTTATCGAGTTAGGGCACTGAATGTGCCTCGTACGAGTCATAGGCAATCGGTATTATAGATACCGACTACCATATTTGCGAGAATTACTTATTTGTGGTTATAGGTACTCGTAGCTAGACAGTGATGGTTAAAATATGTTTACTACCTCCTTTTATTAGTGTAGATATTGGCATAGCCACTAAATTATAGGTGAATAAAAAAAAACCTACTTTATTGAATAACTTTTACACTTCATACATATACATTTATGTATGTTACGTTTATTTAGGTACGCTTCGTCAGTAGTTACCTATAGGTAATAGGTATAGAGCACAGATTTGTATTTGTTTTTTACCCAAGTATAGAGTGAATTTTTTAAATGGGCTTGGATGGCAAAATAGCGCACCATAAGGAAATGCGAAAATGTATTATTTTTTTCCCTACCCAGGTATTAAGAATTTATTTTAAAAGTCCTTTAATATTGTCCAATTATATAAAATCGCTCATAACCTCCTCATAAAAAATCCTTTAAAATAATTCTAAATGTTTCACAAATGCTAAAAAGCGCTTAAAAATCACCCTGTAATTAGGTATGTGAAAATAAAATCATAAAGATATTTAAAATAAACCTCTTTTAAAAGAAATATCTTACCGGACATCCGCAACGAAGCCATTACGCGGAATTTAACTTTCCTTTAATAAAAAATGAAATCGAATCAACATTATTCTTAACGTGAAATGTTTATAGTATTATCCTCTTAAATTTCTAATCAGTGGCCACCGACATTAACGTCTGACTTGAGACAATGGTCATTGTGATCTATTTTCGATGTATTAAATATTCGACGACCACATTCCATCTGCCCGCTTCGATAATGTATAGGTATGTGGTAGAACGTCGGCATAACCAAAATATTATTAACTAGCTGACACGGCAAACTTTGTACCGCCTCAAAATCTATTTATCAAATATATTTCATATAAAATATAGCCTATGTTACTCGTGGATAATGTAGCTTTCGAATGGTGAAAGAATTTTTAAAATCATTATATATTTTTTATATTCATTACAACCAAACAAACAAACAAAGTTTTCCTCTTTATAATATTAAGATCAATGCGTAGTATATTACCAGACTTTATATTTGAATGTCGAAATGTAATATAGTCAATTGATTTTTTCCGACATTTTCAATTTCGTATTTTCGTCGTATTTAATTTATGATGGTTTTGATTACATACTGAATTCATTGTTTTTAATATTTGTTGAAAACGAATCAGTTTTCGATATTTATAAGGTATGCCTTATCATTATTGTTTTAAATATATATCCGAGTAATGTTTCAGGCGTAAAAATAGGCTTCTTTAGGCGCATTAGGAGAGACAAAAATCAGTTAAACGATATTTGTAACGGAAATATTATTTTGAATCTGGTTCTGGTTATTTTAGTATTTTTTTGAATAGGTACTTAAGTAACACGCAATAGTTACAGGTAGCACGATAGTCACAAACCGTAAATTGTATAGAGTTGCATCTTTTGACAGTAGCTACGTACCGTGGAGCGCTTCCACGGGGTTACTTATTAGGATTTGTACACATTTTTCCTTTGTATATTTTTACTTTTATCGATATATCCATATAAAACATAGAACCTATGAAATCCATAGAAACATAGAAATATGAAACCTCCTCTATATTTTAAAGTAAGTATAACTATGTATTTCAGATTCTTATTCATAAAGTTATTCGTTTAATAGTTAGTGTCAAAACATAGAATAAGATTTGGCTTTGACTTAAGACAAAATATGCTCGTGCTTATTTCATTAAATATTTCTTTATCATTGATGTCCTGTGATATTTCTCGTGTGTACAACGTATTTGCCATATTCGAGGGTTCACCAAACATTTCGGCAAACATAGCGGTGCTACTGTGTACCTATTTATACTAAGCCAACTGGAGTGGCGCTACAAAATTGCGGTGGATAGATTACCATACCGGTCTCGTGCAACGTGTACTGGGTTCGATTCCCGGCCAGACTGACAGTTTAATTATATATTTGGATATTTGTTGTAAGTCTAGGTTTGTGTATTCGTCTTTGTGTGTCCATGTCACGACACATTGACTCCTAGTGTAGGGCTATAGTATAATGTGTAGAAAGCGTCTAATTAAGTATCTAGAACTTGTCAATTTCAAATCGCCCGTAGGACCAAACTCTTAGCTAAGGTGCGTCGCGGCCCAACGAAGCATGTCAGGGCTACCACGTACGGCGATATACATGGTGCTATTTCGTTATGCAATAACTAAGGTCGACTTGTAGGCTAGGCCGATAAGTGGGGAAAACTGTTTTCTTTTGATGCGTACAAATTTCATCATCGTCATCGATGTGATTGGGAACGGGCCTCCTTTTACAATAAGGTCATAGGCCAGGTTTAGGCCATAGTAGTCCTCCATCAAGTACGGATTGGTAGACCAATGATAGGCTATACTGGATACGTGTAAACTTTACATCCTTAATGATTTTTAAAGGACTTGGGCCTGCTCAAGGATTCACGATATTTTCTTTCGTCCATAAATCATTTGATAATTAATTTGTTATACACACTGGATATTGAAATTCAGAGGTGCGTGCCTGGGATTTGAATCCTAGGACATAGTTTGAGAGGCCAAAATTCACGTGATAGATAGTCTATCACTGTTAGTAGTTCACTGAAAATGCCGTTATGACAAGTTGTGAAATCATCATCAATTACTGTTCAGCTGAATACGAATCTCCTCTCCGTATTCGAGGCCATTGCTCTACGTTAGTTTGCGGATTGGTATTTTTCGCACACCTTTGAGAAAATTATGACTGTCAATGTCAGTCGAGTTCCCTCAAGACGTTTTCCTGAACGGTTGCAGCCGTGACAAAATATAATTCTAGCCATATAGGTACCTATATTTTTTACATTATTTTGTAATACGTAAGTGGCTTCGAAAAATCATCGAATTGTTTTACTTGTGTTTCAAAGAAAGAGCAATGCGAAATTCAGTTCATACATTATACATCTGTCTGAAGATTCATGTAAAAATCTAATTTTCAATAATATTTATTTTATCGTGATCTAGTTTCCAAGATAAGAGAGAATAATTTATTTATTAATTTGCACATATTTGAAGTTGCTAAAACCCCTTGTGGTTCGACTCCGGAGGCACTACTACCTAATAACGGCAGAGTTAAGCGCTGCTTTGTTCTGAAGCAGCGCTTAACTCGGCTGTTAGGTGTAATAATTGAAGGTGTGATAATTTAGACATACTTATTAGAAATGTTCCAACTAAGCTCTAACGGGTAGCAACGCATCTGTGACCGACCTCAAGTCTTAATTCAATTCTATCTAGGATTTCTTACAGATCCACTGGCGGCAGTATTCACTTATCAGTGGACTCTATGCTTGTTACTTCTATTGCTCGTATATAAAAAATGAGCCCACTACATTAGTTAAGTATCACCACGCCTCTACACAAATACTTCAGTGATACGTACGTACGTCGTACAGTAATGACATTGCCACATTCGATACATAATCGGCATGCGCCAAATACTCGGCCTACTAACGTCACACATACCGATGTTGTTATTAATTTAGCGGCAGACGAGGAAACCAATGAGATGATGTTACGTTTACGTAAGCCGATATTGTTTAAAGAGTTTAATGGTAGTGGCTACATTTTTGTGGAATAAACGCATATGTTCGTTTATTCCGCAAATTAGATGGCGTTTGAAGGTGGTAGAATCCTTTGTAGTTCGACTTCGGCGGCACCACCGCCGCAACTATTTCTACCTAATAACAGCAGTGTTAGGCGCTGCTGTGTTCAGTTTTGAAGGGTGTGGTAAGAGAGACATACTTTTCCGAGGCGTTCCATATTAGTCCTCAGGGTTAGCGGCGCATCTGTGGCCGACCTCAGGTAGGAATATCTAATCCTATCTGGGGTTGATTATAGATGTCCATGGTAGCCGCAGTAGCCACTTACCATCAGGTGGACTGCATGCTCGTCTGCTACTCCTATATTATAAAAAAAAGAGGTGCAAGTAATAGGTACATGTAGGTAGTATTTTAATCTTCGGGACTAGCCTGAGAGGAACACCAAAATAGTTAATTTTTAACCGTGTAAAAGTAAAGTATGAAGTAATAGTTATGGTATCCAAATATTTGAAACTGAAGGTGGTACAAGCCTTCATAGTACAAAGGCACCACCGCTTAAACTATTTCTTCCCTATAATAATAATAATGTTAAGCATTACTATGGTACATACGCGTTGTGCGGTATCTACCTTATGAAGAGACCTCAGGGCAGTACCAGTGGATCTGTGGGCCAAAATGTAAGATTAATTTTAGATGTAGACAGGTGAGTGTTCACCTTTCCTACTTTATACGTTAGTTACTTTTATACGCGAACTATACCTATGCTACAGGTCAGTCTTACTACGCGACTATTAAAAGAGTGCAAACCAGTCCATCTGGTGTTATGCGGTCATTGCAGCCTAGATACTATTACCAACTCCAGATAGAAAAGTTCCACCTTAATCTGTTCACAAATACCATAGCGTCCACATATCGAAGCTACATCGTCGAAATGTCAAAATATCCTATATCAGGAGTTTACTTCGCAACTCGTATTAGACATCTTTCTAGAACTACATGATTTTATTTCGCTGTCTTTCAAAGACATTTCTTTATGAATTTCACTAATGTGGCTACTGCTCGTATGTAGCCCGTGTTGCCAAAAAGGCGAGCAACTGAACTAAATACATTATTTATTTTACTAGGTCATATTTATTAATTAGCACCACCCCAAAAATACAGGTCTGTGATTAACACCCTCAAAAAAAAGATACGCTAGTTTCACACAATTAGGATAAAGGCTTATATTTCATGACGTACGAGATCTTTCATAATTTACGAAATTTTCACATATCGCCAACGTTAATAAAGAACCTTTGTTAATACATGGTATAAAGCAAAAATTGTCTTAAAACTGAGCACAGCCAGTCTTCTTTACGTCATACATTCTTATCTCCTGACGCAATAGTGTTACTGACTTGCAAATGCACATCTAGATTCTTAGAGGTAGGTATTTTTTAAATAGTTATCTGTGGTACTTATATTATATTCATTTATGAACAACTATCAAATAAAGTAAGATAATTCATAGGTTATTAAGTCTATAACAAAGAAAGTCTTATAATAAAACGAGATCAGTATGAAATTAATTTCGATAAAACACGTTAAAAAAATAATGATAAAAACATGTTTTAAAGCAATTTACATAATTATGATATAATTATTTCAATGTCATTTAAAGTTATTATTTACTTTGAGAATTTATTTATTGTTATTAAGAGGTTTCTTTACTCTTTATTTTTATTAAAAGACTCATATATTTTTTTGTATGCCATATAATATAAGCAGTAACATGGGCCACCTACCGGGTGGTTTCGGAACTAGATCTCTGCAATGTTCTCGTAGATGGCGGTGATGTGCTTTAATGACCGCTAAAATCTCTAGGTGGCGCTCTCATCTCTAAGATTGTTGATTCTTATATAATTCTTATTTTGTTATTTGACCTCAAAGGACTTTAAAAGACGCTATTCAGTACTGCCTTACGCCTTATTAATACTCAATCTATTTAATTTTAGCCTACAAAACGTTTATAAAATTCTAGTACGAAGTAATTGTGTTTATTTCACAATTTCGTAGGCAAAAATTATTTGAACTTATTAATTACGGGGGTTATTCATCATTTGCATACGATTTCTGTTCCAATAAATTATTTAAAGTGCAATGAACTTTAAGATTATACATTTCAATATGAATTTGACAAAAAAATCATACGATTTTTTCGAACTATGTAAATGCGTTTGTTCGAACTGTAACTGTACTGTAATGTAAACACATAATATAAAAATAATATTTTAATTCGTATCTACTGCATATGTAAAGAATGCATAATTGCATCCATTATATATTAAAAACGGTGCTGCATCGTACTAGGTAGATGCAGTAGGTAGGTACGGAATGCGGAATGTTCGCGCTTCCCGCACTTTCGCTCAAGCATCCGCCTTCCGTAACCACTGTTTGTTATGTAAACAGCCCTGGAATGGTTTCATTGAACGATCCTCGTTGATGCCGGCCGCTACTAGTTAATTAATAGTAAACGATATGACACTGCAGTGATGAATGATAGCCTAGTGGTTAAAGACTCGGTCTCTCAATCGAGAGGTCCGAGTGTCGAATCTCAGGCACGAGTCTTTGATTTTTCAGTTATATGCATAATAAAAATAATGATTACATGCTAAACCGATAAAGGAATTCCTCCTGAAAAAGCTTGTGAGTTTTTAAAAAATTTACAAGAATGTGTGAACTCTACCAGTACGCACAGGTTAGCGCGGTGGATTTTGTCTTTGACGGAAGTTGACGATGGGACTTGGGGTTCCAACCCCAAACACCTCGATGGTGCATAGTTTTGCGTGTAGTAGAGAATAATTACCCCTTGTTTAACAACAAGGGTGACGCTGCGGTGTTCACATAACCGTACAATAGTGCGGTCTCGTGAGTTTTGTATTAAAGCAACTACTTCGCGTCTACTCGCGGAAATAAAACGCTCCGTGTGTTATCATTCACTATAATTTCGTTGGCAAAACAAGCAAGTAATGATTGAATTCTGAACGCAACACTTTATATATCAGAATATGGGTGGTGCATATTATCGATATGATTTTAGCGGTATAAAACCATCATTTAATCTTCAAACTGGCGAATTTCGACCGGAATGAACTTTCATGGTTAAATTATAATAATTGCGCATCCGATGGTAGCAGACTACTTTCGTGTTGCTAAAAACGCCTCGCGGCTCTTCGGTAGTTGAAAAAATATATTGTTAACTAAATGTTGGATAACTGCCGCCCGCAGCCACTGATGAGGGCCGGCTACCGGCTACCGGCTTCACGCGAACCGACGCATACATTGAATATATTAACACAACTTCCCTATGTTTTCGCAACTCTCACGGTTTTTTTATAAAACCCTAGATTTTAGCTAAAAATATAACCTGTAAAATGTATCTTTTGTATTACTGAATAATATAAAAGAAAAATGAAAAGTAAATCGAAGTAGCAAGTCATGCCACCTAAGTTGCAACTGCCGCCCATGGATATCTGTAATCAACCCCAGATAAATTAGATTCCTACCTGAGGACGGCCATAAATGCTACCCTTGCAACCCCTGAGGAAAGAGTTGGAAAGCCTCGGATAAGTAGGAATACCTCCCTTACCTCAGCTTAAAGTTGGCATTCTTGGATGTCGCATTAGAGGCCCGCCCTGATGGTACATTTAGTCACGCAGTTTACCGGAAACCTACTCACACGGATAGATACTTACACGGCACTTCACACCACCACCCCAGACACTTAGCTTCGGTTGCAAAGTCCCTCACGAACCGGGCCTATGAATTATGTGACAATGATCATTTGGCGCAGGAGTTGGAACACCTGGAAAAGGTCCTGCGTCTCAATGGCCACGCAACTATAGCCAAACGAACTGAACGGAATCATAACACCACCAGCGTAGTAGAAAGGCATTCCGCATATTTCCCGTATGTGAAAGGTGTCACGGATAAGATAGGGAGGATTTTAGATCGAAAATATAACATAAAAAGTATATTTACGCCTTTTAAAAAGCTCGCGGCCTATCTTCGTTCCCCCAAGGATACTATTCCATACCAGTGCCCAGGGGTCTATAAGGTTGACTGTAGTTGTGGTAGCTCGTATATTGGGCAGACAAAACGAGCCATATCACAACGCATTAAGGAACATATCAGCGCAGTCAAAAATAATGACCCTAAGAAATCTGCGGTAGCCGAACACATCCTCAGTTCAGGTTGTAACCACTGGATTGAATTGCACAAACCTCAGGTGATCTCCACTGAGCGTCATTACTTTCCTCGTTTAGTAAGAGAAGCAATAGAGATCAAGAAACATCCTAGGAACTTCAATAGAGAAGATGGTTTTAAGTTAGCCCAAACGTGGAATCCAGTGGTTAGTTTATGCAAGTCACAAATAGTGCAAAGTACGGTGCGTAAGGATATTGTCAGTGTTGTGTGTCGTGATATGAAACCTAGAAAAGAAAAACGAACTAGACGTAGGGTAGATAGATTAATCTACCACTAGTACTTGTCAACGGTTTCTCCCCTCCACCTCAGTTTCGCCGTGACCACGATCCATGCAACTGGGTCGAAATATCGGCAATAAAAAACGCATATCGTGAGTACCCGTTACATAATAAAATGTCTCAATGCCGCGATAATTTTAGTCTAAAATCATACCTCAGCTTAATACTGAACGCAGAAATAGGTGGGGCGATATAATAAGGGTTCTACTTCAAAACCTTTTAAATAGTCTTGTATGTTAACAAGTTTATCCTGCAAACATACATATTCATTAAAACATGTTTCTTTGACCATTGTAGAAGATTGGTAACTTTATATAAGGTTCAAACTACATTTCAATAACAAGTTAGTAGGAGTAGGGAGGACACATACAAACGAAAGTAATCAATAAACCTAATAATAAGAACGTCCCCTCGACATTCTACCCCGAAACGGGGAGTCGCCCGCGTCGACTACGCATGCGCCCCCTAACCGAATTGTCGGGTTGTTTACCCATCCGACCCCTGCGGCAAAATGGTTACTCGTATATTGTAGAAAGGGTTCTGGATTCGATCCCCCAGCTCAGCAAAAATATACAATTTTAAATATCTGATTTTTGTCTGATTGGATAGTACCTATAACATTCGTAATCTAAATATCAAGTATATATTTTGTTGTTAATTCTTTCATACTATTTTTCTATGGTTTTAGGCGCCACTTAACTTTAATGTCCTTATATAGGTTTATATTATTTTTATTAAGAAATATTCCTCTCACTTAAATAGTTATCTTGGAGGTATAAAACTGATTATACCTGTTTTTACCCTACGAAGAGCTAAAATAATATTAATCATTAAATTTTACCACATTTGAAGTATTTTAAAGAATAGATTTAGTTCGATTGGATTCAATTGGTAATTGACAAAAAGGTAAATAATTTACGGTAGTTGTGATAGAATGGCGTGACTAGTTATATTTTGTATGCAGTTTATTAAACTAAGTGCCTTTGGTCATAGATTAACTGAATTAATAAGGTTTGCTTACACGAGGCGTTCCAACTTAGTCGTTATATAAAGGTAATAGCACAAAATAAAAAGATTTTATTTTGCGGTAATAGTCTGGATGTAAGGCGAATTTTAAGGAGAAATTCAATCCTATTTGGGTTTTACTATATATATCCATTGGCGCACATGGACGTCGACCTGAAAATAAATGATTACTTCTATGCCATGGTCTTCTTCTATCACTAAATCCAAATAGGGTAGCTTTACTTACCACCGGTCCTTGGCTAGGAGCGAGAGGAGTGGTAAGTGCCAGTTGGCAAGGGGCGCCAAAAAGCCAAATGGCAATGGTAAGCCTCTAAAAGACCTTCTATCATGCCTGAGCTAGAGTAAACCAAGACGCTAACGTTAGTGTCGTGGTGGTCGCATCACCAGAACCATGCAACATGCTTACCTACTCGCATGCATTTTGCATAGACGTTGGCAAAGTCGTAAAGTAGGCTGTGTCCGGTGTTTCGCTTAAAAATAATCCTATGAATTAGCAAATGACGGCTCTTTAGATAGTCGATATGCGTGTTCGTAAACATCCCCTTTGGAGCAACATAACGAGGCCGGATACGCGCCCCGCGGCCACTACGCATGCGCACCTACTGGATTACACATATCCTTTATTATAACACGTCTAAAAGGGAATAAAAGATTCTGTATTAAAATTTAAGTGGAAAATTATATTTTTTTATTTTCAATTCGTAATGGGAAGTATTGAATATATTTAGTTCTGTTTTTGTAGTTTTAGTAGAGTACATAAGGCGTATTGGGTGTGTTTCCGTTAATCACTTAGTATGCAATAATGCAGTTAATAATAACTGTTATAATTACGTCTGTATATCAAAACAATATTGTACTTTATGTAAATATAATAGCTAGGTGTTTATCGGGTCGCATTTAAAATTATACACTACATACATACTACGTACTATATTACATTTTTAGGGTTCCAGACCCAAAGGGTAAAAATTTGACCCTATTACTAAACCTCCGCTGTCTGTCCGTCTGTCACAGAGCTCCGTCTCTTGTACCGTAATTGATAGACACTTGAATTTTTTACTGAGTATGTATGTATATAATTATATCGGTGGCCGCTATAACAACAAGTATTTGTTCAACTTATAGAAAATCTGACACCTGCAGACCACCTGATGGTGATTGGTTAGATTTTTGGGACTCCAAATCGCTTATCGACAATTCATTGTTCTCTAGCGGGATTGTCTGTGATACTAACACTTGCATCTAAGCCGTTTAGTAGGCAATCACATACTTTCAGTGTTCCATCAAATACTATAAGAAACTTTTTTATTCTCCGCATCGCTAAGTCAAGAATTGTTGTATTAACAAGTACTTTTTACGACTGTTAGAAGTGTTAAACATAAAACGCTTTTACGACTACATACTTGCATAGACGATAAGAGAATAATAGGCGTTTAATCGTACGTGATTTCCTCGGCGACAGATGCCTCCCGTTTGGCCGTAGTAATATTTATTTGACAGTCCAAGCGATTACGATACAGGTAGCAGAGACAGTGCCGAGCGATCCGCTTCAATGACCGCCACAAATAAACGATGGCACAATAAGAACACGAGTGTTAATTACACTCCATGGGTTATGGTAGAAAAAGCTCGGGAGATAGATCCAACTTTAGATAGGCAAGTGATGACTTCGCTTGGAGATTGCTGTCTCAAATGTGAGTAGCATTTTGATTTGGAAAGCATAATAGAAAAATGTGATCGTAATTTTCAATTTTTATTAGAATGTATAAAAATAAATAGTGATTATGGGAATTGAATTTATCCGGTAAATTTTCGAAATTATTATATTTTTCTAGGATCAGTTTAATTTATCCCTAATGATTATAAATAGTTCATTTTTAGTTGATATAGTATGGAAGCGATCCAGACTGTAATTAAACTAGCGGCGCCAAGGTTTGTCTACCTGTCGGCAGGCCTTTGCCTCCAATCTATTAGACAATAAAAAAGCTAATGCCTATACGGTGGTACAGAACGCGGCAACTTCTCACAGCGCACCCCCGCTCCCTCCCCCCGCAAAACCAAAATAAAACACAACCTTCCAAGGATACAACCACCGTAATTTTAAAACCAATCAGTTGCAACCCGCGATAATAATTCTCAACTTTGAGACACAGGTAACAGAATCCAATTTTTACCATTGAGGCTAAGTTAGGAATGCATTTAGGATGCAAGGTAATAGAATCCTTTACAGCGTTGGTATACAGATGAATTTTGTAAGGTCTTAGAAGACACAGGTTGTAAAGGTGAAGGAAGGGTGAGGAGTGAAGAGGGTTCATTAATCCCCGCGCCCTGCGCTCACGCACTTTCATGAATGGACCGAACAGGTTGATGTATTCATATACAGGATGTTCATACCTTAAAACTGAGGTCTAAGTAAAGATACATTTAAACGAAATGTAAATGTAACGTGACCCGTCAGTCGACAATAGATTTCAATACAATTCAACACATTATGTACTCGTATACATCTCATGATTAATGCATGGCTTTGTGCTTTAGAAAATCGACGACCTCGATCAAAAAACACGAAAGCAGATAATACTTTGAGTTTGTTTGCTAATTTCTGTATTTAATCATTGTTTGGTATGTAGCTCGGATGTAGTAATCATTTAAACAATATTTATAAATTATCTTGCTTGGGTATTTCCCGTAACATTAAAATGTTGATAGGTCATCGTTTCCTTTGTGTGCCAAAAATGAGGCCAAAAGACGATCGTGCTCTCGATAATACTTATCAGCACATTTCCAAGTATAAAACAATGCTTTGGTAACATGATCTGACACATTGTGATGGCAAGCTTCTTCTTCAAAATTCAATGTGTCGTTGCTGCTATCATAATTCTGTGATTATGTATTGTTATTCGTTTTTGTCAGTCATCGCCTCGTGTTTATTGTGACACAATTGTGGCGTCCTTTTTTACTGGTAGAGTGTGGCAGTTAAGGATATCTTTGCATAATTTGAAATTGTTTTGAACATTGTTTTTTATTATATATTAGCATTGTTTACTAATAAAACTTTTTAAATAAAAATTGAGTAGTTAGCGTTGTGGCTGATTCGGGTGTAAAAAAGTAACTGTAGTATAAGATGTACCAATATAGATGTATGTATTAAGCAAATAGCCATTATAGTGCTTAAAAGATAGTTTGTATGCAAAAATGGTACTTGACCCAAATAACTTTTTTATCTGTGGAATGTTTATAGATTATAGCGTATCTCACAAATACGTACAAACTTGCAGTGTACATTTCCTACATGTTTCTGATTATTTAGATAATAGGCATTAAATTCCAAAGAATCTCCTGTCAAACTTACTTTAATAATTTAAGAATAATGATTTAATCTAGTTATGATATGTATTTTCTTTACATCCATATCTTCTTTATATCCATGGCATCTTTTAACGGTGACATACGTAAGTCATATCGCGTTTCGTTTTGGAACACCCTGTGCCCGAGGTTCGAAGGAAGCGCCGCAACGTCCGGCCGCGTGGATGTACCATGATGCTCTTTTTCCTTTCGGCTTATTTTTTGTTCATCTCATTTATTTATTCCAATGTAATCTCTTCCAGTTCGTTTTTTATTCAGTCGACCTTCAGTGTTACCTGTGCCTGGACGCCAATGCGTTGTGTATCGCTCTCAGATTTGCTAAAACATGGATTTTGTGGATTCATAAGATGCGACGCGATTTTTCCGTCAATCATTCGTGATCTGGATTTTGAATTTTATAAATCTACGAGGAAGTGTTTTGTGAAAATGGGACTGTGTTAACTTTTAAATCAAAGTGCTCAGTGTCTCTATGTGCTACCGTTGTGATGATGGAACTTCCGCATTATTTACTTCTTTTGGCACGGACTTCATTAGATAATCTACACTTGCTATCCATGGATCCTCCTCAGTCACCTAAGTTTAATGTGCCTCTATGGCAACCTTGGGTAGCCTCTCCCCAAAAAGGTTCGTTACAATTGAATATATAAAATTCAAGTATTTGTTTGTCATTTCAAAATATGTTAATTTGCCTGCATCTGAAATATCATCGCTAACATATGAAAACTCAAAAATATTTTATTTTATTTTTTTTTATATCTAAAACGAATGTAAACTGTTTACCCGATTTTGGCGGGATTCAAACTCTGTAACTGTCATAAGATATGTTTAAGCTATCTTTTTACTCGAAAATGTTTAGAGTTCCTTCGTAATAAACAAAAAACTGTAATCAGGGATGCATGCAGGCGGAACATCGCGTGGCAGTTCCCTTGTAATAAATATACATCAACGCTACATTCAAATACGATGCTGCATTTGCATTTCCCACTACTATGTTTTTAGGCTTGACAAAAAAAATATTTACGATCAAATTACTATTTAAATATTTAAAATTATCGCACAAATTAACCGCATGTGGATTTCATTTGCATTTGAATGTTAATTTGGTAGTACATAGTACTCGTAACAAAGATAAACACTATTATACACATATGCTCTATTTAACAGGATATGAGGTTTTGAACTTATTTAATAGAAGTAAAATTGTCTTGTAAGCTATTTAGACTAATATTCTACTACTATTTTGATATTTGTACAAACTTTCGCTTTTGATTTCGCCGGCACTTCGGATATGAAAAAATCTCATTCCCGGCTAAACCATAGACAATGAGATAAACAAGTTCTATGGTATGCTATTTTGGTCTATGGCATTAGATTAAATATTTTTTAACAACATACTAAAATTTTATTATTTCTTCCCATATAGGCTTCCCATATTATTTTCTCATTAGGATATTAAATATCAATTGTATAAGAGGTACAAAAGATAATAGTCTTTCTTTGTTTTCATTATAGACATGTTAATATAGATAGGTAGGTACAGGCGGCAAATTTGTTAAAAGGTCATTTCATTGGTAATTTCATAATTTACGTTATATTAATCTTATCCTATCATTTTGTCCTTATATATTTCTGCTCACGGAATACCTAAATCGGTATAAATGGCGTCGCTATAGTGTATAACTTATATAAATTATATGCTTTTTCCGATATAATTAAATATTTTTTAAATACACTGTTCTATCATTTAAAGAGGTTCTTATTTTTTTTACAGAAACGCCAAGTACGGCATCTAGCGGCGAGTCGGAAGGTGACCGCACGCTGTCTCCGGAGGCGCCTCGGGCTCCCCAACTGAAGGAGTTGACGGGCAAGTGGCGCAGAGAGAGACGATCTACCCGCCTTCCTGAGTACAGGCCGAAGTAAGTTTTTTTTTTTATAATATAAGAGTAGCAGACGAGCATGCAGTCCATCTGATGGTAAGTGGCTACTGCCGCCCATGGACATCTGTAACCAACCCCAGATAGGATTAGATATTCCTACCTGAGGTCGGCCACAGATGCGCCGCTACCCCTGAGGACTAAGCTGGAACGCCTCGGAAAAGTCTGTCTCAAGTATACAAGTAATCAGTCATAGCTACGTAGCTTTGGTCCAAGCAACTGTCTATTGACCATCTCTAGTGACCATCTTAGTCCTGAAGAACGGGTGTGTGATCGGCAGATGTCCATATATAATCTACTCCAGATAGGACCTGAGGTCCGTCACACATGCGTTGCTACCCATAAGCACTTGTCCCTTGCTTCACTCTTCAAACCAGTTTTTATAAGGCAGAAGTAGGGATAATCTAATTAATTTTCTTGAAAGTATGTAATATCAATTATGATATAGATAATAATATTTTGATGTGCCATTAGATATATTATTTAATATGCACTAGAATCTAGATATAAAAATATTCCGTTACAACAAACAAGATTTAGGTTCCCTATTAAGATTACAAGTCATCTATCAACTGCCAAGAGTAAAAATTATAATAATTAGTATTAACACTTTAATTAACCAAGCAATTTACGAGTAAAAATAATGTACATTAAATCAATGTACATTAAAGAATGGATATAGTTGTGACTCTACATTCATTATTTTATGTATGTAACTATTTTGCTCAATTTGCTCTGGCGACGCGATTCATTTCTATATTCAGAGCGGACTAGCAGTTTTACGCGGACTGTACTATACTATATATTTTTTCTATTTTTTCTTTCTTTATTACTGGCCTCAAAACAAAGCACAGCTTAGTCAAATGTTAATCAAATTTTTTTTTTAGATAACCTGTACAAAATCTGGAGGCATGGCAGTGCCTCCGCCAAGTCGAGCCTATTTATTATTCATATATTTACTAGATCCACAGCTTAATAGAATTTATGATATTTGTTACTCAAAATTAAAGTAATAGCCAAAAATGAATAAAATAAAATGATAATATTTATAATGAATACGTGATATATTTATTAATTTTAATATTGTCTACACTAATATTATAAAGAGGAAATCTTTGTTTGTTTGGTTGTAATGAATAGGCTCAAAAACTACTGGACCGATTTTAAAAATTCTTTCACCATTCAAAAGCTACATTATCTACGAGTAACCTAGGCTATATTTTATATGAAATATATTTGATAAATAGATTTTGAGGCCGTACAAAGTTTGCCGGGTCAGCTAGTATATTATAAATAAACAAAATATTGGAATGTTCCAGAGAGAACGGCAAGATGGCGCTCCGGTCGCAGTCGTTCAACGAGCGCCGCGTCGCGCCGCCGGTGGCGCGCGCGCAGCCGCACAGCGACGGCGAGCTCTCGGACGAGACCGACGACACGGCGCTCTCGCACATCAGCAGAGGTGAATATCAGTTGCCAATGCCTTCTTAATTACTGAATATTGTGATTGTTGCCTGAGGCACAGGAAGTCCTAGATAAATGCTACAGCCGCACCATAAAATTGCAAATTTTACGGATTTTTATCCACATTTTCTTAATTCTATATGAGTTGTGGATCCGCGACCGCGTGCGGAGACGGTTAAAAACCGCTGCATGAGATCTAAGCCTTACATGTTTTTTTTTGTAAAATTAATGTAGTCTTATTTGCGATAACATAAGTTTGTTAAAGATAGGAATATCTTAATACGGAGCCAATGGTCGCCTCAGATCATTTAAGGTACTCGTATGTATTTATGTTAAAACTAACACTAACACTAAATACTGCCTATTTAAAGGTTTATTTTTCATATTAAGTGTAAAGCGATCTAACCAATTAGGTTTTGACTAAAGATAATTTAAACGATTTGAATCATAATTCCTAGATCTCTGAGCTACAATTAAACGGTGTAAAAATTAATGACTAAGTCAATTGAGCGAAATAAGTAGAGAGAATTTATTAATCTTTAGACGTAAAATACGTAGAAAATAAGTGTAACAAAATAATTTTGATGGCGCTTACTTTAATATTTTAAATTTACTTACCAGCATTTACTTCGTTCTTCATTTAATTTTTGTAATTATTAGAGATGCGCCGAATATTCGTTTGGTATTCGGTATTCGGCGTATTCAAACTCAAATCCTGTGAAGAATGTGTTGAATAAAGCTAATAAAATAAAGCGATTAAACTTCAAATCAACATTTATTTTGATACCTCAAGTCAACACATTTATTACTAAATCTATAGTTAGTATAGTGAATGTTTATTTTAAACCTTAAATCAGTATTTATTTTAAAACTCAAATCAACATTTTAGAGTGTTAATGAACACACATAATTGGCAAACTGACAATAAAGTAATGGTTAACCGAATAATTCGGCCGAATATTCGGTTCGGTAAACCGAATATTATTCGGTATTCGGTTATTCGGTGAAACCACTATTCGGCGCATCTCTAGTAATTATCATAGCAGCTATAGTAATAAGCACTTTGTAAAAAACAAATATCTACGAGTACAGTACACGAAACAGACTAATAGACAGCGGCTCGGTAATAGTGTTCCGTTTTCAAACTTTGGGTAAAGATGTACTGGAAGAAAAAATACCTTAATAAATAGCTAAAGGCCACCATGTACTATTTAAATAGTAGTTATTATCAATATCGAAACATTTTTTTTATTTATGTATTTATTTATTTATGTGTGTCGTACAGCGCCGCCGGAGTACCCGGGCGCGAGACACGAGGCGCCCATCGACATGAGGTTACGTGCGCGGCCGCCGCCGCCCTACAACCGGCCCTCCGTCATCAAGACCAACGACACGCCACCTGGTAAGTAACATACCCTTTCATAATATAACTAGGTAATAAATAAAATAAAAGTAAAATAGCCTTTATTACTGAGGATATGCATACACTAACATAACAAAAGTTTTAACATTATTTTTTATTTAAAAATAAACACAATAAAAATATAATAATTAACATAACCTCTTATGTTAATTATTATATTTTCTCAGGTCTATTGTAATTATTGTATTTTATCAGGTCTCTTCACTCAGTTTGCCTCCTGGCAAAGGCCTCCTCTAACTCTTTCCACTGAGCCCTGTCTCTTGTGACTCTTCTTCAGTACAGTCCCGTGTCTTTCTAATTTCATCTTCCCATCTGCAATATTGTTTACCTCTACTTCTTTTGGAATCTCTGGGATACCAATCTGTAATTTCCTTGCTCCACTCCATTCCACTTTTCCTTTTTAGAGCGCATCAAATGGCCAGTCCATTTCCATTTTAGTAGGTCTATCCTTTGCAAAATATCTGTAAGTTTGGTTTCTCTTATATCGATATTCCTAACTCTATCACTTTTTCTGAGGTAAAGAATGCTTCTCTCCATAGCATGTTGACATGTTGCATAATATAATTAGGTGTACCTTAAATACTGTGCGATGGAGTAGCAAAACGTAACGAATCCTAAATGTCTGACAGTTCTCTAAAAAGACAAAAGTTCTAAGAAGTTATTTCCCTACCACACTCATATCGGGTAATCTCAGATGACAGTTGTAGCCCTAAGGACCTCTAAGGATTCAATTACTTTTAGTATTCTTTTTTAATTTGAGTGTATCGCAATATCATGCCGTTATGGCTTAAAAACACTTTTAGTAAAAAAATATAGAAATAAGATTCAAATAAATAAAAGTTCATATCTGACCATGTAATTTTTCTGCTATTCTAGGTTCAATGTCGATGTGTGACCCCGTGATAGACGAGCATTTCCGACGCTCTCTCGGCGACGACTACATGAACTTATTCAAGAAGAATTCCACCCCAGAAGCTGTTGCACCCGGTCCCAAACCAAACACGAAGGACCGGGCGAGCAGCCCCATACAATTCAAGGCTGAGGAACCGCCGAAACCGGCCAAGATCATCGCGATGGAAGTAGATGACGCTAGTGTCTCCGTCGACGATCATTTCGCTAAAGCACTCGGTGACACCTGGCGGCAAATACAGACATCGCGGCTAAAAGATAACGAAAAGGCCCAAGCTAAGGGAGGCGTGGATGACCACTTCAGCAAGGCGCTAGGAGACACATGGAAGAAGATACAATCGTCAAAAATCAATCTCACAGACGAACCGAAACCGAAAGATCAGACGAAAATAATTTCAAGGAGCGGAGTCGTTATTTAATGAGCAATTCACCACTAGGCGGTTCGGTTTACGGCCTTGTTAAATTTACGAGGCATTTCATGAATCCAACTGGAGTGTCGATAAATTCTCACTTGTTTAACGTAAAGGACGCTAATTTATTAGGGCGGTTCAGTGAAGCCAACTTAATGGCTTTCTCCCTTTTTGAGGTAAAATTAGTGGTTGTTTGATTGTTACTTAAGGGATATTTACATAAAAAATGTGTTATAAAATTACCAAAAATATATTTTTAACGATAATATTACAATCTAAAGCTGTTGTTCAATCTAATTAATTTATAGTGGTATCCAGTTAAAAAGGATAATAAGAATAATTTAACAGTGAGATAATTTAACAGGCCAAAAACACAGTTTTCAATTAGTAATGAACACTTTCTTACCCATTTTTTGGGGATATTGGGTCGACTTTAAGTTTATTTCTAATTTTAGGGGAAAAACAGTCGATGGAGTTGGCAACACTGAATTATTAAAACGCCTCGTCGCTTCGACGTAAATCCATGACAATTCTGTTACCTTGTTCGGTTTTTAAGAGATTTCTCTTCGATGTAGTCAATTATTAGTCACCAGTACACACTATAAGTTATTACCTCAATTTATGCGCTTTTGCACAATTCACTATTATGTATGTAGATTTAATAATAAGTAATTTAATAAGCCTTGTAAATAATAGATTTATTGATGGGAAATTTTGAATAAATGTTCACTTTATTTGTATGTATTGTACGTATCGATTCTCATTCTGAGTTATGTTCCTTTTGAAGTGTTTAGAATGTAAGTTGTAATTTGGTTAAGATAAGGGCATAGTTATGAATAAAACTAAGTTCTAAAATAATAATGTTCTCTATTTGCGATTTATGTTTATATATTTTAATCGCAAGACTTGATACATTTAATGAACCAAATGTTTGAGTGGCTGATTTATGACAAAAATATTAGGAAAAAAGAATCTTTACTTATAACTATTTCATTACCAGGCATAGTAATGTGCCAGAGTTTATATATTTAGTGTAACTATCCAAAATGAGTCAAACAATCAATGAATATTAATCCATCGAATGATTACCAAGATGAATTGGCAATTACAGTTCATTACATGAATTGCCGAAAGGGCAAATTCGTCAAACCATTACCAAGTTTTATGAGCTGGAATCTCCACTTAAAATGAGAAACGTTTTAGCCAAGTGCGAATTAGTATTTCATATATAATTGAAAACGTTGTAATCTCTCGATGATAAAGGTTTTATTGTGATTATACCTAGTATTGGCAAATGTCTCAATTAATTTTTAAAGACCTACCCATATGCATGTAAAGCATGATTTCGTAGGCCATCTAATTCGTAATCACTAATATATAGCAATGCGCACTTGCGGAATTCTAATAGGTCCAGAATTTATTTTGTTTTTTAAAATAAAATTCGATATTGTGAAAAAAATATATCTATGGCGCGAATTGTAGTGTTACCTTAGAGGTTACAGATGGGTACGTCGCATGGGTCCGGAGTTAATTCTTAGCGATTAACCCTCACTTAAGTTAACGGTGAAACCTTACATGTCAATCGAAAAGATACTTACATGCCCGTAAATTATATAAAGTTCAAAATGTTTTAAATCTACTAATCCGCACTTGGATAATGTAGGATACTATTGGTTTAAAAACCTTGGTACTCTGAGAGTAACCCGTGCCCAGCAGTGGAATGATGGGGTTGATGTTGATAATACGTGATTAACGGTAGCGTCACACCACACAGAGAAAATGTATATTATTGTAGATATCGGAGAAGTGTGAGTAGATCGGATATGGTATTTTATGTGACTTGAATTTTTAAAGTTTAATGAGACATTGGACACACATTTTTTCAATACTTCGACTGCAGATAGGACTTAGTTGAAGTAATACTTACATTGATAGTAATGTAATCATATTTACCTGTAATATACTGGCCTATATTTTATATTTACCTTTTTGGTTGTGAGTCATAATTAATAAAATAGTTCGATTACAGCAACATGTGAACCGTATGTAATTACTATATGTTAAAAACACTCATGAACGTCATTTATATATACTATAGGCATACCAACTTATATTTGTACTTTTGAAATGCAACTGAAAATTATTTCATCCCTTATTTGTTATTTCTAAAATTAATATTCCTAGGGTACCAAATAAGTATTTGCTATATGATATTGCCTGTAAGTCGTATATAATTGATCAGATTGTGTGAATAACAATAAAACTTATTTAGGAACATTTATTTGCTTTCAAGGTCTCTACCGGATCATACTTATATTGTTTATAAATTGATGCGAATGAGTACAATATTTATTCATGTATATTTAATCGCCTGTCAACATTTAAGGGATAATTCCGGATTGTAATACTTAGTACTAAGCATATCCATGTTTTGATGCGATTTAGTACAATACTTTTTCGTTTATATTTATTTGTCTTTCAAGATTTTTACCGGAGCATACCGGACGACTTGTAATGACTAATCCTATGTCTATATGTGTAGCACGTTGTAAATAATGGTTTTCTATTTATGCACTATAATTACTGGAATAGATGTTATTAAGGTAAATAAAACACAAATCTGTATATCTTGTTTTATTTATTAACTACATAACACTGATTTTACACAATTTTCATACAATAAACATTAATATCATAATTTTCAAAATTTAATACGAAGTTATTTAGATATATAATATTACGAAATGATGTATCTATTAGGTGTATATTAGAAAATAATTATAAAATACAGTCGCCGGTAAACGAAAACACAGTTATTAGATAAATCTACATACTTCAGACTTTCCATATAATGAGCTTTCATTTAACTTGTTCTGTTAGTATGTCTGAGAGGGTTAAAACTTGCAACTGAATTGTAAACCATTTAACCTTAGGCTTTGATAAGTGTGTGATAAGTTTTACTCATCTAAGATCCGAACCGATTAAGCTTAATTGTTTCATATTCGTTTGGTTGGAATGACAATTCGTGATTAATTTTGTGACGAAATTACCACGCTTTTATTAGCTGGACCTATATGTATGTATGTAACGGAATCTTTGAACTCTATTTTTACTCACTTTGAACAGTTCGATTAATTTAATTTTGAACAAATGTAAAGAACCGATGACAATACACAATTTTAATAATTTTATCCCATTCTCCTTATCGGAAACTTCAGGAATCAGGATTACCGATTTTATTTGTGCGATTTTAACGTGGTTTTTATTTTTTTAACTATAATTATTTTAAATTCATTATGGCGGATGCCAGATTGCAAGTATTTTATATGCACCCTCATCATATGCATATTAAATAAAAGGGTTTTCTAATATGAATACTAAAAACAAAATGACGTAATGGTAAATTTAAGCTGGCGCCGATCTAAGATAGCGAACAATTTTTTTTATTCACTCATGATATGAGTGTTGAATGAAAGGATACCTATTGCTGAGACAAATACAAAAAAGCTTCTTTAGAAAAACTTTTTAGATATACCCTTTTAATAAAATGAAGGTAAACCTACTTAAAGTCGATAGCAAATGCTTATTTAATGCTGTGCATAATCTATATTTATTTCGTTCATAACAGACTAACATATTTTTAAAAGTTTAGAAGATTATCATCTCGTACCTACACTTACTTGGTGAATGTGATGTAGGATTATTTTCCATTTTGAAAGGGGTCTACGGACGAAGTAAGAAAATCCATACACAGCAGATTCAGGTGAACTTATTAGGTAAGTACCATTTGCTCTTATTAACATTTTTGGTATAATTGAATTAAATTGGATATGCGTAAGCGTTGCATAGAATAAAAAATGTCGTTTTTTTTTTAAATGAATCGAATCTGTTTCTTATTACTATAATATTGTATTGTAAAAGTTTAACACCAAAAGGTAGTAAAACGTAATATAAATAATAATGTACTTTCTAAATTCTTTAAGCTTAACTAATCAATAAAAATACATATTACAATAAACTTATCTTATTAGCAACATAATTACGCTTTAATACAAAATGAAATATACCTAAAACTTTCTACTAATAATAATAGGCAGGTAATCATAATTATAAAACGTCCCACTGAAACAAATGTGAAAAGGCCAAGTTTGGTTCTATTTTCGGCACCTGAATGAGTGAGAAGCCGTAGCCGTAGCCCCGTAGCTTAGCTTTAAAATAAAGTAAATGTTACGACATTCTTCAACTGATTTGAGTGAAATAATTTTATGTTATTTCAGTAATAGGCACCGATAGAATTGATAACTTTTACATTTATTTTTCGTAGGTTACCATTTTTAAAGATTTGTTATAGATAGGCACATTTGTAACGTTATCAACCTTACTTAAGCTTTTATTAATAGGTGCATACTTATCATAAAACATATATGTATTAAAATAATTATAGAACATCATTAAAATAGAATATAACATTGCAAATATTTAGATAAACGTAATCCAAAGTTTACAATAATTGGCAGCATCGGAACAAAATATTTTAATATCTAATGTAATAATATATGTACAACTTATATTCTAGTTCTAGGTCTATAACATTTAAGTATTCACAACAGATGGCGCGAGATGAGGCGGGCGATGATTACCCGCTATTCAACTGCAGATCGTCCACGTTCAAGCACTGAATTCGAATGGTGCTAGAGAATTATACACTCTACCCACACACTCGAATGCAGTTGTCAAAACATGGCTCTATTGCTTCTTTCTTCAGAACTCTATCTTCTTTCCATTTCCATCGATCTTCAGTCCCAGCGAAGCCTAACACATAATTTATACATCAATATACCTTAAAGAAATAATTCCAATACATTTTCGACATTTTAAAGTGGACCGGAAGTAGGCGTAGTCTTCCGCCGCCGCCAGTGAAGACTTCACTTTGATAAAATTATATTCTACCTTAGCGGGTAATTGAATTCATACCTCCCCTTTTAGTCGTGCTACGCACATTCTCGGCTCGGCACGTTCGGCACTACCGATTGCTTTCAATCGTATAAGAGTGAATGAGCAAAATGAATTGAAATGCGTGCCGGCTTTACTGTTCGCCTAATAAACCCAAATCGAAAAAGTGCGTAACATTTTCTTGTATTCTACGAAGAATCTTAATCGAATCTAGTGTTGAAGACTCTCAGGTGATTGACCCTTATATTGAACTATTGAAAGGTGCGTACTTTTCGTTATATAAACAGACATTTGCGAATGAAATCAAAATCTGCCACATAAACAACTACGAAACACGTGCTTCGAGAGAAAAGGGCGTTGGTCGGATCGACTGTAGAGAGTGATTTATTGCCACGTGAGTGCTATTGGTTCTTCTACAAATCACTGCCCCGATATTCCCAATCCCGAAAAGTCATACGTTGAACGCTTTCATTATTTACGTGGAGCCTAGCCTAACCTGTCCGGCGTATCGATCGCCGCCCGCCACGCTCCACCCTCGCGAACTCAGCGCTCGCTAAATAATACATACTAAATTATGAAAACAAATTGTCCGCCTTACACGGACAGGTATTAATTAAATTTCACGCGGTCACTGGCACTCAAAGGCCGTATGCTTGAATAAAAAATTAAAACCCCCACATTAACTACGTTCAAGTTACATTTCTGTTTATTCGGAAATAACGTGTAAATATCTTGCCCCTACGATGGGCGGGGCTGAAATATGTTTACCTATATGATCAATACACTGTATACAGAAGATTAGAATACATAAGCATAATGCCTGCGTAGCAATGTGCTAAGGCTGGAACAATCGCGTTACGTATTCATTGAAAATGTTGTATTCAATTCAGCCCCTATCTTGAATTTTTAAATTTAAAGGCAATGTAGAAGGGATTGATATTCATGAGCGTCTTAGTAGTAAAAGAATGAACCTTTTCTGAATGAAAAGATCGTTGAGTTAAGAAGATATAGGGCTTATTTTAATTTGACGTGACGTTAATTTTGCAAATAGGTAATACTTACGCTACTTTCTTTACACTTAGATAATAAATACGAACGTTACATACATTTTACTCCGTACTTCTTTTGAGAATTTCTGCACGTAAGTTACTGTGTAAATATGGTAGGCATAATGCAAATACTGGCTGTTATAAAGATACACTTAACACGTAAGCATTTCTAGAACAATTGCCAGCGACCTATATGCGTATTTCATGTCTGCTGTTTTAACGCGATTATAAACTACTTTTGTAGAACGTCTAAGTATTGTTCAGTGAATTTACGTAACTAAAGAGTCAGAGATGAGAATAAGGCGCAAGCTATGTAGGACATTGTCCGGAATAGTACAAGTAATACGGAGTAAATATTATCCCTAGCCGGCGACTATTCACTCTTTATGTACGCCGACTGGGAAGATATAGTTCCACCGAACCCATATTCTTTGTTGAAATAATGTTTTTTACTGTTGGAGTTTGGAGGGTGGTAGTTTGGTTGATAAAATATTCAGTTTAGTTGATTTGATTGCTACTAATTGTAACTACTTAATTGAGAATTGTCTTTCCATTTGATTATGTTCCATATTACGTTGTGAATAACGACAAAACAGCGTAAGCAAACAGAATTTGAAGCAATATTGATTTTTTATAACAATTTATATAAATAGACGTGGGTATATTTTTATTTATTGAGCTCTATAGATATCACAAATTATGAAGTAACTCTATTGAAAATAGCTCATCAACAACCCATTACCTACTGTCCCACTGCTGGGCACGGGTCTCCTCTTATAATGAGAAGGATTAGGCCAAAATAGTTGTTTTAGTAAAAATGTCGATGAAATCAATATTTCGTATGTTAACAAAAATCCTTGTAAATCCCAAACACGAGCCGATTTGAGACGTCACAAATGAAGAGTAGGGTAACAACATCGCGTAAACTAAACCAGGATTTGAACACGCACTGATACTAAACCGTGGTTTGCAGTTAGTTACTGAGTAACGAACACAACAGAGATGAGACTGATGTTTCTCCAGCGGGAATACCTATTTAAGGCAAACAGTTGTTCCACGCGAAGGCACCGGGACAATTAGCTAGGTGCATCCTGTCACGAGCTACCGCATCCCAGACAAAGACTGTAAGGGGATACTTCCTCTAACAATGCTTCTATTGGGATCTGGGGACGCCTTACCGCTGTGCTCGTCAGAGAATCCTGCTAAGTGAATATTTTTGTAGCGAGCCATAATAAGGCGTTAGTATGCATTTTTTGCTACATATTTGTGTTTTTTGTTCCAAATAATAAAATTGAGTCCTCTGACGATTGCAACCTAAATGTAACATTTCAATAGACTACAAGTCTAGATGCTTATTTTATTTTGATCTAAACAAAACCAGGTATGACCAATGATATATAGTTTTTATATATCATTGAGTTGGACCATGTACTTGCCCGGTGTAAAAATAAGTCTTATTTTTTCTCAGAGTAATTCAGGTAAATCACGACAATATCTAGGATATTTTATGCAATTTTGATTACATAAATAAATAATTAACGTATTAATAATTCATTTTATCATTAATTAAATGAAAATTGAAATTAAAAAAAAATGTGAGCCGTCACGGGACGCCTGGCAGATGTGAAACATCGACATTATTTTGTAAAAGTAATATGCAGAAAAGAACATATTGTGATAGGAACTAAATATGACATAATGATAAAATAAAATATTACGATTTTTTTCCAGATAACGATGACTATTTATTGAATAAACATTTATTTTCATTAAATACAAAAATTTACGAATTTATTTGAGTGGGAGAGAATCGCACAGTTGATTGCGCATGGCGACGCGTCGCCACACCGTACACACTACTGCATATAGACTGTATATATATACCATCGTATATGCGCCACGGCATGCGTCGCCACGCCAGAAATCGGTTTTACGTGCGGCTATAGATGTTTCACATCAAAATGTATAGGTAGGTAAACACCAAATAATTATAGCGTACATTTCTAAAACATTACGGGAGTGCTACCGTAAATTAATTTGTAGACGACAATTCCAAAATGTAATTCTTATGCGAATAAATCTACGATTCGATTCCGGCGAAATTGAATTTTCTTAATTAGCTAACAATCAATTGGGCAACCCTCAAATTACATTCGTAGATAAGTGGGTAGGTAACCAAATAAATTGGTAGATGAAAAGAATATACTTATCGTAAGTACTTTTTATATTAGCAATCAACCTATGATTGTTGTGTGAGTGATTTCATTTTTAACCGACTTCGAAAAAGGAGGAGGTTACTCAATTCGACCGTATATATATTTTTTTTTTTTTTTTTTTATGTTTGTTCGGCGATTTTTTCGCGATGCCGCGACCGATCGACATGATTCATACACCATTGTATGCGGCTAGTTTCACAGGGGGTCCCATTTCGAGGAAATTTGAAAATTTCCGCCAGTTTTCCTGGAAAATTGGAAAAACCCGATTTCATATAAACTTGTATAAGTCGAGTATTTCTTAACCAATTTTAATTTTCTTTTTTTCATATGAAAGGGTGTTTCATTGCGGTACATTCCTACCTTAACATTAGTATGCTCTGATGATTAGAATTTAGGTTATGGGGTGGAACTCATCATCACTACCCCTGCTTTTTTCATATTTTATGACAACTTACCTTCTGCCCACTCAATTCTCATGAAACTTAAAATGAACATTGAGTATCTGGGTTAACTTGATATGATGGAAAATTTGACCTTCAACTCTTCAACCCTGGTAATGCAGAAGTGCCTCCTGCCTCAACCATACAAGTTAGGCATTTGGAACTTATGGATATTCAATAAAATCGATAAGTTGAGATATATGATGGAAAATTTGACCTTCTACTCTTCAACTCTGATAATGCAGAGGTGCCTCCTGCCTCAACCATACAAGTTAGCCATTTGATGCTTATGAATATTCAATAAGATTGATAGGTAGAGATATATGATGGAAAATTTGACCTTCAACTCTTCAACCCTGGTAATGCAGAAGTGCCTCCTGCCTCAACCATACAAGTTAGGCATTTGGAACTTATGGATATTTAATAAAATCGATAAGTTGAGATATATGATGGAAAATTTGACCTTCTACTCTTCAACTCTGATAATGCAGAGGTGCCTCCTGCCTCAACCATACAAGTTAGCCATTTGATGCTTATGAATATTCAATAAGATTGATAGGTAGAGATATATGATGGAAAATTTGACCTTCTACTCTTCAACTCTGATAATGCAGAAGTGCCTCCTGCCTCAATCATACAAGTTAGGCATTTGGAGCTTACGAATATATGATGAGGTCTTTGAGTAGAGACATATGATGGAAGATATGACCTTCAATTCTTCAATCCTGATAATGCAGATGTGCCTCCCATGTAAAGTATATAGAATATACATTTCTTGTAATGAAGTTGCTAGACAGAGACATATGATGAAAAAATTGACCTTCAACTCCTATCTCTTTTCTTAACTATTGAATTAAGGTAAATTGGACCGGTTCACTCGCAGAGTTTTACCACCTAGTTTGATTTATTTACTTATCTGTTCCTACCTAACCTAGCCAATAATTAGTATCTCATAAAGCCTCGCCTATAGTGTTTCGTATTGAATTGGTTAGGTTAGGTTGGAACATATAAGACAATATAAAACTAAGCGAGATGGCGCGGCAGCGCCCTGCGAGCGGGTGGGTCCAATCCGTATGAATTCAGGCCTTACCTTTATTCATGATCACCTTTATACAATTTTACATAATATTAAATAAACGTTAGCATATCATCACTAAAAAGGGCGAAAAAAAAATTTTAACAAAAAATAAAACCGACTTCTATGTCACTACAAAGTAAAAAATAATTGAAATAAATGTTGGTTTAGTACATATTTCTGAAGTCGGCGCTCATATTGGACACGCTGTTTACGCTGTTATCAAACGAAATATATTGAGCGCCGACTTCAGAAATATGTACTAAACCAACATTTATTTCAATTATTTTTTACTTTGTAGTGACATAGAAGTCGGTTTTATTTTTTTGTTAAAATTTTTTTTTCTTCAAAGTATAACACAAAATATTAAATAGGTATAGTCCGCGTAAAACTGCTAGTCCACTCTGAATACAGAAAAGAATCGCGTCGCCATAGCGAATTGTATGACTACCTGCTCACAACAACTTCAGAGCGGACTAGCAGTTTGGCGGGGACTATACGTGTTAACTAGTTGTAGGTATATGGGAAAATTACAAAACCAACACAATACAAGACATATACACAATAGGGACAACCATTATCAAAGATAGTCTTTGGTGCCTCGATAGTAAAGATCATAGACATAGTATTCAGGACACAGTAAATCTAGGTCAGACACGAAGGCTGAAGGCAATTGCCTAGTCATCTATTATTTCATGATTTGAACATTTATCTCGTTTGTCTTGAACTATGAGAACGTGTAGGGATATTCACAATTTGAGGTTTAGGCGCATTAGGCCCCTTTTATACCTTACAGACATTGAACGTGTCAGATATGAAACGTTTCGGACAGAAACATATATTTAACAATATTTTTAAAGTGGTGGTGGTGGTGTTAAAGTTATAAATATACAAATTGTTTGGAAAAAATGGATTTTGCATCCATTTGATTTGATTTGATTTTTCTTTTTTTCGTTCGATTTTTTTTCAATTTTTTGTAGGTAAGGTTGCGTGAGTCGTACCCCTTAAGGGAAAAATGTTGTAATGTTTGGGGTAATTTAAATTAATCTTTTGCGTTAATTAAATCTTTAGTTATTAAAGTATCATATAGAATTAAAAAAAAAACATATTTTATTTAGATAGTGATTTCAACGTTTTTCCAAAATGTACCTAAAGTAATACCACTGGAACTACCAGTGGTTCTTTGACACCCATTTGGTGTTTCCCTGTTTGTGCGATAACTTTGAAAGATTTCAAAACCATTTGTAAACGCTTACATTATTAGTATTTTGATCGGGATTGATTGAACGAAATTTGCTGCTAGATATATTTACTTCGTGTTTATTAATTCCCAATTTCACATTTCTAAGATCAATAAAGCTTTCCTTCATTCCTAACTTCCTGCTGTCAAGTATAGTATCTTATTTTGAGATAACATACTATGTTTAGCTCACAAAGGCAAAAAATGTGAATAATTTCTAACAATGCCTAAGCCGTACAAGGTACGGTTTAAGTAAGTACTTAAGAATTCCTTAGAGGCATATAGTCCTGGGACTAGAATAGGGCTACAGTATCCCCTGCCTGTCGTAAAAGGCGACTAAAAGGGGGCTTACGGGGTTGCGGGCGGCAAGAGTGGGAGCTCGAACCGTCCAACAAGCAACCCCAGGAAGGACGGGGGGGTGTGTCATACCGTCGTAAACACCAGGTGTGCGGAAGTAACGTAAACTGCTCCCCCCAGGGCAGAGCCCGATAGGGGCATCGCGCTTGAAGGACTCCGGTTGTGTTCCACGGAGTTTTCCACCAAGCGCTGAGGACGGCCACCGGGGGGGGGTAGTGCGGCAAAAATCCCACATAACCCGGCGTCGCTCCCACGTCGTCAGGTACCTTTTGCCCCTCGTAAACAAAAAAAAAGGTACGACTTAAGCAACAATACATCAAAATTTGAAAATAATATTGCTGACCATAACCTTTACAATTTTTATAATTAAATTAATGGTAGAATGTGTCAAAAATGGAAAAGAATCACAGAAATTACCTTAACAATCGCACTTCCCCTGAAACGTCTTACAAATGAACTTAAATGTTTAGTGAAAACATCGACAAAACTTGTTTTTTTTAATATTTAAATTAATGGTGCCGGCACGGTGCCCTGTTATTTTTGATTGCTCGCACAACTAACTAGTGTACGTTTGAAGCACCAGAAATCGCTTTTTGTACATCGTTGTGGTACGATTTAGGGGCTGGTAAGAATTAAGCTACATTCCCCTAGGTACCTATGTAGTTGTCTGGTATCTTCTTTCTATGATTTAGACCTGATTTTATAGCCTTTGCGGCTTTTATTGTTAAACTTTTATCAAAAACGCCATACGTCCCAGTAGTTACGTAATTAAATATTTTCATATCTTCTCTATCTTTTTATATAATCTTTTCATCTGTCTCTTAATCTAATTTTGGAAGTAATTTAAAAAAGTTTCCACATTACATTTTAATTCATTCGCGTTAGTAATTTTAAAAATAATTTGATGTAACGTCATTAAGTTTATTGCACCTTCCGTGTCACAATGTGTCACATTTTATGGACCTTCCCTTCATAAAGATGTGATATGAATTTATGGATATGGATACCTATGTAGATATTGCAGAGAAAAAGTATTACACATACATTGACTGGTCGCGTGGCACTGAGGTCACCATTCTGCTTTAATACGGGATGGTCCAGAGTTCAATCATCCGAGTTTGAGTTCAAATTGAGATTCATCTTGTTTATCTGGGCGTTTGTATTTGTCAATACCACAGGTGACACAGGGAAATCTATCATAAGAACTACAAAGCGTTATTTCTCTACAATAAATAAACGTTCGCGTAGTGGTCGAAAATCGGCCACGTTCATTGGTATAAAGAAGATATTTTATTGATAACACAAAGTTCGTCAATACCTGGCCAAACAAAAGGAAAGAAAATCGGTTTACGTACGAAAGACAGAAATATTTTCAAGAGTTTTGTATTAGCCCATTAGGTGTCTCATATGATATACGAGAGAGAAATCCTAACTGTTTTGTCTTAGCCTAGCTATATCATATGAACAGAATGCAGAAATAACAAAATATATTTTATTGCAACATTTCTCAATCGTAACTGCACCTTGTCACTTGATGCTAGCACAGGGGATCCAGTTGCGTTGAAACCACCGTGTGCCGTGAATAGAAATTGTATACCGTCGTGTTACCATTCAATACGTAAGGCGTGGAGAAATACGGCGCCACGCTGGGCCTCTATTAATTGTCTCTCAATAGACACAAGTAGATCATTATGTTTATTTAATTACTCATTACTCAAGTAAATGCAGTAGATCATTATGTTACGTAGTACCTATTTGCAGTGTTGCGTCGATATAATAGGTACATTGAACGGTCTTTACTTTACTAATATTTAAAATTTGTAATAGGTTCGAGCGTCTGCCCGTTTGAATTGTTAGCTAATTTTTTCGGAGAAATCATAAATATTTTTGAAGTAAAAAGTACTTTCCTCCACGCCTTGTAATTTTCATGTACTTAAGCGTAAAATCCCCATTTAAATCGATTTACTTATTTTCAAACCAAGTTTTCATGTTTTAGTAACATACAAACAAGCATAAAAATCTAAAAATCCCCCTGATGCAATTTCAAAATTTTATTCTTCACCAACCCCAAGAAGAACTTATTTTAAAAAATAAAAATATATTAAGCACATTTTATACAAGCATTATAAGTGTCATGTGAACGTTAGCAAAAAGATATAATACCTGATTATAATACCAACTAAGTATATTTTTAACCGACTTTCAAAAGAAAAAGGGTTCGTAAATGAAAGACTTAGTCTTTCATTTACGAACTATACCTACTTAGTACCTAAGTCATATTGCAGGTAAGTAATACTTTGTATACAACCTACTCATACATTATTGCCTGCAAAGGTACTGAAAAGCTTAGGGACGATGAATCTACCAACATTTTATTAAATTCCCCTTATTACGTAGAAGTAGGAGATGGCGGCGGCATAAAATTGATCTTTCATAAAGAACCGACACGAATTATAGCAGAACGTTTTGCGGGAAAAAGTAAATTTACCGACGTAACAAAAGTAACACAAATGACATTTATTTCTTCGAATCACTCGGTAAATAGGTCGCTGAAACTCGAACAAGGAATGGAACGGCTATTTAATAAAGTACATGTCTAAGTCAGCGAAAGTAGGTGTTCTGTTTTCGAGAAGTTTGTTCGCGAAACGGAATATACGCCACTTGCCTACTCCTTGCGTCGTCACAGCGTCTGTTTATTAAAGTCCTACAAGTCCTCCCATTGCATTCAGCAAAGTTTAATTTTATTTTCAAGAAGCCTTTTGATGTCGAGAAACGAGATCTGCGCCATTTTATGATATCGCGTTCCACAATAATTGTAAGTTTTGTGGTGGAAATCTTTGTGGTGTAACCGCGGCCTTACAGTAGCTATGTAACAATGTTCCCGTTTAAAGCAAATAGCGACGCCTTCATCGTAATTGACTTTATCGACTTCATTTAGAACTCCTGCTCTACCTAGACGGTTAAATGTCAATAGACATTAACTGTGGAGATTAAGCTATAAGTTACAGTTAGCAAATTGTCTACTTTTATAAACATTTATTACTACTTTAGGTGAGTAATCTTTCAACCTAATTTGGCTTTAGAGGGTTCTATATAATTTAGAATTAATGAAACCTCAGACAAGACAACAACTTGCTAACGTTAGTTGATACCTTAATTAAGCCTCGAGGAAGTTACCTTAGAGCTTATTTCACAATATTCCAGGAAGATCTCTTCGACAAAATTAGTGGCAAGTTTGTGGTCAAGTATGTAAGTCTATTCAAGTTGCCACTCGAATGTTTAACGACTCGATAGGCAAACAGATCTTCGCCGGGACAAAGAACAGGAACAATGGGTCGCTTAGTAAATATCCTTTATCGTGCCTACGTCCGCATCCCAACCGAGCATCGCACGAGGGTTGACAGATACAACAACTAAGATAAGATGTAAAACATAATCTAATTAATGTGTTATTAGGTTATTACACATCAAAGAAAATGTTATATTAGGTACATTATTGTGGTTTTCTTCTGCTGCTTCAATTATGTCGGAATTATCTTTATTATTATTTCTTCCACTTTAGCGTTGCTGTGTTATAGTTAATTAATTGCTAAGTTAGGATCGGATGCCCATTCATAGATTAGGAATTCTACCATAGGTAATTCCTCAAGATTACCGCTTCTATCCTTATTTAATTGTTTTCAGGAGTATGAACGCAGTTATTAACTGTGAGTAGGACTCTGGATATCTAAGATTTGGTGCCAATTATTCACGAGGTGCATGACCGTTAACAAATTCCATTACCTAAATCTAAACTTGTTATCTCTACTAATTGTCTCGCTCTTGTTTAGTGGCTTTAGTGGGTGATTTAGGAAAACCATAATAACAAATAATTCATAACTATTTCCAGCCGCGATAAGTTTTTCTTTCTTTTGTTTATTAGGACTGTGGTTTGGGACTTCAGAGCTCACCAACCCTACTTTTACTGCTTCCTAAATGTACTGGGCGTCTTCTTAATTACTTTTAGTTTCGACGATTGAATTACCAAATTATCCCTCTGAGAATTTGTATGTCAGGACAGTATAATCATTTCTTACCAGACACTGCTACATATATATTTTAATGTTATCTATTAGTAAAGTTCATTATTCCCACTTTATTTCTTATAGTTTTCTTTTTTATAATATGAGAGTAGCAGACGAGCATGCAGTCCACCTGATGGTAAGTGGCTACTGCCGCCCATGGACATCTGTAATCAACCCCAGATAGGATTAGATATTCCTACCTGAGGTCGGCCACAGATGTGCCGCTACCCCTGAGGACTAAGCTGGAACGCCTCGGAAAAGTCTATCTCCCTTACCACACCCTTCAAACCGGAACACAGCAGCGCCTAACACTGCTGTTATTAGGTAGAAATAGGTGTGGCGGTGGTGCCGCCGGAGTCGAACCACAAAGGGTTATACCAAAGACGTTATAATTATATTGCTTACCTAAAGTGTTTTTATACTATAGAATAGCATACAGCACGATGGACGTCTATAATCAACCCCAAAGAGGATTATTAAATTATAAAATATCCCTCTGAGAATTTGTCAGCACAATATAATCATTTCTTACCAGACACTATATTATGTTTATCCTATGTTCTACTATCCTATGTTATATTTCTACCTAATAACAGCAGTGTTAAACGCTGCTGTGTTCCGGTTTGAAGGGTGTGGTAAGCGAGACAGACTTTTTCGAGGCGTTCCAGCTTAGTCCTCAGGGGTAGCGGCGCATCTGTGACCGACCTCAGGTAGGAATATCTAATCCTATCTGGGGTTGATTACAGATGTCCATGGGCGGCAGTAGCCACTTACTATCAGGTGGACTGCATGCTCGTCTGCTACTCTTATATTATAAAAAAAAATGTTATTCCTCCTATGTTTAAGATAGTGCCTTATGTGTTCTTTATACTATAGAAATAGACCACAGCACGGTGGACGTCTATGATCAACCCTAAGATCGGATAACGGATAACATTTCCAACTAACAGATGCGCTGCTACTTTTGAAGTCTAAGCTGGTAAACCAAAACATTTCGTTCATTCTGTAGGTATAAGACACAAATAGGTATGGTGGTGGTGCTTCAGAAGTCCATCTGCAAATAGTTCTACCTCCTTTATATATGTTATAATCTAAAAAGTATCCAGACATACCTAGGACTCTACAATTTTAATGTAAATATACCAGCAGAATTTAGGACTGTGTTAAAGACATCTAAATATTTAAAGATATAAAGAAAATAATAGATATTAAATATTTAATATTCTATTCTAAAGTTTGCTTTTTCAAACAAATTTACAATTGATATTACAAAAGCCGCCACAGTATACTTAATTATAAAGAGTTCTAATACCTTAAAATATTTTATTTAATTCGCTTTAGATCTGTTTTTGTTTTCGTTTCTCTTGTAAAGAGTATTCTACCTATTCTAACAAATATGTTTACTACAAGTACGTATCCTAGCCAGCAATAAATAATAATTGAGACAATAAAAGAGGTCGAAACAATAAGAACTAGAAGATGTGTCCCTTTTAAATATAGTATTTTTATAGTATGTTTGCTTTCTACTGTTTTTGTTTCTTTTTAATATATCTAGATCAGTGTAGTTATTGATCAAGCTTCTATTAAACGGTGAAACTTGTAAGCGAGCGTAGGTACATTTCACCTTATAATAAGTGGTCAACTGTACCATGAGTTTTCAAAACATCCCACAATTTTACGTTACGCTTACTCAATCCAATATTGTGTTCCGTTTGCTTCAGTAGACTGAGTAGACGTATCAATAAGTAAGTGCATTTCAAGTCTTTCTGTCTGCCTCACATGTTCGAAAAAAGGAGAAACAAAACATAAATGGCCATTTTGTCAATTTAGACATTTAATGTTACGTTCATAGATTAGTAAAGATATTTCGCCGCCTTGAAATTGAATGAAGCCAAAAACGGCAAAAAAGTAAGATCTTTTTTTGTATTCTTGACAAATAACAATATTTTTAGAAGAAATTTACGAATAAATAACTAATACTGCGTAATTTACATAATAAATAAATAATTATTTCAAATATTTTAGGGACATTTTAGCACGGAGACGTGGCAAAACTTTTTTACGCAACTATTTCAATTCTCAAAACTGGGTACATTTTCTTGTTAGGAGTGAGTAATCTTTACTAATCTATGGTTACGTTACTGACACTATAGTTCTGATACAATCCGCTAGGGGCGTTGATTGGAATTTGTATGGGCAAATACGTAAACAAATACCAAAACAGTCATATTTGTCAAAACGTAAAAACTCATGGTAAGGGTACTGGTCACTGCCGCGCCATTACTGAACCAGGGGTCTACATAAAGCCAATTACAGATATGTAGTCACTCTTGAGGACTAAGTTGGATCATATAAATCAGCCGAAATCCAGGGAAACGTAATAACCATTTCACGCTAGAAATAGATGTTGCTATGGTATCTCCTAGGTTTGACTGTAGGTACCTACTCTTTAAAGCATTTTTCAAATATCAAATTCGTTCTTTCCTAATTACATTTACATTTTAAAACATATGTACACTAACGATAGTAAAAACATTTTGGTATTCATTTATCTCATAAAAGAATTTTCATGTTTTTATACGACTTAGCTATCCATCTCAATAGAATGAACAATTTATTTGGGAACAAAGAATAACTAAGTTCGCGTGCCTTATGTATGATATATTTGACCTCTTTTATATTATTTCATGTTTACGTCCTCTACCAAATTGGAAGATATTTCTTTATTTGGTTAGTAGATAAACAACAAAAGCTAATATTTTAAGCTTAGTAAGTGCTTATTGTTAAAATGTAACAAATACGATATGTACTGTTTAGAGAAAAACATAATCAAATTGTGTGATGGGAAAGGATAGCCGTTTTTAAATAAAATCAAAAGGAAAAGCGTAAAAAGTATTTTTAGTTCACCTTTTAGTTAGTGTCTACTAAAATAAGAAATTAATCAAGAAATTTTGGAAGAAAAGGGTACTAGGTATATATTCGGTAATACATACTTTATGGTTAATTCTAATGATTAGGCACAATTTCCAGACAATTAACATAAAAGTAATTCTAAAGTAGAGTAAGAGTAGGTACAATTACGAAGCATTCCGTGTAACTCTGCCACTCATTGTCCGTTAGTATTATTATCAAAGTGTATTGTTTTCAAAAACAACATTAGGAAAACATTGCGGTCCTTATCTCTTGTTTGTGGACAGAATACCGGTCGTTGCGTCCGGAAATAACGGTCAGATGACTCAAGGCGGAAAACTAAAAAGATTGGTGCACACTGCTTAGTAATTTCCGGTCAATTCCTCATTCCATATAAGATATTATCTATATATCAACGTGTATTTGCCTTAGTATAGTGTGCTATTAATAATAAGGCGTGTGTTAGTCAATACACTGGATATTTGGACTCAGATTTATGGCTACACTCGATGTGTAAAAAACGTTTTTGTTAGGTATACTCAGATAATTTAAAAGGTAAAAGAAACAATTATGAAGAAAATATATGTACTTGTATGATATAGGTAATAGTAGATTTTATAAAAACATATAATTAAAAAATCTTCATAAGTAAAAATCATCGAGATATTTGACACAGTTACGAAAACATAGATATGTAAGTGAGTTTATATTTTTGATTGCAATATAAATGCATGATTTATATTTACCGGAGCGAAACCGGTGAAAAACCGGAGCGTGTGAACCGGCCCTAAAATGATAGCTCTTTACACAAAGCTCCATGTTTCTTGTCTATCAACCCTCTACCTTTACAGTGTAATTCTGGCGAATAAGCATTGAGTTATATAACGGACAATAGATGGAAACAAAGGTACAGTTTCAAAGAAACGGAATTTAAACAAGTCAAGTTCCTTAATCCTCTTAACAAACAGGATAATGGTAGGAGCGTTTTGTAAGCCGAATACGTAATTAATGGCTTGTTCATGTTTGCCAGTAAATCCTGCCTTTTGTTTGATATCCCCACTTCACATGATAGATGAACTTTGCGAACAACCCGTTCGCGGAAAACCTGTGGATTATGACAATTTCATTCATAAATTCATGACTTTGGAATTGATTTTATGTAACGGACGGATTTTGTTGGTGAGTATGTGTGAGTAAAAAATTCTACATGTAATTTAAATTTACTCAAATATATAATTTTCTTTTTATTTATTCAAAGTTAACCTACATGGACTCTAAAGAAGGCCGACCGAGATCGCATTGACGCTTTCGAAATGTGGTGCTGGAGGAAAATGTTGCATATTCCCTGGACTGCATTCCGCACCAACAACTCCATCCTTCGAGAGCTCAATGTGCATACCAGACTCTCTTCCATATGTTACGAAGAGTACTGAGTTTTTGGTCATTGCAAGAAAAGATGGAAACAACCTGGAACAGCTAACGGTTACTGAAAGGTGGACGGTAAGCGCCCGAGAGGCCGGGGTCCGATAAGATGGTCGGACCAAATCCGTGCGACACTCGACACGAACCTGCACGAGGTTCTTCACGTAGCAAAGGATAGGCGTAGATGGCGTGACATCATCCATGGAAAAATGACTCCATCACGGGGGGATCACGACTCTCATTAATGAGGAATACGACGCGAGGAGGAAGAACCTACATGTGTATAATTTTTCGCACAAATATCTTTTTTAAAAGTCTGACCCAAAAGAAGACTGAAACCAATTTATTCTGAAAATAAAATTTGATCCACTTTATTTAGTGCCAGACGATTGAACCTCTAACAATGTTAATTAATTATAAATTTTGAAACCTTTCGAAGAAAACGATTTGAAACCAGCAGCAAATATTTACTTTCAATATTATTCCTTAGCAAGTTTATAGATTTTGTAAAGTTAAATAACGGTGAAGACTGATGAAATTGAAAACACAATTTGTACTGTAAATGTTTCATACTTATTACACAACCATTAATTGAAGGTGGTAGAACCCTTTATGGTTCGACTCCGGCGGCACTACCGCCACACCTATTTCTGCCTAATAGCAGCAGTGTTAGGCGCTGCTGTGTTCCGTTTTAAAGGGTGTGGTAAGGGAGACATACTTTTCCGAGGCGTTCCAGCTTAGTTCTCAGGAATAGCGGCGCATCTGTGGCCGACCTCAGGTAGGAATATGTAATCCTATCTGTGGTTGATCACAGATGTCCATGGGCGGCAGTAGCCACTTACCATCAGGTGGACTGCATGCTCGTCTGCTACTTCTATATTATAGAAAAAGGAATTAAACAGAAGAGTACAATATCTACGAAATAAATAAAAAGTAGGTATAAATGTATTTATTCTAAATAATTGTACATTAACCTAGTATTGTATAATCGTTTAGGGCGTCTACTTATTACGTATGCCGTGCTCGCCTATAACTGTGAGACACGACGTTTTATTCTCTGCATTTTATCTTTGTAAATTGTTATTGTGTTTTCTGCGTTGGTGAGCCTCAATTAAATAAATAAATATTTCGTTTAAAACGAAGTAGAAAATTTCTATTCCACTTTCATCACCTAGATAATTTTCAGTTTGATCACCTGGCACATGGGTGTTTATAGGCAACTTCAAAAAATATAATGACTTAACTTCGGACTACAGGCCCATCGATCGAGAGGCCGAGTTTAAACCTATCACTATCACTGCTTTAAAATAAATACATCATCAACGCATTACTGTCCCATTCCTGATCCACCATACGGGTCTCCTCTCAGAATGAGAAGGATTAGGCTATAGCCCACCGCGCTGGCCAAGTGCGAATTGGTACACTTCACATACCTTTCAAAACATTTATTTTATTTAACATTTCTCAGGTGTGCTGATTGCCTCGCGATGCTTTTCTTCACCTTTAAAATAGTTTTTAATACGCGTACAACTTTGAAAAATCAGATCAGAGATTTTAACTTCGGATCCCTCGATCGAGAGTCCTAGTTTCAAGAACTAGGCTATCACTGCTTTATAATAAATTAACAAATATAGTAAAACATAATTCTGAATGGAACATGCAAGTTGAACATACTCGGCGTGAAAGCGTAATGGGCCGTATGAATACACCCCTTATCGACTGGCCGCGGCGCGTGACCTAGTAAACCTGCTAAAAATAATACGGAAAAAAGCCTCATGTGTACTTGCTCGTGTACCAAATTGATAAATTTTATAATGCGCATTAGTGAAGTTAGGCAGAACAGTATTTTTAGGGCAATTAAATATCATTCAATTCATTAATTTGTCATCAAATTATTGTTGGGTTGTTTACCATTTGACACTGTAGTGCTCAAAATTTGATATACTGTTATATCTTTCAAAAAAAAACTATAAAAAAACCGAAATAAAATCGAATCATCGATATAAACTGTTAATTCGAAACACATTTTTACCATTTTTTTCATTTGACAGTCAGTTATATTTTTACGTTCTCTTTTTACCTCTTCCGTGTAAACGCACAGATAACTTTTTTCTTTTCTTTATTAATTCTGTTATCTTTTCTTATTAATTTAGAGCACTCTGTTGCATGAATATACTGATATCGTGCTGATTTCCATACAATTACGCTCTCCAGAGTCCCATTCTCCTGGTTACGTAAGCCATCTGAAGCTCGGTCTATTGTTCCCTCAGTTGCCTACAAATAACAGGCGTATTTAAAACAAAAATACTGCTTTTGTAAATATAGTACGTGTTATTATACGTATTTGTTCATTTTATGGAGTGCTACTCTTCCTTGGTAATTTATTTCAGTCACATTCTATTTATTAAGGTAGAAACTGCTGTGTGGTTCGATTCGGGAGGCACCGTACACATTACATATTTCTGTTTAATAATATCACTTTCAAGCCCTGCTGTGTTCTGGTTCGAAACGTGTAATAACTATAAGGTTAAGCGAATGCCTTGCACGTTTACGAGGGATTTTACCTTAACACTTAAAAATAGCAAGGCAACCAACCTGCGGCCAGGTAGGAGTCTAATTCTATCAAAGATTGGTCACAAATGTCCATGGAGTCAGTAACCGTTTATCATCAGGCGGACTGCTTGTAACATCATCATTGTAACGAAATAGAAGGCTTAGATAAATACGCTTATCTATAAGCCATTATTAAATGAAGATTATGGTGATGACCTGTATTCAATAATTCTTTCATTCATGTCTTTATAGCTCTTGGTGCGTTCCAGATTAGTCTGTAAAATACCATTAACTTCGTACGTAAGTATTTTGTATTAGATCAAGTTAAAAAAATTACACAATTTAATAAATCGGCAAGATCTTTTCATGAAATAATAATTAAGTGTCATAGGATCAAAAGAAAGAAAAAAGTTTCAATATTTTCCTTTTACCTACCTGAATTTATTCAATTTGGCACATCTTGAAGAAATCTAAATTTAATAACATCAAATCTACGGCGGAACGACCTACACTCGAAACTTGAAAGCTTTGATGGGCTTCATACAACGATGAAGTAGCAGAATAGACTCCTAATGAAATACGTATATTTTTTGGTACTATATCACTTATATTGAAGACGTTACACATGCTAATGGAGTATCTGTTTAGATTCATAAGCGAGAAATCCAAATTGTTCAGCATTTGCGATGTCTTACCACTAGATACATACCGCAGTATATACCGCAGCATTTTACATACAGAGATTTTGTAGGTGTAGTCAGTTGCAACGTAATTCAATGTATTAGCATTCCAAAAAAGAACCGAACAGCTTTACACTTTTTCCGTTTAATCTACACAGTTATATCGGGAGTCTATTTATTTACATCGTCTTTGCTTCCATATATCTATTAATAAAAATTTGTTATCCTCTTGGTTTCATTACGACATTAAAAAAAATGGAAATCTGTATTCAATTAATTCTTAACGCAGAGTAGCAATATTTTATAACTTGGACTGCAAAATAAGTATCAAAATTAAATGAAGTTTACTTATAAGCTACTTTGCTGCATTTTAAACTTTTATAATGGAAACCTTTAAGAGCACTTTTGGAAGTTAGGATTAGCTACCAGAGAACGTTAAAATTATTTAAAATATGCTTCCTTGCGCAATTTGCATTCTGTAGGTTTTGTCATTTCTATCTCTAGGTTTTGTCATTTCTATCTAAACAGGATCTTTAATTATTTTTGGGATAAAAAATGTTAAGATAGAATTTTCTATTTTCATGCAAATTCCTTCAAAATGAACCATTTGTAAGATTAGCCCAAAAAAGAAGCATGATACGAATATTTCATAGTAAAACATAACTAAAGAAGTATTAGTAAGATTATTGAATTGGTTGGGGCGCATAATTCTAAATTAAATAAAATCCAACTACAAAAGTGACAAAAATATTATTCATATTCATAAAGAGGGTAAGTAATAAAATGAAGATCGTTTATGGGGTGATAACCACGACACAATTTGATTTTATGCAACAACAACGCAAATCGATCTGTGAACGAAAGCGAAAAACGTAGAAATGACAACGTGAGGATTTTTTTTGGAGATATTTTAAAAAGACGGAACTGTATAACAGTACTCCAGGAAACCAAATCTACTTACGTAAACGTTAAAACTCATATGGATTAAGGATTACAAACCCTGACAATGTAATCTGTATCTGAAACAAAGAGATTAAGTAGTACATAGGTTACAGAACGGAAATTGAAAAGATTTTCTAATAAAAAAATATCGGTTTACATTTAACAAGGCGGGTAACATTTAACAGATTTACAGAACCACTTATAACCAATTGGTAATAAGTCATAATTGACACTCCCCATGTCCGATCTATTACTACTCTAGAGTTAAATGTATTTGATCTGAAATAGTTTATAGGAAAGATAGAAAAGTAATAATATATTCTTTAACAAAATCGTACATGTGTTTGGGTACCCATAACGTTTGTTCTCGTGAAGTATTACGATAATACCTTCTTACTGCTATATGTGTCATGTACGAGGTGCTTACCAATAGGAAATCGGAAGGCAGCTCGTGAAATATTTACTCGTTCTGATTTAGACGTACGTTGCCGTAGGGTTGCCAGATTCTTATAAATAATTTATATTAAATTATTATTTTTAACTTATTTTCACTCGCTTGTACATGTACATTCTCCTTTTTTTCAATACTCCTTAACAATTCTATGAGTAATAAAGAAATTAGGTAAATTGCATTGCATTGGTCTTTTATTGCAATAATATATAAAAATAAGGACCGTTCTTAGTCATCTGATATGGTTTCAAAATTTTAAATTAAGTAGCATACTATAAATCATAAAATTCATACACAAACATTTGTTCATATCGAGATTCAATTTCATTCCGTTCGTTCATGTTTACTTGTTTACGGTTTTTCTCCCCAATGAATATATACCAACATACCCCTTAGTAATTGGTTAACGGTAAACAAACCAATCGTCTCAATTTGCCGCAGTCACTTTTCTTTATAAGCCCGATTGCCAGCCATTTTTCTAATTAAATAAAATCTATTTAGTATTTTATTCATAACGTTAATGGATTTCACCCGACAGAACTTTAAGGTGGTAGAACCCTATGTTGTTCAATAACAGCAGTATTAAGCGCTGCTATGTTCTGGTTTGAAGGGTGTGGTAAGGGTGACGTACCTTTCTGAGGCGGTTTCAACTTAGGCGGTTGAAATTTAGTCCTCAGGGGTAGCGGCGCATCTGTTGGCCACCTCAGGTAGGAATCTAATTCTATTTGGGGCTGATTACAGATGTCCATGAGCGTGAGTAGCCACTTACAATCAGGTGGTCTGCATGCTCGCCTGCTATTCCTATATTATAAATAAAACCCGGTAGGCTCTGAGCCACTGAAAATAACAATGTAACAAATTGTATATTTGTATTCATGTGCTACAAAGAAAAAGGGATTTTCCTTTCCAATCTGGCAATCCTCCGGCCGTTGCTACAGCGTAGAGCTTGGTGGAAATGATATTTATCGTTTTCCGTTCCTAGTCAATCGTTCACAATAGAATTTTATTACAGGCAAAATATCGTAGATGTATCGTATTTTAGATGAAATCAGCTATATACAAAATGTATACGCGAACAAATAGTGTAGGTATTATTTACTTATGTAATATTTATTTCTAAAAGATAATACTTATGTAATAAGAATAACATACGTTAATATTACCTTTTTGAAATATTTTACGACATTATATTTTTAGGTTATATTTTTGTGTAAAATTAAAAAGTTAAGTATTTATTGCGGAGGGTATTCTAACTTTATTGACAACTCTAGATATTTTCGGAGTAAAAAGTGACAGCCGTTAATTTCTATAGATTCTAGAGTACTTTTTAATTATACATTCGCGTGACAGTAGCTTTAAATCATTTCATGCGTTTTAACGCATGATGATATTATACGAGATTATCCAATCAGTCAGCATTTTTTTTATGATACGTATTTGATTTTCCAACCGCCGTAATAACATTATTTTGTGTCTGTATTCATAATGTTTCGAATAAACGTAGTTTCGTTTTGTTATTTAGTTATTTACGCTTAGATTCATCCCACTATCATACAATTTGGATCCGCTCACGTTCCGGTCTGATTCAATATAATCCAATACAATCTAACAACGCTTTACTCTCATACCCTTTAAACCTTCTGGCGTCCATGGTGCTATACATATCTGTGTAGTATATAAAGTATACCTAGGTAAATTTATACAATGACGGAACATTCAGTCTATCTAGCTGCCTTCTAATGATCGAAATTTGTCAATTTATAGGACTGTCAAATGTCTATATTCGGTGGGCTAAACATCAGATGGATTGATGCGCTAAAGTTATTTATAACTAATAACTATGAATCTGTGATTAACAGATAATGTTTGTATGTATGACTGAGTGTGCGTTTGTGCATCCTTGTACGCGTGCGCATGTATATGTATGTTTGATTGTGCGTTTGCATGCATGCGTGGTTGTTTGCGTGTTGCTTATATTGGTATATTGCACAAAATATGAATCGAGGGAAAATACAAAGTAATAATATTAGCGTAGTGGAGTCGTGGTACACTGACATTGCTACGTCTGTTTCGGTTCAATTCTTTGCAAGGACATAAATTTCGTCTGACATCTATTCGTTTCTGATCCGAATTTGTGTCTTCTTATTTATTCGTGTTAAGGAACATTACTGTGCATTAAAACAAAACAAAATCCCGTACACAGAAATACGTAACACTAATTGGACTTCTTTTAGTATTAAAGCAATTCTAGAAACATTTAGGTCTCGAGAGAGGAAGCCTAGATATCTGAGCTAACGATGCCATCTTGTTGAAAGATACCCACTTTATAGATATCGCGTTTCCTTCCTCACCTTTGTAAAAGACGCAGCAATGGATCGGAATATCGGAGAAATGTGCCCTCATATTTTCAATGGAAAATTTTCAAACAGTAACATTTCTAGTACTGTTTATAAAATGTAATTTCGAAATGTATCTAATACAATGTAGTTATTACAAAGTGATCATTTAAATTTAAAGGATGGCTGTTATTTGTATGTGTATAACTATCTTTTATATAAGAGTGTTATCTTATATATAAAATTCTCGTGTCACAATGTTAGTTACTGTACTCCTCCGTAACGGCTTTACCGAATTTCACCAAATTTTATATGCATATTCAGTAGGTCTGAGAATCGGCTACTATCTATTTTTCATACCCCTAAGTGATGAGGGTTTTTCACCCTTATTTTTTTTTATTTATATGGCAACACAACGTTTGCCGGGTCAGCTAGTAGTTATATATAAACCTATCTTGTTAAGTCACATAGATAAAAAAATACATACGCGACGAATAGATAACCACCTTTTTTTAGAAAGTCGGTTAAAAGCAAGAAAATTAGTATCGTACACTAGAGTAGCTAGTTGAAAAAGAATTTTCTCTCCTATTGAATTAAAGCTAAAAGGATATCCAACATCTGAAGTTGGTAAAGAGATAAATGAATTACGAAGATAGATAGGGTTGTAAGAGGCTGGTAATATGAAGGTAGGTGTATGAAAGTTTGCTTTTGACAGAGCGCAATCGTAGGGTATGCTTTCACGTTTCACTGCTCCGTAACTAAGTTTGTTCAACACATTAGCTTTTCAAATAACCGAAGTCAGATTTCACAACCTTACTTGCAACTTGGCTCCAAGTTTTAATACATCATAGTTACTGCTTTGTTTTTATAAGAGTAGCAGAAGAGTTTTTGAAGGTGGTAGAACCCTTTGTGGTTCGACTCCGGTGGCACCACCGCCACACCTATTTCTGCCTAATAACAGCAGTGTTAGGCGCTGCTGTGTTCCGGTTTGAAGGGTGTGGTAAGGGAGACAGACTTTTCCGAGGCATTCCAGCTTAGTCCTCAAGGGTAGCGGCGCATCTGTGGCCGACCTCAGAAAGGAATATCTAATCCTATCTGGGGTTGATTACAGATGTCCATGGGCGGCAGTAGCTACTTACCATCAGGTGGACTGCATGCTCGTCTGCTAATCCGACATTATATAAAAAAAAAGACGAGCATGAAATACACCTAATGGTAAGTGGCTGCCGCCCGTGGACATTTGTAATAAACCTCCAATAAGATTAGATTCCTACCTGAGGTCTACAACAGATACGCCGCTACCCGTGAGGACTAAGCTGAAATGCCTTGGATTTAAGTATGTCTCTCTTACCATACCCTTCATACCACAGCGCAGCAACGTTTAATACTGTTATAATGCAGATATAGGTGTGTCGATGGTGCGACTGGACTCGAACCACAGGGGGTTCTACCACCTTCAAACTTTATTTTTAATCGATGTGTGAACAGGCGCGGCGCACCACTGCTTATTCACACATACAAGTTTGTGTGTGCGTGTGACCTATCATTGTATTCCTGCTCTGCTGTCTTATTGCTGGCCACGGGATTCCTCTTACTGGTTAAGTTGGAAAGATTTTGTCCATAATCCACCGTGCTCTTTTTTTAAAACCTCGAGGCCCGTAAACCCTGCGCCACGCGGTGAAAACACGCCGCGGCCTAGGACGTCCGATATTGTATGGTATCGTTTTTTTAAAGAAGTCTGACGATATTTGAATGTCATTATGTATTTATATTTTAGATACTCAGACCGCTAGGTTGAGAGATCGAATTAAATTACTTGGTTTTCACTAAAATAATATTACGCTTTCTAATATGCTTAATATACTATTTATACCAGAAAAGCAGCTTTAAGTTCCGTTATTAATAAAGGTGGCTAAGACTCCGTAGATACGGTAGAACCCCCTTCGTTCCTACGATTACTACGAATACGGGTGGCGTTGTGGGTTGTCAGATGTCACGACCTCTTGCTTTGTTACGGACAGTTACGTATACCACGACCGCATAATACTCCGACCTAAAGCAATTTAAGCGTACGTAACTATTATTTAGTTAATTACAACGAAAGTAAGACGAAGTGCTACGAATTTTAAGTGCCTAGTGATGTACTACGTACGTGTTTTTCAACTTATGTAAGTATTAATAGTAGCTAGTAGTAGTAGTAGTTCAAATGTAAAGTTTAAAACAGGTGAAGTAAAGCAGAGGTCGAAAGTGGAAAGGGTAGGTATTTTATACTGAGAACTAACAACGTATTTAATGTCAAACACAAGTAGAATTCTATTCCTCTTTGAAGTAATCACAGATGTGCATGGGTGATTGGGACCACTTATAATTAAATGGACTCCTTGCTTCTTTCATAAAAAAACGTAATATTTAAGACCCGCGTGGCTGAGCGGTCACCATACCGGTCTGACGCGTGGGTCCCGGGTTCGATCCCCGGCCAGACAGATTTCTAAATGATGAGTTTAGGTTTCGGTTTCTGGGTCTGGGTGTTTGTGTATTAGTCTCTGTGTGTGTCCATAGCACCCACGATACAGGGAATCCTAGTGTGGGGCTGTGAGTGTAGAAAGCGTTTATTTAAAGCGTTTATAAGGGTATGCCGCAATTCGTAAAGAAATTCTTTGTCATAGGGGATAGCAACGTATTTGTTAATGAATTCCGTTTCAGTAACATTGTCCGGTAACACAGCGAATTAGTAATGCATTGATATGAACAGTTGAACACTTATCATAAACTGTAGCCTTACCATGAGTTTTTACGTTTTGACAAATATGACTGTTTTTGTATTTGTTTACGTATTAGCCCATACTATTTCCAAGTTCAGACACAACCCTAGCGGATTGGAAATTGTATGGGGAAATACGTAAACAAATACCAAAACAGTCATATTTGTCAAAACGTGAAAACACCTAGTAAGGGTACTGGACCGCGTGGTATAGAGGAAAAATGACGGCATAGGAGAACGTCACGCCGATAAAACATACGAGTCCAATTTAGTTTACCACGTTTTATATAAAAAAAAAAACATTTTAAATACAAAATCAGCAACATACAAAATACGCCACCAAGTTTTCAGTTAATTACTTATAACAAAAACTGACAAACTGAGCGTGTAAATTGGCCCATAACATTTTGAGCAGACTAATGATTTCACGCCAGCCTCGACCGACCCAAATTTGTATTTTAGGCTTTAACGAGGCCGCAAAGGTGAAACTGGAGTTATTTAGGCTTTTGTTGACACAAAAGGATATCTACTAGAATAAATATGGATCCATAAATCGACTCATCATCATCATGATTATCAACAACCCATTACTGTCCCACTGCTGGGCACGGGTTTCCTCTCATGATGAGAAGGTTTAGGTCATAGTCCATCGCGCTGGCCATGTGCGTATTGGTAGACTTCACATACCTTTGAGATTTTTTTTTTTATAAATCTCTCAGATATGCAGGTTTCCTCACGATGTTTTCCTTCACCGTTTAGCAAGTGATAATTAATTTCTAATACGCACATAACTTTGAAAAATCAGAGGTGCGTGCTTAGGATTTGAACCTCAGACCCTTCGATCGAGAGGCCGAGTTTCTTGACCACTAGGCTATCACTGTCAACTGATACAAGTTAAATAGTAAAATTTGATTCTAAGATTTGTAGGTAAAAGAGGAGGGTCTCTGTAATTTCTGCATCGTTATTTTCTAAGCTTAATTCAATACCTCTGCGCTTGAAACGCGTAAAGGACATTTCGGTACAAAGGCTTTACGCTCTTTGAACCCTGTAAAATCAATTTGGGTATAAAGGTATTTTTAGTTTTTAGTAATTATAATTTACGTCCTTTGAGCTTCGAAAACTCAATAATCCTTATTTGCATCATACTAGGATAATTATATAAAATCGATTTGAAAATTAGGAATTGTCTGTTGACATAGCGTAAAGAATTTTAAATAAGTAGAATTTTTAAACGGTTATTAGGCATCTTCACCTCATCAACAAGTATCCCTTCATTTAGTAGAGAACACCAAGCAGACTTGATCTCCTAGTACCATCAGGTCACGTCAAGGGCACATTACAGCCCTTGCGGTATCCAGTTCATTAGAGCCATGACTTTTGATTATTCTGCGCCGAACACAATCGATGCGTCAATAGTTTAATTGATTGCTCAATCAGCACACATACGTACAACACAAACGGATAGTAATCAGTACAGTTTGCTAGAAGAACTTCTCGGTAAATATCTAACTCTAACGGAGCGGTTATATTCTCTTTGAATGCCTCGATTCCTCGGAAGTGGCGACGTGAGTTTGGATTTGAATTTTTTATGAGTTGAATTTTAAAATGGAAAAATATACAAAACTTCAAATAGTTCCAATAGCTCTATCCTATAGTTAAAATTATGATTACATTTGCTTTAAGATATTATACACAAACTCTTAATGATCTTAAATAGTGGAGGACATTTCCAAAAAAGTAAAAACATCATTTTTATCATTCATTTTGAAGGTGGTAGAACCCTTTGTGGTTTGACTCCGGCGGCACCACCGCCACACCTATTTCTACCTAATAACAGCAGTGTTAGGCGCTTCTGTATTCCGGTTTGAAGGGTGTGGTAAGGGAGACAGACTTTTCCGAGGCGTTCCAGCTTAGTCCTCAGGGGTATCGGCGCATCTGTGGCCGACCTCAGGTAGGAATATCTAATCCAATCTGGGGTTGATTACACATGTCCTTGGGCGGCAGTAGCCACTTACCATCAGGTGGACTGTATGCTCGTCTGCTACTCTTATATCATAAAAAAACGGTCTTTAAAAAATCACTGCGTTTACGTATATCAATGATTTTATTTGATGCGAATAATTTTTGGCCACATCATTATTTTGATCTAACGAGCAGTGAACACGAAAATATATTCGTACGCTTTATAGGACATTGCCAAAATTGAGTTCAAGTGCTTTATGGTTGTTATATTTATATAATTTAAGAGCCAGTACGGTTCGACCAGAGATACCACTGCCACATCTACATATTCCTAGTGTGAGGGAGTTCCTTGAGTAAGGGTGTAGAATGTGGAAGCTTGCTGACTTACGAGTTTATATCGGGCGATCACCTCAGTCCTCAGTTTTAGCAACGCGTCTGTGATCGGCTTTAGGTAGAGCTCCTGTTCTATATGGATTATTGCCACGAACGTGCAAGATGTATGAACTTCTGAGGTATTCCCGGAGCGCTATGTCATGGGGTTCCTTAAAAAAGGTGCAAAAAGAGTTCTCATCCAAAGCCGGTAATACTTTGGCGACTCATCTGGTGTTGCAAATCATAGGCCGCGTAGACTATTTTCCATCAGGTAGCATACCACGTAGCATAGCGTCTGCCTCGTTAGGTTAAACAATAAAAAATACTGATGTCCATAAGTGGCAGTACACAATACTTCAATTTTATAATAAAACCTTTATAGTAGAGTGTCAAGCTACACAGTTTAATTTTCATAAAAAATGTTCATAACTAGGGTAATCTTCCCTTCAAGTTCAGTTTAGTCGTCGAACTAAAATCCTATTACAGTGACGATCTTATTATACTTAAATATATGCGTACCTGCCTCGACACAAGTATGTGTGAAGTAGATTATAGTACGGTCTAGATCGTATTTCAATACTTACTGAATGGAACATTGTGTTTGTACTGTTTTGGGACTACAGTACTACTGTTTGGGAATACAGTACTTAGCCACATATTGGTAGGTACCTAATATTATTTCATCTACAATTTGATTTAACCTTAAGGTCTCAAAAGTAGAATGAAAAATATCTCATGCTAATCTAATGTTAGCATGCTAAACTCATTTTGATTGTATAAAAAAAAATGTCAGTATTGTCTAAAATTTTAATTTGTTTTGGAAAAAATATTTTGAAACGGGATCGTAATTTGCCCACAATAGCTCACGAATGATATTTGTGATGTCATTAATAACTCACAAGACTAAGTGTTATTTAAAATCATCTTATATTTATTTGTCAGTTATTAGTTAGAGTAAATAATATCAATGTTTTAATTTTGTAATAAAAAATATATACAGTCAAATATAGAACCTCCTCCTTTTCGAAGTCGGTTAAAAATATTTCATCGTCATCCGATTCACACACGCATACAAAATTTCAGTTTTTTTTATAATATAAGACAGCATGCAGACGAACATGCAGTCCACCTGATGGTAAGTGGCTACTGCCGCCCACGGACATCTGTAATGAACCCCAGATAGGATTAGATATTTCCCACCTGAGGTCGGCCACAGATGCGCTGCTACCCCTGAGGAGTAAGCTGGAACGCCTCGGAAAAGTCTGTCTCCCTTACCACACCCTTCAAACTGGAACACAACAGCACCTAACACTGCTATTATTAGGTAGAAATAGGTGTGGCGGTGGTGCCGCCGGAGTCGAACCACAAAGGGTTCTACCACCTTCGAAATCGGATATAGGGTAGCGAATTAAGAAGTATTCCTATTTTATTCAGCGTCCATGGGTCGTAGGAGCCATATACCTTTAAAGAATATACTTTAAAGAAAACTATACAGTCAGTAGTACTAAGCTCTGTCATAAATAATAAAGTTGCATCGTAGTTGCGTCGAACACCTGCCATGAGAAAGTTTGGTGCGCTTCTGAACCAGTTTCGCTACTATTAATACTACTAAATATCTAACAATAACTTAGAGTCTAATACTCTGAAGTTAGGAAAGCACCTGCGGCTAAAACATCGCTAATGTATTGTTAGAAGTAAGACAACAGCATGTGTTGCTAATTATCACATACTCGTTCTGTCCTACTTCTGGGTCGCCTTCTCATTATAAAAAAGTGTTTAGTCAGTATTCAATTTCAAAACTTCACGGGTCGTTTTAAGACATTTGACACTTAGTCTATTCTTTCTTAGTTCTTCTTATTTCTTAGTTCTAATACAAAGGTATTTTTTTAATATTTTTGATATTGATTTTAATGCGGTAAAAATCCCACATAGGTAATCCGGCGTCGCTCCCACGGTGTCGAGTACTTTTTGAAGGTCTCCACTCCCTCGTGAACATAACAAGGTAGGTATATACCTAGTCTAGGTATATTACCTAGACTTAAAAATCCACATAATAATAGTAATATCTACTTTTCAGTTTGGAAAACGTTTTTAATTAGTCACCTAATGACCTTCAATTGACCTTCAAATGAAACTTTTGCTAAATGAATCAGAATTATTCAGTGGCTCTAGGGAGCGTACCGAGCCTCGTGGCATCAAATGATAATATTCAAGATAATTGGTTTAAAAAACTTGCGCCATATTATTTTACAATAGGCCGAGGTGAAATATGAACGGTTCCTTGGGACGGCCTTGGCGCGAGTGGCTCGCCAGCCGAGGGGCTCGCGTCTCGAGATACGATCTAATTTAATGTCTGCTTCGATATAATCTGTCACTATTTTATCTACACAATACGTCAAATATTATTTTTGTATTAAAGAAGTAGCAAGCGAGCATGTAGTCTAATGATAAGTACAAAGGCCACGTTTGGACATCTGTAAACAACCCCATATCCCTATAGTCCCATCTGCAACTGGCCATAGATTTGTGTTTAACATCATATAAGTGTCTCTCCCATAACATTATCACACGTCATAATTCAGATCTCAACAGCGCCTACAACTGTTCTTGAGTGTAAGTGTCTAATGTGCCACTAATAACTTCACTCAAAAAAATATATTTTGACGCATTGCGCAGTAATAACTACACTGATATCATATCATGCGGATCCAACATACGAAATTTTTTGAAGAAATTTAAATATGCTTTTCTGTTGTTTATACATGTCATACCTACAACAAGGAATCATATTGTGAGACCATTAATGCAGTAAGTTTAGTCAGTACCAGTACTATCATTAAACATTAGGAAAAAGGTGATAAGTCCTCCGAAAGTAGCTGCAGACAGATGATAACATTTTTTTCAGCAGTATCAGTTTTGTGGTCTAATTAGGCAGTCATATGACACAAGACGTTCCAAAATAACCTTCAGGTTAAGCGATGCATCTGTGGCCGACTAATGTTACGCCGTATCGAATGCACATCACAATCATTAACCCTTCTGCAAAGATAACTTGAATAGCAATTAACTAGCTAATATTTGGTGCACAAAAGTTTACAGTTAATATAAAAGCCATGAAACAAAAAAGGTGTGGTAAGTGGCATTCTAACTTAGCCCAAAGAGGTGTGTATATTCTAACTCAGATACCGCAGAATCTTATCTTATCTGGGATTGATTATAGATGTCCATGAGCGGCAGTACTTACCATCAGTGGGACTGCATGCTTGTTTACTACTTTTTTAATACGCTTTTATTAGCTTCAGACGTATGTATGTTGGTATGTTAGTATGTAACGGAATCTTTGAACATGATTTTAACCCCCTTCAAAACGTCGGATTAACTTGAAATTTGGCATACTTATTAAGGACCGATGACAATTCAATATTTTAAACATTCTGACCCGTTATCCTTACTAGGATAATCAGGATCAGCGATTTACCAGGCGCGCCGATCACCTAACCTAACCTAACCTGACCTGAACTGACCTGACCTGACCTGACCTGACCTGACCTGACCTGACCGATACCAACTGAAATTTAAATCATCTCCAACTTCGTTGTCCGTTGCTCTAATTCAAATTATTTTATACCATCTTACTCGTCTCGACAATACCTTTCTGCACATACCACTTCCGTTTCTCTCCGATTTCTAAATTTTTCTTTATAAATTTTTCAGTTTTTTTCAAAATCAATTTTTGTTTTTCTCATTTTCCTCCGCTGTTTCTTAACGTATCCTCTTCATTTTTCTTCTACCGTATTCTGCACGTCCCCCCCTATCCGGAGACACCTCTCGCACCCGTTTCCGCCGCGCCGTTCCTCGGCAATTCCAGTTTTAAAACGGAAAAAATCGAAATTTTCGAACGCCCACCCGCCCTTTGTTTATACCTCTAAGCTGGACACAATCGATTCAGTGAACCGAAATTTTTTCGATTTGCGGAATCGATTCTTTTCGGCCTCCTGTTTTCTTCCCAAACTTAGTCATTATTCAAATTTAGTTTCTGTTGTATATTTTACCAGTTAATTACTTATAAACTTCACCATGGCGAGTACGTCGGAAATCGCCTCGGACGCATTATTTGACGCACTCGTCCAGCAACAGATCTCTGATACACCGCAGACTGGCCTTGGCAGCAACACGGATAGGCTCACCAAAATCCAGCACCTCTCTCGACGCATAGTATTCGCCATAACATCCGGCAAGAGCGTCTCGTCCGAAAACAAGAAGCTTGTTGTGAACTTAGCAAAAGAGATCGAGACGCTCTCACGCGAGACGATGGTGTCGGTGGAGCAGAGCGACGTGTTGGTTGGCGTCAAGGCCACTATTGAGAACACAATTAAAGCCGAAATATCCAAGCTCAACAAACTAACCCCAACCGCAATTCAACTAAGGCAGTGCCACCTACATACGCGCAAATGGCATCTTCTAACATGCCCAATCCCCCCAAAACAGTTAAACCGAAGAGCAAGCCTTCAATTATAGTTTCTCCATCCTCAGAGGAGGCGAATAGGAGGGAAGTGGCGGAGCAGTGGCGCAAGGGTATCAATTTTAAGGAAGTTCCCTATGCTCCCGCCGGCATCCAACCAGTCGGCAAAAATAAGATCAGAGTGGAATTTGATACCCTGGACCAGAGGGACGAGACCCTTAAACGACTCGAGTCATCCGAGGACATTCGTGCAGAACCCGCTCGCAGACTTAAACCCATGATAGTGCTGAAAGGAATCTCAAAAGAAACCTCAACTGAGGAACTCACAAAGCTGATCATACAGCAGAATCCGGAAGTAGGGCTACTCAGACCGGATAATGAGGACCTCCAGTTCAGGTTTCAAAGACGAAGCAAACATGACAAATTATACAACGCCGTATTGTTAACTTCACCGCCTATCTGGAACAAAATTATAGAATTGGGACGCCTGAATGTAGACCATCAGAAAGTGCATGCAGAAGAGTTCGTGCCCTTGCTGCAGTGCCTCAAGTGCCTGCAGTACGGGCACCTCAAGAAGCACTGCACAAGAGACCTGACCTGACCTGACCTGACCTGACCTGACCTCAACTTCGACGCGTCCGTTGTTAATAGCATCATGAAGCGGTGTCTCGTCATCCTTATTCATTCAGCACTTCAACATCTGCACCTTCCTTTAACAAGATTTCCACTATTTCATTGTTCCCATTTCTTGCTGCCAAATGTAAAGGCATATATGATTTCAGCTCATCGTCATAGTCACAACTTATATTATTAACTCGAGCTGTAAAATTAATTAAACTACTAACAGTTTTAAAATCTCTGCAGGCAGCAGCAACACAAAGAGAAGAAATTCTAGAATTATTTTTGATATTAACATCATCATGCTGTAATATTAAATCGATGATTGGACGACGTCCTTTTGAAATGGCTAGATGTAAAGCAGTTGAACGTTTTTCTCTTGAGTATTGCCATCAGCGCATGTTTTTAAAAGATGCTCTATCATCCTTTTTCCGTGATTACTTTTATCCAAGATAGAGGACCTGGGATATGGTATAAATTATGAAAGAAAGCAGTTAGTATTGGCAATTCGGATGTCATTCAACAATAAAAATAAACACCAATGTAAAACACCACTTCATACAGCTGTGTTAAACAACGACCCAATATTCTTTTTTGCACTGCTAAGCAAAGGTGCTGATGCTGATTCGAAAGATAAACTTGATAATACGCTACGTAATAATCGTTAAAATAATCGCTAAAATTATCACTAAAAAATGAAAAATAAATAATAGTTAAAAAAAACTAAAAAATACGCTTTTATAAAAAAATCGACCAAAAAAATGAAAAATAAATAATAGTTTAAAAAAACTAAAAAAATACACTTTTTATAGAAAATCCAACTAAAAACTAGAAAATATTTTTTTTTTAAATTTGAATTAAGAATAGTGTAAATAGGATAAAAATATTATTTATTGTAAAAAAAGCGTGGGGTGCTTTTTAAGATATTATCAAAATGATAATCCTTCTACTCAATATCTATCAATAAAATATTTATAACTATTGACACCATGCACCCCACGCTTTTTTTACAATAAATAATATTTTTATCCTATTTACACTATTCTTAATTCAAATTAAAAAAAAAATCTATTTTTTAGTTGGATTTTCTATAAAAAGTGTATTTTTTTAGTTTTTTTAAACTATTATTTATTTTTCATTTTTTTGGTCGATTTTTTTATAAAAGCGTATTTTTTAGTTTTTTTTAACTATTATTTATTTTTATAACATAAGAGTAGCAGACGAGCATGCAGTCCACCTGATGGTAAGTGGCTACTGCCGCCCATGGACAGTTGTAATCAACCCCAGATAGGATTAGATACCCCTACCTGAGGTCGGCCACAGATGCGCAACTTACCCTGAGGACTAAGCTGGAACGCCTCGGAAAAGTCTGTCTCCCTTACTACACCCTTCAAAACGGAACACAGAAGCAGCGACTTCTATATTATAAAAAGAAAGTTTATAAATAAAGCCAAAGTTGATCCTACCGAGGAGTATTTTAATGGAATCCCCAAAGTAGAAATCGATTACTTTATGTTACAATAATATCCAAAAATCTCCCGAGAGAGGCTGACCTCTCGATACGAGGTCCGGTACAGATTGAACACTGATACTTTTATACCTTTAAACCATAGGTTCCCAAAGGTCCAATAGGGCTTAAGAGCTATAATTTTGAGGGGTTTCGCCAGATCAATGGGGTCACTATGTTTTAAATAAATAAATAAAGGATAATAAAGGACAGAAATGCTATTTACCACGTAATATTTTATGCATCAATTTACAAATAGCTATATGAATGGATGATATGCCTAACTGTACTATGACAACCTTTTTAATGTTATTAAATTACTTTTAAGCCATATTAATATTACGTATATGCTTATTATGTGTACAAATGAAATAGTGTAACAAAAACACAAAAATATATAACAGTAACATTCTTTCAAAGATTTTTATATTAAACAGGTTATAGGGGAGCAGTTAAATTTTTTATTGGAAAAGCGGTGGCCTAGAAAAGGTTGGGAAGCTACGCTTTAAACGAATTAAGGAATAGCTCCCAGTAGAACAGCTATTTTCGTATGAATAAACGAGGTTATATCTGGAAAATTTCATTGAAAGCCTACCATCTCTTTTAAGATTTTATTTAATTTTGTGAATTTATATACATTTTGTTGTCAACGAGCATGCTGTTCAACTAATGGTTGGGGGCTACTGTTGCCCATGAACGTAATCAACCCGAGATAAGATAAGAGTCCAACCTAAAGTCGGCTACAGATCAGTTACTACTCATGAAAATTAAGTTATCTTCAGATGTCTCCTTTACCATCTTCAAAGTAGAATACAGTAGCGCTTAACATACTCGTAAGTAAGTTATTAGACAGTAATACGTGTGGCCGTGGTGCTTTTGAAGTGGAACCACGAAGGCTTCTACCACTTTGTCGGAGAGTTAAGTACAGCTACGTTGTTTCATACATCTTTGGTTACATGGTTATCCATTACAAATTGTAATAGTATAAGTTTTAAAAACTGTAATCCAAACAGGCATGTGAGGTATCAGCGAATCTGTGATGTAGTTCAGTTGAGGACTATGTACAGAACACAGACCATATTTTTGTTATAGATGGGCCCATCTATAACATAGGGGCAAAAATTATTTGCCCCTTATGGCAATAAGGGGCAAAAATTATTTAGCATCAGGTGGACAGAACGTCCTTTATAAAATTCAGAGTCGTATTTCTAGTCGAATTTTGTCAATGTTATAACCATCGCAACTAAGGTCTAGACTAGCATTTTTCGATCCAAATCTTTTATAGAATTACTTTAGATGCTATCGTACTTTTAGTCTAGTCTGCAACAACCTTCCCTTTAAGCAGCTTTGTAGGGTCATGGCCCTGGCAACTTTAGAATTTTTCGCCCTTGAGACTTTTCTAAAAAGAAAATTGATCAAAATTAAGTTTTGAAATTTTTGATTACCGTTTTGTTAGGCAGTATTTTTTTAAAGGTATAAAAACGTGAAATAAACGATGAACATAAATGATGCGAAAGTACATGATATCCTTTCGTTATGCTAATTTTTTTCGCCAATTCGTTGGCAAAGTGTGCTGAAGCACCCGTCAGGTTAGCCCCTAGCCACGTCTCGGTGGCCAGCCCGTAGCTATTCACTAAAGTATAAAGATAGGGTCCGGCCCATATCATTCCAAACTTTGATTAACTTTAACGAAGGTATAACTTGCGACATACATAGGTACTTATCTATACAGATACGTGGAGATCGTAAGCAATGTTTGAAGAATCCCACTCGACAAAACGAATTTGAGGGAACTCCAAAGAGATATATAAACTTTTTTTGTAATAATTGCAGTAATATCACAAAAGGCTCTCGTAACTGAATACGAAATAAAATACGAGCGTGACTGTCGTTTACAGCGCCGTTTATAATTTATATGAATAAAGATGAAAAGGTTTTATTATTGCTTTACATTTTCACAGCGCTATATGAATATTAAATAGGTGTAGACCATTTTAACAGAATTTCGGGTTACACGTAAAATACTAAGCAGGTAAGCAAATTGTTTCTTTTTAATTTATTCGAAAACGTTTAGCGCTTAAATTGCTAAGGTTGGTAAGAGCTACATGTTTGAATACGACTCTATTTAATAGCCCTCACAGGTCTATTACTTTAGAGGTTTTACCTTTTGTTTTGGAGAACTCCGGGATCTCCGACGGAACGCAACCGGAGTCCTCCAAGCGCGATGCCCCGATCGGGCTCTGCCCTGGGGGAGCAGTTTTCGCTCCTCCCACACCATTTGGTGTACACGACGCTATGCGACCACACATACGAGTACCGCCGTCCTTCCCGGGATCGCTTACTGGACGGTTCGAGCTCCCACTCTTGCCGCCCGCAACCCCAGAAGCCCCCTTTTAGTCGCCTCTTACGACAGGCAGGAGTTACCGTAGCCCTATTCTAGTTCCGGAACTATTAGAGGTTTTACCTGTGTGTGTGTGTGTGGGACGTCACCACATTACAGTTAGGTACTACAGTAACAAGGGAGAAGGCGATAATGTCTTTGTCTTGTCGATGATTGAAATAAAGTTTAATAATTTCTCAATTGATTGTCGTCGGGTACTCCTGCCCATGCCAAATTAATGTAGGTAATTGGCCGCTCGCTTTCATGATATATAGATGATTAAATAGATATTTAAACTAATGTTTCTAAAATATACTCTCATTATATTATACGTTTTTGTGTGATTATTACGTTTTACTTGTATTTATGATGACTTACTAGGAATGTAAACAAAGTATCAATCAGGTCTTTAAAAATAACTAATTAAGACCATTAATTTTGGGACGAATTTTAATTACATCCGAAAAAAGCGTAACTAATTATATAAACAACCAAAACATTTAGAAAAATAAAACACGTGATTAATTAACGGGTAAAAGATAGAAAAACGTTAAAAGTTTATCTTTCTACGTTAGGTTGATAAATCTTAATAGCGACGGTAAATTCTAGTTCCAAACGTTTTCCTGCACGCGAACTCTACCGCATAAATTATTGATACTCAAACTTATATGTACATCTACATCATTATTTATTACATCATTATTTCATACGTTTTGTTTTTTTTATAATATAGGTGTAGCAGACGAGCATGCAGTCCACCTGATGGTAAGTGGCTATTGCCGCCCATGGACACCTGACTTCGATCACAGATGCGCCGCTACCCCTAAGGACTAAGCGGGAACGCCTCGGAAAAGTACGTCTTTCTTACCACACCCTTCACAGCAGCGCTTAAGACTACTGCTAATAGACAGAAATAGGTGTGGCGATAGAGCCGCCGGTCGAACCACAAAGGGATCTACCACCTTCTAATATTACTTTTTTAACGCCTACTTGATATGACTTTTCTATTGATACGATTTTCGATGTAGCTGTAGTTCTTTCAGGTTCATAGTAAACGTATTCTTAGACTCCTATACCGAAAGGAACCCTATTAGGAAGGTATCTTCCTATGTCGTACTCTCGGCCCTTTGTACCCTTATAGAGATTATCTTTTTCTTATCTTTTAAGCCGTGCTAAGCTGCCGGTTATTATATTCAGGATATTATGTAAGTTAATAAGGAAGGTATTTAAACATGTAAAAAATCAAGAAAAATAAAATGGATCCCAAAGGTGGTTCGTAATGTGTAGGCATGTGTTAAAAATATCTAACTTAATTTAATCACAGCACATTTTTGGATAGGATAGAACCCTGAGTAGGTAGATACGCAAGTCCTAGTCGATTTTGATCCATTTCTAAAAAAATAGTTGAAAAAGTCTACCAATAGACATAATCGACCTGTAACAAATAAAACAAAACCTAATTTAGTTAATACAATTATTTGAACCGAATTGTATATTTAATCTACATCATTGTATTACAAACTTGTATTAGGGCTTCATTCGTAATCTGTATTAGTTCTTTTATTAAAATATCGCTATCGAAAGCAGAAGTTGGTGGCTGTACGTGACCGGTGTAAGATATTACTACGTACGGCGCGGTGCATAGACGGCGGGGTTTAATAAAGTTTTATGAGTTAACTTGTGTGGCCTGCGCTAGTAAGATATCGCTAGTATAATATGTACCTATAATACCGTAATACGGTTGTGGGACTGCGCCGTAGTAAAACTGTTACCCCTATGACTCCTTTCTTGCCGCTTTATATGTGAGCGACGGAGAGCGACCTATTAGGTCTGCGACGCGATATTTTGTGACTGACCTACGATGTTTAGTGTTCTAGGGCTAGGACTTAGATTTTTTAATGTAATAATGAGGCTTTAATTTTCAACAAAATCGGCCTCGTTACTCTTTTTAGCATTTTTCGCTAATGTTTATAGTATCAGATTTCGTTACCACGTAGGTACACTTGAAGATTATAACCTTGTATAGTCACTTCATGTCACATCAGTCCAAAATTTTATTGAAGTTCATGATTACGTGTCAAATAAGCTTTGGCGACTCATACTTTGAAAAACGCTGCACTAAATTAAAATTACTTCAGATTAAACAAGTAAAAAATCAAGAAAAATAAAATTACTTCAGATTAATTTTACTAAGCCATACAATTCATTACAAATTAAACTCTAAAATGTTAATATGCTACACTAAAAGCTTGAACTTTGTCGCTAAGGAATTATAGGGTTTTATGTAATCGCTGTTATTTATTTGAGTGTATTTTCACGTCGCCTATGTCATAATGTCGTACCGACGCCAGGGTACGGCTTACTGCCCCTTACTTTGGATTAACGGGTAACGGATGTCATATTTTCCGAGTGAATTCACTCACAAATCTTTCTTTACCGTAGGGGGTGTTTTAAATCATCTTGATGTTCGTTCAGTTGAGAAATTGGCAACCGAATTAAAATCAGCATTCAGTAGCGAGTAGCGACAGTTATGCAAATAAATAAATGTGTTTGATTAAGGATTGTAGAATAAGTAAGTGGGACAAAAGGAGGTAGAAAAGGATAAAAATTAACGTAGTAAAGGCGGCTATGTCATCAAACGATGAATAGCCCACAGCTGGGCATAAGTCTCCTGTCAGAGGGAAAAGGGCGTAGGCCATAGTCACATGCACTTTTCTCACGATTTTTCCTTCATCGTTATAGCAAGTGATAATATAATTTTAAAACACACCTAACGGGAATTCAAACTTCGCACCCTCAACTGAAAGGCTCCTTTCTAGGCCACCACTAGTTTAACCACTGGACAATTACTGCCACTCAAAAGATTACGTTCAATCTTAATTAGTCAAGGCCCAGATTGAACGAAGTGTATTTGCCGCAGCGGCGATGCGGTGCCTGTTTGCACGAGCCATTTCACCTTTATTAAAATTAATTTAGTTGAACAGAAGCAACTGCAGACGTCTCAAACTGGGTCAATAGCAGGTTCCCTAGAATAGAACTCACTCGAGGGGTAGATGAGATCCATTGTTATCCGTGCGGTGCCGTCAGAAATGGCGACAGCATTATCATTTGATTTCTGTTATTCCCACTTTTATAACGAGAAAACAATCTGCTTGACGCATTCTTGGAAACTGTTTTCTCGGACAACGGACCATTCTGTTTCAGGCAGTTTGGTAACAAGCTTAGTTGGGAACTGCTAACTTGCGACATTTCACGATTGATCGACGTTAATCCCGTTGTATCGTTGTACAATAGCTACACAAACAAACAATATTAAAGTTTGTCTTTTACGCAAACAGAATAATTTAAGCTCGTATATTTTTAAGACGTGTAAAATTTACGTCCTCAATAACCTTAAACCTTAATTATTAACTTAATAAGTAATCTTGGAAACTAACTTCAGTGAAACTTTCACATTTTTATGGAAATACTAGCTGAACCGGCAAACTTTGTGTTGCCATATAAATAAAAATGTTAAGGGTGAACAACCCTTATCACTTAGGGGTATGAAAAATAGATACTGGCCGACTCTCGAACTACTGAATATGCATATAACATTTGGTGAAAATCGGTAAAGCCGTTTCGGAGGAGTACGGTAACTTACATTGTGACACGAGAATTTTATATATAAGATGAAGGAGTCGGGAATTAGATGTGTGCCCAAGCAAACTTCTTTCGTGCTTTGAATATCACGTATCTGTGTTGAATAGCAGTCGTGAAATTATTTAACCATGCCAAGAGAAATACGAGTAGTAATCGTTTGAATATATTCATAACGGGGTGGCTACTAAGCTCTGTATTTCCTCTACGAATCCCCGAATTGTCGAACCGTGGTAGAGGACGCTCGCCTCTTCCAGCTGTGAAAAGATTTTTGCTTAGTAACACATAAGGACTGCAGTCAAATCTACTAGTTCTACGACTAGTCCGCTCTGACGTTGTTGCGAGCAGGTAGTCATACAATTTGCTGTGGCCACGCGATTCATTTCTATATTCAGAGCGGACTAGCAGTTTTACGCGGACTATAACAAAGTACTATTTTCGCTACAATATGTAGGCCATCTGCGTAATGCCATTCTGCGCATGGTAAACGGGAAAGCTTGTTAGCAAATAAAATACCCGAAGAACATATTATATAACGAACAAACATTGAAATTACTAAAACGCGTTTGCTATATTACTTTCCCTACGCCCTTAAGTATAATGTAAAAACAACATCAAAGAAAGAACATATTTCGCAATATTATTTACGTTATCCTAATGACGAAAAAGTCTTTCTATTTGCAAAGCCATCCTAAACTTTCCTCATTAAAACATTTTGCAGCACTGATTCCGCTTTGAGTTCCGCAAACTGGCGTCCTATGATTGGTTATTCAGATTTTAATTATACAAACATATAAATGAGTTAATGAGTAAAAAGCCGTATTAATTACGCAATCCCTGTAGATTTGTGCTGTAGAGTACTCTAACCAAATGAGTTTAAATTTAAGTGGGTTGATACATAGTAGTAGTGATCTCGGTTTATTTTGAAATACCTGTAGATAATACATAACAGCGATAGCCTAGTGGTTAAGAAACTCGGCCTCTCGATCGAGGGGTCCGAGGTTCAAATTCCCGGCACGCATCTCTGATTTTTATGTGCGTATTAGGAATTAATTATCACTTGCTAAACGGTGAAGGAAAACATCGTGAGGAAACCTGCATACCTGAAAGATTTATAAAAAAAAATCTCAAAGTTATGTGAAGTCTACCAATACGCACTTGGCCAGCGCGGTAGACTATGGCCGAATCCTCCGTGCCCAGCAATGGGACTATAATGGGTTGATGATAATGACCTGTAGATAATAAAATATAAGTTATGTGCGTGATAGTAAAGTTATGTGGGTATTATAAATTATTACACACGAACTATAAAATAGTATACGATACTTATGACTTAAGTTGCCTATTATCCGCGTAACATAGGCCAAGCGTATTGTAATTTATTATTATCATCCAGAACGGTGAAAGAAAACATCGTAAAGAAACCTTCATACTTAAGAGTTCATAAGTAAAAAAGCAAGTTCGCAAATGTGTATGAATTCTACCAATTTGTACTTGGACAGCGCGGTGGACTATGGCGCCTTACACTGAGCGGAGAACCACGTCCAGTAATAGAACAATAATGGGATAACGGTGACGACCACCCTCGGTTTGAAACATCCGGGAACAATTTTATTGAACGTAATAGGGAACTTAAAAAAGTTATATGTATGTATTACAAGCTGTCAAACGTGATTAATACGGTTTTTATATTTTTTTCAAAATTTCAAAAGGTGCCAAAAGATTCTATTAATGTTCAACTCCAAAACCCCGCACTGCGTGTGAGCTGACATGTGCTTAGCCGCTTTTAAATTACATGTGGCACTAATTAGTCCTCCTTATGGCGACCTATGCATTCTCTATCGGACCATAAGCACAACATCTATTTCAATAATAATGATTAACTGAAAGGGGAAGTAATGTTTCCTCTTAAAACGAATCTAAGGACACCTCATGCGTATTCGACACGCCGTTTGGACTGTAAAGCATGTCAAAATACTCCGGTTGCGTTCCGTCAGAGATCCCGGAGGCCTCTACGCAGCGCCGAGGATGGCCACCGGGGGGTTTTAGTGTGATAAGAGTCCCACATAACCCTGTGTCGCTCCCACGGCACCGGGTACCTTTTGAAGGTTTCCCCCTCGTTAACAAAAAAAATACTCTCGAAAGACATTGCCCTCCGCAATCGGGTATAAATTTACTGTCAACAACGAACATAGCAACAAGCAGCAGCTAGTGTAAACAATATCTAGATAACTTTATTTACTAAATGAGCGCCCAGCGAGGAAGGTATCCGAATAACTAAATTATTAATCCCACTCCGTTTCTTCCGAACCTTAATCAAAAGGGAAGGTAAATTACAAACAACGATGAGCTCAACTTCGAGAACACTTTGTTTTTATTTTCTTCGAACTTAAAATTCGCTTTCCAGTTTAATAGCTTCGTTTATTTAGGTCAGGCGTGATCGTAGCATAAGATTTGGGGGGGGCAGAGGGGTCAAATTAGGGGAGGGGGCTAACGCGATTTTTTTTTAATTTATTGTAAAGTCTGGCATATCCTCTCCGCTATCCGCGTGGCTGAAAGGATTCCAAAAAAATCCAGTCGTTCTCGACGGTTGGGGGGGGGGGGGGGTCATGACCCCTGGGACACCCCCCCCGCACCTGATTTAGGTGTAGGTTCATTTGCGATAGCTTAAACAATGCCTATTACTTACGAAGTTAATGCAGCGGTTGACGGTGACCTATTTCAGCTACCTCATTAATTTCTGCGTGATTAAGCAACACATTGTAATCTTTGTTAAGCTGAGTGTGAAATTTTGATTGAATTTTTAATCATTTGTGTATGTGGGTAACTCTTTTAACACATACCTAGTCATAAAGATGCGAACTAGTTTTTGATGTATTATCTCTATGTATCAGTAAATACGATATATACGACGAATGGGAAGATGCTCATACAACACTCGTATGTATGTAACATACCTACGCAACAAAACATTTGCAATTTCTGAGTGTGTAGCAATATGTCATAGTTAAGCAATTTTCCTGAAGGAAGTTAAAATATCACATCTTACTTCATAACTAAGTTAATGCAAAATCGATCGCAAAAAATCTTTCTAAAGTTGTTTACTCAAAACTAATTCCACAACATTGCAAAGTAAACCATTCGTACAAATTTCTATCGTTACTCGCGTTCAATTCGTTCTTAAGTATCAATTAGTATTTACAGTTTCTCAGAAGCTTTATAAAGACCTTGTTAGACCTTAATTAAATTTAGAAATACCTACAACTTTAACAGAGGCTTGGAAAGCTTAAGTGTACTTCAGTGCAACCTGTTTACTTTCGTGCTTGTACGTATATTCGCGTGGCTTATAAATGTTTGTGCCTACATGCTACTATTTTTGTGCTTACATAGTCCCTTGCTACGGATTTTAACTAAGTACTTCGGAATAAAATATTTGTTTTTTTCCGACTGGGGAGAGTAACTTTTTGTATGATATGAGCGTAAATTTAGAAATACCTACAACTTTAACAGAGGCTTGGTAAGCTTAAGTGTACTTCAGTGCAACCTGTTTACTTCCGTGCTGCTTATAAATGTTTGTGCCTACATGCTACTATTTCTGTGCTTCGGATTTTAATTAAGTACTTCGGAATAAGATATGTTTTTATACTACTGTGGAGTGCAATGTTTTTATATGATATGAGCGTAAATTTAGAAATACCTACAACTTTAACAGAGGCTTGGAAAGCTTAAGTGTACTTCAGTGCAACCTGTTTACTTCCGTGCTGCTTATAAATGTTTGTGCCTACATGCTACTATTTCTGTGCTTACAGAGTTTCTGCTACGGATTTTAATTAAGTACTTCGGAATAAGATATGTTTTTTACTTCTGAGGAGTGCACTATTTTTGTATGATATGAGCGTGAATTTAGAAATATCTACAGCTTTAACAGAGGCTTGGAAAGCTTAAGTGTACTTCAATGCAACCTGTTTACTTCCGTGCTGCTTATAAATGTTTGTGCCTACATGCTACTATTTCTGTGCGTACAGAGTTTCTGCTACGGATTTTAATTAAGCACTTCGGAATGACATATGTTTTTATGCGTCTGCGGTAGTTAATGTTATATGTTATACATGAGAAGTCGTTTGATTCGGCCAAATTGTGGGAGGTAGTCTATATTTTTAACCAATCAGGTTTGAAGTTTCTATCGTAATGTTCTACTCGTCTGTATGCAGATTTTTTATGCGTCTGGTAATGATGATCAATAACGTTCATGTAGGAGTGGTCGGTCTCTTTGAAGTTTGTTAAAGGTGTCTGATTTGATGAGGGACATGCAACGCTTATAGGTACTGCTGCTATCCAAACACAAGCAAATTTACACCTCCACCTACAATTTAAGTAGATATAACTTTTTTGGATTCATTTGTAGTGTATGATGCGTGTGAGGAGAGCCAGGCTGGTTATTAGCTAGTATTAATAAATATCTAAATATATATAACTCAAAGGTCACTGACTGACATAGTGATCTATCAACGCACAGCCCAAACCACTGGACGGATCAGGCTGAAATTTGGCATGCAGGTAGATGTTATGACGTAGGCATCCGCTAAGAAAGGATTTTGATCAATTCTACCCCCAAGGGGATAAATAAAGAGATGAAAGTTTGTATAAATCTTCTTGATTATTAATATTACTTCGTAACGCGAGCGAAGCCGCGGGCAATAGCTCGTGTAAAATAAAGCTTAAACTAAATTTCCCGGACACCTACACGTGTCTAAACATTCTACGGAGGTACTTAAATTATTTGTAACTGCGACACCCATTTACTAAACCAAAATACATTATTATTACGCGACATAAATGTTGGAATCGAGCTAAATTTCAAATTCAGGGTACAATTTTCCCCTCCCTCTCATTACTGGGGGCTTCTAGCTACTTCGCTTGAAGATACGTGCGCTTCAGTAAGGGCCTTAGCAGACTAGCTACTGTTGCCAACCGCGATCGATTTTGCTACTTTTCGGAAACTAGATGCAGAGTTCAAGCACTACGTCTAAGCTTAAATGTCAGTCGCCGCCTACTTTTTAACGCTTAACGTAGTAACAGAAAAACGCTATACAGCATTAATGGAGTCGCTAAAACGCGTCTTTTCAATATAACGACCCAACGCAGTCGCTAAAACAACGCAGTATCGATGCAATCGCCTAAACGCTGTACTAAAAGTAGTTAGTTTGCTACGGCCTTAATAGGTAAGTTGGGTATCTTAATCGCAACTACTCCTACCAATGCCTTTCAAAGAACTCGCTCAAAGGAAACTTCTTATCTAACATAAATTTTAAATGTACTTATCTATGTTTAAATTTATTCAAGGATTTGATCCTAGTTGATATTCTAAGCTCCTGAGCTGCTTAAAGTCAGTTGTTTCAGAGATTGGTTTGAATAGGGATTTCCATGTTTTCATTGCGGATTATGTAAGTTTTCTTTTAACCTTTAATCGATGTAATTTATTTAAGTATGATTGGGTTTATTTATTTTGTCATGATTATCATTAAGAAATTTTATCAAATATTACTTTTATCAAATTTCGAAATATCTGTTTTTTCTAATCTACTTGCATGTTATGTCTAATAGCTAATAATTAGTCATAAAATACTGTTTTTATACCAAGTTTTGAATAGAGATACGTATACGTTTTTATTCCATAAGAATTCCCATATTGTTAGAGATACAGAGTAACAAAGAGCAAGACGTGTCAATGGACGTGAAATAGAATTAAATTCTGATGAGATTTAAATCCACTTGTAAATGCCGTCTTTAAAGCTACCTTAGGTCGTTTATCCTCTGATGTCAAGGTTCTTGGGATACGAAATTAATTATTTAAAGAAATGTATCAAAATCTTTTTATTTATTTAGAAGAATGAAAAAAATGGGAAAGCCAAAAACGATAAACATTTGCCCGCAGTGAGACGGGACCATAATACGAGGAATATGTATGACATAAAGGATATAATATTTTGTTAACACAAAATTAATACGGATATTATAAAAAGCTATTAAAATTTGTTTTAAATTCTCATAATGGCGACCAGCTGGTTGTCCTAATCAAAAATTACGTTAATTTACCCAAACTCACAGCCTGACTTTTTTTTGACAAAGTGGAAATCGAAATTGCTTTCATCTCCCTGAAGTCTCTCAACTTTTGGGTTAATTAAGTCGCCATTGTTCCCATAATTGAACGTCACTTCAAATATGTACGGCTACTTTATCATAAAAAAAAAATCATAATTAAAATTTTGATTGCCTTGTGCGTGAAAATTTTCAATAGATTAAATTTCAGTATTAGAAAGTTTCCCTAATTACTGAAGCAAAACATGAGTCTAAGACGTCTACCGATTTGCACTGGGTTAGGTTAGGTTAGGAATTGGAATACGGCTAACCCTTCTCACAGTAAAAGAGATCCTTGCCAAACAGATTGACAAAAATAGGTTGAAGATGATCATTAGATGATAGTTAGATTTTACGCATGCGTCATGCGTATAGGCATAAAGTTGCAAAATAGCTCAAGAGACGATTAACGCCGGGTCTCAAGCCAATTAATTACAAAGGGTGACACGTTGCCGAATACGTATATAGACACCTAGGAGTCTATACCTTCAGTTATTATAGCTCAATCTGCTTCACATAGGTAGGTAGATTGAAGAGTAGGTAAAGAATTGTTAGGCTTGTAAGTTTTCCCGTAATTCTTTCCTTCTACGTTTAAATAAGTGGTAATTGCGCTGGCCAAGTGCAAATTGGTAGACTTCACTTAAGCTTGAGGACTCTTTTAAAAGAACACAGATGTGTTGGTTTCTTTGCGATATTTTCGTTCGCCGTTTAATTTATTATAATCGATATAATTGCAAAGTACATGTACCTAAGCATATACATATTGCAATTCTCTTTATCGCTGAAACGTCGCTTATCTTCATATTACGAATATTTTTTCTCAAAGAGGGTCGCATAAAAGTAGGTATAAATTTCATTACTTCCCGGTAGTAAATTTCTTGATCAAGCCTGCTTATGGGTTCAAATACTGAAAAATGGGAACAATTTTCCTTCGTAACTTGTTTCAACGAAACCACAATTTATTGAAAATAATTCTAAGAAATTAATATCAATTCTGAAGGTAATGGATACCTATTTATTTAGGGAATCCGAGAACCCAGCGACCCTACTATCGACAAGAAAAGAGATTTTTTTTAAATAGCAGAGGCTTTGTTTCATTTCCCACCACTAATAAAGTTTTATCCACACCCATGCTTTAAAATAGAAAGTATAGTACAGAATCAAAGATACTATAAAAGCAATAGATAGCAATAGACTTTGTATAGAATGAAGGTAGGTAATAAAGGAAACGGCAGGCGCCGCTGGCACTTGCAAACGTCAATAAAATTGAAGGTTTGATTTACAATCATTCATGATATCTGTATGGTTATCAAAAAAGCTATTGGCTGTCAGTGCCTGGCACTGTATGTAGCTTTGTCAAAATATGAATGTGTGGACATGCAACGCTCATCATAAATTATATTAAGGAGGCACCTGTGTTACCATTTGGTGTGTAGACTTTATTTTGATTTATGGGACTTATAGGGACGATTGTTGCTAACTTTGGTTACGTGATCTCATGACTCTTAGAACGATGACACACAAAACTAACTTACTATAAACATCCAGCCTCCAGCCAGAAGGTTGAGTAGGGAATGCCATCAGGCATTAATTGTGCCTGTTTGTTCATTTCTTTATAGAGGTGATGTAATAAATTTGAAAGAAAAAAATATCTTCACCGCATACGCACCCTGCTGAGATAGCCAGCGGCGATCACGTGGCATAACCCAATATTCCGGAAGCCGCGAGGTAAACACACCCTTCAAAGTAAAACACAGGCAAACTCGGAGATAATTTGCGCATATTTTGACGATACTTCTATCTTCTTGGTTGTATAATAGTGTAGAAGTGTGATAATGCGTTTAGGATCCTTGAAGAACTCCTTTCACTATAAATGTCGAGAAAGGTACGAATATTTAATTGAACATCAACTCGTACCTATTTTTGTTTCTTTATTTTATAAGTACACCACAAAGGCCCAGTAAATTATTTGCCGTCATAATTAATAAATTCTTCTTAATCTTTTGAGTCTTCGAATGGCGACAAAGCTTTTCCCAATTAAATCGTCGAATAAACAGCAGAAAATAACGCTAACGCTATAGCAAAAACACATTTTTAATTACGTATGGTAAACTGGAAATTTCTCATAATATTACTAATAGAAAAATTAATTAACTCTCGAGTTTCTGCACATGATGGAATCTTTGATGGCTGGTGACCCTCGCCGAAAGCGGAGTGTTTCTTCGTATTAAATAACTTTTATCGACCTACCGTCCAGACGCTTTACGACATTTACAGAGACCCTCTGTGAACTGCTTCCACCCTAAAATACCTACTTACGACGCAGAGCACTTTGTAGACATTGCAGTAACTTCTCTGAACTTTGCCGTTTTGGAGTATTTTAATCTGGGATTTTAACCATGATATTAAGAATAGAAATAAAAGCTTTTCCTTTCCATATATATAGCTGCTAAATATCCTTCTTCTTGGGTTGAAAATTCATAAAATTACTAAGTATAGGATACTGTATAAAATCCTTGCTTCAGTTTCAGGCACGTGACAGGGACACCGCGCTCAGAGAACCCCGGTTCCATTGCGACGCAGATCCCGTAGTCCTCTATGTAGCGCTGAGGACCGCCACGGAAGGGGTTTTAATGACCTAAAATCCGACAAAAATCGGCGATTCTCCCACGACACTGAGACTTTTAGAAGGTCCCCCAACCTCCCCATCACAAAAAAGTCCCGTAAGCTTAGCCCGTAGCCCGTAGTCCGTATGCAGGCCTCAGGCAAAAGATCCATCATTGCCAAGTTGCTGGAAATATATGAAGACAATATTAGCTATAGGTAACTAAGCTATAGCCAATATCGTCTAATTCAATACTTCTAGCAATTAACTCTCGTAGTAAATGAATAGTAGAAGCAAAGCCGCAGAGACAAGTCCCGCGAACAAAAGGTACGCTTGAATAATAGCGTCCTTAATAACAAGCTTTTGAATAAAACATTCCTTATAAGTGATAGTGATTGTAGGTACCTACATACATTTTGTTTGTCTGTCTACTTTATTCAGAGCAATGAAAGCATCCAAACCTTCTCGTAGTAAGTAAATACCTAAATAAACAGTTGCTATTATAGAAACTACGTGCGTATTAATAAAAGTACCTAACCCTTATATGGCTGATCAGCGAAATAAATAATGTATTAGGCACTTTAGCAAATATTGTGTTTCCTAATGGAATAGCGTGAACCTACAATAAGATTTCATTATTCTGTTATTATGCTGGAATTTTATTGCGGTTGCCATGTAACCGCAAAAGCTAGTGAACCTATGTACTTATAGAATACAGGGCGACTCAGAAGGGCGCCGACCACACAGTAGAGATGACAGGCGAGGTCGGCAGACGAGGTCGGCCTCAACGCCCTTAGGTATACCTATAGTGGTTCTTGGAAACTATCTATTCTAATGTCTGTGGTCATTTATTCTCATACGGTTATTGATAATCAATACATCCAATTTTTACCAAAAGTCGGACTCTGAATGTTTTGTATGAAAAAATTGAAAAATGTTCTTTCGTACGCAAAACATTGGATGGATTAATAATAACAGCCATTGATTGAATTTAGATCACAAAAGGATTTTATTCACACATAGACAATGAATGGGGATTATTTTTAGCGCAGAAAACAACTAAAAAGCACATATGGAATTTGGCAGGCGCAAAGACTATTCAATATCACAAAGAGAACTATAAAAAGAAAAAATTACAGATTTTTTTTGTCGTCTGCAGAACGTATGTATGCAGTAGGTATATACACTGGTAAAAATGAATTATCACATGTGTTAACCACATGAATTTTATTACTCCCCAGTAGGTATTGATGTATAAACAAAAGTTTCACTAATTCTGACGATGATAAAAGCATTCTCCTGCTCCACAATGTGGATCAGGTATAGTAGAATAACTATCGCAAGAGGTTGAGGAAAAAAATCCTCTCTAATTGTGTGCTTTTGTTTAAGTTTCGGATTTGAAATGGACATACTGTGCGAGTCTTCAAAACATGTACCAACATGCTGTATACAAACATGGGCATACTAACGTACACAAGAGAACATAACATAGGGACAGTACAAGTTACAAGAAAACACAACATAGGTACTTATAACCTAGTATGTCCTCATATGTGTACCTGATCATAAATTGCATCGGTCGAAAGAAGCTTTTAATCATTTTAATGCCTGTTAAATATTGCATATTCCACTTTACCGTGTTAAATTAAAAACGTAGGTATGTGAAAGATTAATTAATGATAAAGGCTGTCTACGCTAGACATCGAAGTGAAATGTGCCACTTGAGTTTTGAGGCTATGACCCCAATGAAATTCGGTTAATTGGGCGATGTCGGCCACAGGCCGCCGGCCTAGGTATCTCATTTTATACCTCGTTTATTTTTTCCACCTCACTTCACCTTTGTTTACCTCATTCTTTATATTTAAACGGAAACGAGCATGCAGTCTACTTGATGCTAAATGGTCAATGTTGTTCATAGACATCTATAAGCAACTCCAGGAATAAGGGTTCCACCTGAAATCCTTTATAGACACATTGCTACTCCTAAGGACTAAGATGGCCACCTCATATACGACTAATGTAAGCAAGTCCCCTTCCCCCTTCCCATGAGTTTTTAAAACATCCCACAATTTTACGTTACGTTTACTCAATCTAATATTCTGTTCCGTTTGCTTCAGTGGACTGAGTAAACGTAACAATAAGTAAGTGCTCAAGTCTTTCTGTCTGCCTCACATGTTCGCTAAAAAAGAGAGACAAAACATGAAGCGCCATTTTGTCAATTTAGACATTTAATGTTACGTTACTGACACTATAGTTCTGATACAATCCGCTAGGGGCGCTGATTGGAAATTGTATGGGCAAATACGTAAACAAATATCAAAAGAGTCATATTTGATAAAACGTAAAAACTCATGGTAAGGGTACATCGAAACCAGGGTTGTTGCTGATGCAGGTTTTTACTAGATCAGCGGATGCTGATGCTGATGCTGATTTTTTCAGATTAATATCAGCTGATGCTGATGCTGATATTTAAAAATACTAAATAATAAATATATTTTATACTGAGGTATTTCTACGTCCCTTACGAGAATAGTCGTTTTTAAACAACTTCACAAAATGAGGCGGTTTCTCAATTCTACCATGTCTTTTTTATATTTGTTCGCGGATAACTTCGTCGTTTATGAACCGAACTGGATGATTTTTATTTTGTTGGAAAAAAAAATATTTCCAAAGTAGTTATAAGAAAATAAGGGTCTGATGTTGGCAGACCAGAGAAATCGAGAGGAACTTTCAAAAATCGTAAGGGTGACTAGTGCATTTGTAAGATTTTTAGTATGTCATCACTAAAAAAGGTGAAAAAAAATTAATTAAAAAATACAATCGACTTCCATGTCACAATGCAAAAATCAACTGAAACAAATTTTGGCTCAGCACATATCTCCGAAGCCGGCGCTCATATTGAACACGCTGTTTACGCCGTTATCCAACGAAATATATTTAGCACCGACTTCAGAACCATGTACCAAACCATCATCCACTAGGGTAGCTGACCCTCCACTCTGCAGTGACACAGAAGTCGGCATTTATTTGTTATTTTTTTTTACAAAAACTACACTGTGTCGTATCTTTGTTCAATAACGAAATATTTGGTCATATTGCACTTTTCACTGGATGTGGCATTATGAATTGAATACATAATTCTGTTATTGATTGATTGAACTATGATCAAAAGTTATTGATGTCTGACCAAATTACGTTGTCAATACAATCGAATGATTGTTTGATGACAACTTGTGTTTATAAACTTCTGTGATTGGCTAAAACTCCACGTGATTTAAGCTCGGTCCCGTATTCAATGAACACGTTACAATTTCAATATCAGCATTAAATATCAGCATCTTTTGTTGCGGATGCGGATGCTGATGCTGATATTTAAAAGAAAGCTGATAATCAGCGGATGCTGATGCTGATGCTGATGCTGATATTCGCAACAACCCTAATCGAAACGTATCTCCAACGAAAAGCAAGACCTGCTGTAGGTGCGCTAGAACTAGGTTCTACCTTTTAAAATAATCTCTATTTCGTTTATAAGAAAATATTTTAAGTGAATTACAACTTACTTAAGCACTGTTAGTTTTAATTGCAGTACCAACTAATTAGCTTGAACCAAAGCTCAAAATTTCAGGCACCATAGCGTCTGCGACTCATTTCTTTCTTGTGATGTAAAAGTAACAAGATTTTTAAAATTTACGTTTTTAAAATGAATGTTCGTACTTACACTACCGATTTATTTAAAACCCGGCCAAAGCAGCCAGGCAAATAATAAATAAAAGAAACGAGAAAAAAAACTTTAAATTACCACATACTTGTAAGAAGTCTTTATCAATAAATTTTACTACATTCCTAAGAAAATGTAGTTTGCGTTTTTATCAAAATCAGCCTCGTAACTCCTTTCAGCATTTTTCGCTAATCTTTATAGTTTCGGATTTGGCCCTGAAGGCCTATTTGGAAAATTTACCACCACAATTATATCACGCCTACTGAATATATTATATACGTACTAACTGACCCGGTAAACGTTGTGTTGCCATATAAATACAAAAATGTTAAGGGTGAACAACCCTTATCACTTAGCGGTATGAAAAATAGATAGTAGCCGATTCTCAGATCTACTAAATATGCATATAAAATTTGGTGAAAATCGGTAAAGCCGTTTCGGAGGAGTACGGTAACTAACATTGTGACACGAGAATGTGGCGATGGTGCCGCCGGAATTTAACGAAAATTATTATTGTTGGTTTATTAACAACGGGCTATAATCAATATCTATAAAAAAATAGAAGTAGGTAGGCATCAAGACAAGCTTATAAGAAGGAAAGTTATTTTACGTGTAATCAATATGCGGTACGTGACGGGATGGCATCCCTGGCGTCGCGCCGTCTGCGTGACGAACCCACATCTAGCAATTTGTTTGCAACCGCAATAACCCATCTGCAGATGGGATTATCGATTCGAGATGAAATGTGGTAAACGTAATCACCGTCAAATGTCTTATATGTACTCGTACTAGCGTAGGTAAAGGTAGGTACAGTCCGCTTCAGAAGTAGATGAACAGATGAAGATCAAAAATACCTAAGTATAGATAAGCTATTTTTTCGTACGTTAGTGTTCATAAACTTTTGATAATTATCTATTTTTGACACTACGGTGTTTATCTTATCATGATGCTTAGCTACATAGCGGTGCTTAGCTACATATGAACGCTTGGGTGTACAGGTATTTTTGAAATCTTCATCTGATCATCGACTTCTGAGGCTGACTGTACATAGTAATAAAAGAAGCAGAAATATACAGCGCAACTTTGTATTGCATTTTATGCCATTTTATAACAGCTATTATGTTGTATCACTGTTTATCTAGATTAGCTCTTTGGAGTTTGTGTAAATTATATCCAGCTGTTCACGCTTACAATAAACTATAATATACTTAGCCTTTTTCTGAATAATTATGACTTAATCTTCTGTCATTTGTAAGCTTATACATGTTGAATAAAAATTATAGTTCAAAACTCAAGTGGACTTAGAAAAGTGTTTAAAGATAAATAAGTCAAATACGTAATTTTTAATATTTATTTTGATTTATGTATTTTATTTTGTAGAAAAGCCATTACTAAAATCTTAACAATATTAGTTTATTATTTATTAGATACTACTAAATTTAGTTCTACAATTAGGTACCAACAATAAAGCAGTCATCAATATGCGACTGACGTAAGGGACCCCGTCGTTTATAAATGCGACGCCATGCTACGTCGGGCAATTTATTTCTTTACGCAATAAACAGAACAACCAATAAATAACATGCGCAGAGATAGTGTTATGAAGAAAATCGATTTGACGCACAAATGTTGGTACGCATGTCCTACGTTTTTTATTTATAAACGACAGACTTAATATATTTAACGTATTTCCGTACGCGCCCTGTTATTTATGTAAGAAGTGTAGGAGCCTACGTGTACATATTTGAGCGTAAAAATAGTTTGTAACACGATTTTCTCTATACAATTGTTTTTCTTTATGTCAATCAACAAGCTACCAAACAAATACAAAAATTTATAGCTTAGGATACACTAACCTAACCTAACCTACCTATGGCCTAATATTATATAATTTTTTAAAATGTTCAACATTTTTTTTTTCTGTAGATATATACCTGTAAACCATTTCATAGACGTCACGGACTAATTAAAACTAATCATTTACACCCTTTCTGTTGTACCACCAAATTCACCTATGTTAGTATGTAACATAAACTTCAAAAAGCAAACCTACGTAATATACGTAACGATAGGTATTATTTTTAACCGACTAAAAAAAGGAGGAGGTTTCTCAAATCGACCGTATATATGCTTTTTTACATAGGCGCTTATCCCAAACCTTTCCTTTTATTATTATTTCTATCTTTTCAAAAGCGAAATAAAATGCAATCATTTTCTATTATGACAGAATTTTTCCACATTTTCTTTTCGCAACACGATTATCTGTTGGCCTAAGAAACGGGTCGCGCCAAGTTATCACGAAAGTTGATACTAAACCACAGATCCAAGATATAAAGGAAAAAGAAATTCAGCTTGTGGTTTTTGTACTTTTATTTATTTAACATGAATAGCTGTAGACGGATTTGTTATATTGTATTGAATTTTGCAACGAGCGTGCAGTCCACCTGATGGTAAGTTGCTACTGCCGCCCATTCACATCTGTACCCTTACCAGGAGTTTTTACGTTTCGACAAATGTGACTGTTTTTGTATTTGTTTAAGTATTGGGCCAATACGATTTGCTAGTTCTGACACAATCCGCTAGGGGCGCTGATTGGAATTTTATGGACAAATACTTAAACAAATACCAAAACAGTCATATTTGTCGAAACGTAAAAACTTCTGGTAAGGGTACTGTGATCAATTTCAGTTAAGATGATAATACGAGTATTTAGATTCCTATCTGGAGTCGGCCTCAAAAGTTTTGCTACTCCGTCGGACTAGATTGGAACGTCGTGGTAAGGGAGACATGAATATGCCCTTACCACGATACTAATTACACCCTTCAATGCAGAACACAGCCGCGCTTAACACTGATAATATTAGGTAGAAATAGGCAGAGCCGGATTATGGAAGGGTAACCAGGGCGGCAGCCCCGGGGCCTCCACAAAAGAGGGACTCCCAAAATAGAGACGTCGGATATTTTTTTAATTCCGACTAAACCGTAAACACTAGTAAAAAAAATCTTGATATTTTTTTTCGCTGTTTTACCTTTATCTACAGTTCTTTGTACAAACATGAATACTAGAAGAATCTACCTGCGTTTCACACTAAAATATTTATTGAAAAACTCAACTGAAAAAAATTGTTCATTTTATTCGGAAAATAATTTGGGGCCAGGGGGCCTCCACTCCTTTGTTGCCCCCAAGGCCTCTAGACCTCTAATTCCGGCCCTGGAAATAGGCGAGTCGAGCTGCGGAGGCTCCAGAACTCTAAATGAAACTAACTATCAAGTGGACTCTAAGCTCATTACTACCATATAAAAAAATCTCACTGCATAGTTTTTACTTTTAACTACGAAGCTACCTTAGTCATGTTCTGTCAAACCACAAACCACATTGCTCAAAGTCAGTCTACCAATTAAGCTACGAAAATTCGTTATTCAGAAAGCAAATTTAAGTTCTGTGAAACCAATTCAAGATAAGACATTGACTACTTACTATCTACTTTATTTTTTTTACTTCCAAACATATTTAGAAAGTTAGATACAACTTTACTTTCAACATGTCTTTTTTGAAAACGTTCCTTAACCTGGAATGCGGTAAGATATGAGTGGTAGAAATGGTCATGTAAGGAGAAAAAGCGTAGTGTCCCTGCATCCGTCACGCACTTTATTACATACTAGCTGACCCGGCAAACTTTGTACCGCCTCAAAATCTATTTATCAAATATATTTCATCCTTATCCTTACTAATATTATAAATTCAAAAGTAACTCTGTCTGTCTGTCTGTCTGGTTGTCTCTTCTTCACGCCTAAACCACTGAACCGATTTTAATGAAATTTTGTACAAAGATAGTCTGAGACCCGAGAAAGGACATAGGATAGTTTTTATCCCGGAAATCCCATGGGAACTAGGGATGGCGATCTAAGATCGATTAATCGGAGAATCGTACTTTTTGGACCAAAAAATCTATTATTTTAATCGATATTAGTAAGGATTGAATCGTAAACTATGCATTTGATCAAGTGATGATCTTTAGCAAAGTTGTTGTCCATAAGCCCACGAAGGTTCCAGAGTTGGTACGACCAATTTTCGCCAGATGGCGGCACTGCCGTTCCGATGAAGGTACGAATTTTCAGTTTTATGTATGTTAGTATGTCACATTATTTTCTTTTAAACGCGCGCGAAGCCGCGGGCAAAAACTAGTATAAAATATAGCCTATGTTACTCGTAGGGTATGTAGCTTTCGAATAGTCAAAGAATTTTTTAAATCGGTCCAGTAGTTTTTGAGCCTATTCATTACAACCAAACAAACAAACAAAGTTTTCCTCTTTATAATATTAGTGTAGATACGTACTAAGCTAAATTAAGGTGTGATAAGTGACCATAGAGCATTTATTTTACATTTCAATTTTATGTATAGGTACCTAAAGAGTGATGTCACCAAAAACTGAAGTAAAATATACTTATAGAAGCCGGTAGGTGCCTTGCCACAAAATATTTGACGTGAAATGTAATTTCGGGGGCCCTCGATCGTCCCTGGCAATCTGTCGTTTCACATTTCCGTTGAAATTGTAATCACTTTACCTTTTGGATCCGGTTATTCAAATTGCGAAGCGGTGCTACGAATGTAGCGAAGTTTACGTGTAACTATCTCATTCCGAATTCTAGTTTCCAGAACATTTTCTTTGTCCCTGCCCTAACTACTTACGTCATTATATATGCTGTTCACTTCGTCGTTTTTGTTCATTAATGAGTTCTGGGTTTTTCTAATACAGTTTGGTACGCACGTCCCGCTCCTCTCCCCATAACTTGGATAGGCCATGATGCTAACAGGGGTAGCTCAAGAACTCATATGGGCGACCACTACCCACGGGGCGAATGTGGCCTGCCTTGGTTTAGGATCCGATTATCCGAGCCATGGCACACGTTATAGGGCGGCTGGAAAGCCTTTTTTCGTCGACCAAGGATGCAGAATTGTACTGAGATCTGAGGCGGTACGTTTAAGGGGCGGACAAAGGCATTTTTTTCGTTGCCCTATTTTAGAAAGCAGCTTTAATCCTTGGTAGTTTAACCCGGAACTGTTCAAATGTGACGACACTTAAACATCTTTGTAATTTGTAGAAGTACCCAAAATAGTGTCTTTAAAAATTATCCCGCCAGTCCACCTCACACTTGACCAACTTTTATGAGACACAAGTACGAACCGCCCGCCTCACATTAAGTCGTAACTGCCGCCTAACTGCCGCCCAAGCACAGCTATACGCTCTCCATGGACTCCGTAATCCTTAGTTTTAAGTTCATTAAATACGGTGCTAAAAAACCATACGAATAAAAATATACAATAATTAGTCAAGAAAAAAATATATCTACTCGTCTCGTACCACAGTTTAACGAACTAAAAAGTACAAAATCTACAACTAGGGACGCACGATTCAAATTATTTACAGTTATAAATGTGTAGAGACACTATCAGATTGATGACGTCTACTCAGTTTACATCATTTAAAGTGAACTCAATATAATAATCAATACATTGTCTATCGGATACGCCCCGTTTTTCGATAAATTTGTATTCTACTTTTTAGTCCGTAAAAACATGGTATATATTTTCACATGGTTAGCTATAAATTTCGTGTAACTTTTAATTGCCCCGGGCCCTACCATACCCTTTATGTAGATATTCATAGTTTGATAGCTTTGTAATACATATTGATGAATAAAGTTCACGTGTTAGTTTACTTTCTATTCAAATATGTGTTAATTTGGTTTTGAATACATACGTAACTTATTTGGTACTGATTTGGTATACGTAACTTATTTGAGTTTGAATTTATTATGAAATAATTAACAAGAAAAACATGCACATTACTAACGTTAGGTAAAAGTTCGGATTATTTGACCTCTTTGTAGCTACACTTTTTTAACGCGGAGAAATCCCCTCCCGTCAGAGGGAGCGTAAGGGGTATGTCGAACTCTCTCTGAAAACTCTGAAGCATTCCTCTAAACGCTCGGGGCCGGGTTGCGAAAAGCTTTTTAGTTACACTACATTATGACTCGCAAATAATATTTAACAATGTCTTTTTGAATTTAATAAAAGACCCACATCTCGCAAAGCTAAATCCTAAACATATAAATGAGTAATTAAAAGGAATATCTATATTTTTATAATCCACCTAGATATCTAAGGATTGTCACACGCCCTCATTATTTATTTTATTCCTCTAGCCTGGCCTGGCCAACCCTATTATTATTTTACCTTTCTCAATGATACATTATTTACCAATGGTCTACAAAAACAATGAACAAGCTAAAACTACAGTGGTTCCGTTCCCTATTATTTGGCTGTGGTAACCCCAAGGGAACAGCTTAAAAATTGTTAATGACAGCGACTATAATTATCCAAAACTAAACACATTGTGGAAAGCAGACACAAGCATCCCAGCCCCGTTATGATAAGGCACGCACATCCCCACGGCGAGTTTCATCACGACCTCTTGTTTTGCGCCTTTACTTTGCCGAAAAAATGTGACGCCATTTTGTGATTTTTTAGTTTAGTGTTTTTAATGACCTAGTACACTTATTGTACTTGTGTTTTTATTGTTAATCTTTAGAGTAAATAAAATATTTTTTCTAATCAACTAAGTACAAAAGTACGGATTTTATGACAGTTTTCGTTAAGTCGTTTCGTAACACGACATTTGCGATCGCACGTGCAAAGCTTACTGTACTATTAGTATTAATTAGTTTTAAACAAAATAACATAAACCGCGAAGCCTTATATTATTACAAATATTTATTAACAGTATGTATTAATGGATTAATTAATAATTTAATAATAAGTAGGTACTAAAATAATGATTAAACATGCTGATTGGTAGGTAGGTAATAAGCAATTACTCAAGAGTTACTTTCGCAATAAATCATCGAGTGACAGCATAACCGGCATCGTGACGCCCGTACAAATGCTTCGTTCATGCAATTCTTTACTAAATTGCAAGCATTTCCTAAGGAAAATTACAAAAAAAAACAATAGCTACATCTCGTTTCAGAATATCAGGGGTTTTAGCCCTGGTTATACCAGTGGAATTGACAGACGGCACAGGCCTTCAAAATTTATTAAAAAAACACATTTATCTGTTAAAATAATAGGTATATCCATCCAACCAAAGTTTAAATTCTAAATCCACAATAGAAAACCGATATTCATATTACTGTACAATGACCACGTACATATTCAACAATAATCCGGAAATTTATTTCAACGACATAGGTCAGCGAAATATCGGCTGCGAATGAAAACCACACTCCGCTCGTTTGGCAGGCCACAGTGTGTGCCTGTAGATAAGATAGTTATCTAGCAAACTCGGCTATTTGAAATTTCCGTTCGGAGCTAATGACTGAGCCTCTAATCCCTCTCAGCGGGGATTACCGTTAATATCTTACGACTCAGGAACTTATCAGAAAACTACTGATAGAACCAACTTTGACGCGGAAGTCGACCTATCTAGGTTTTTTCACTTCTAGGTATAGGTATATAGTCTACAGGTATCTAATGTAAGCTGTTCAAATAGCTTATGAAGCTTATTCTACTACTAAGAATATTTTTCAATCAGAATAGAAAAACAGCAAATGCGCACGTCGTCTAATAAAATTTAAATAGGTAGTCACTGCAGCTCATGGACTTAAAACTTCAATTAGTCCACATAAAGTCGATTGCTTCGTGGCCCGCGCCATAAAAGTAAGCCTCTTACCAAAGCCGTCAATCTAGAATAGAGTGACATAAACAACGGCAGGTACTATATAAGGCAGTACCTAAACCCGATCCTAAACCTCATACTCTTAGATTCTAATACAGGGGTTCTCCCACCTTCAATATGTTTATCAGATCAAAACATGTTTATGATGAAGCAACTTCATACTTTCAGGAACATCGAGCATAAAAATAGAATGTGTATTAAACTTCAAAGAAAATAGGTACGAGTAATGAGTTATCCGTAACACATTGATACCATTATTATAATTATAAGCATATTCGATGATCTTCGTGGAAAAGTTAAATTTAACTTTGGTTTTAGGTGTTCAATTATAACTTGGCTTCGTTAAGAAAATTTCTCTGAAATGTTTTCATTTTCATGTAGGTATTTTATAATTTCAAAGTCTATGTTTATCTAAAGATTAAAAGAAGGAAGAAAGAACGAATATCGAAATAAAATATGTATTGAAGTATGGACCAAAGCATTTGAAAAAGATCCGCATACAGTGTCAAAGGAATTTTGTTCAGTCGTATATCCAGTTTCGTTAGCACACGCGGTGAGTATGGATAAAATCAATATAGTAATGGATTTTTTTATGTCTCATATTACGACTGATAAGAATGGGGAGAGAAAGGCAGTTCCCAATTTTCCATCGCGTTTACGATCTAGAAAGGCGCTGGAGAATTCACATTAAAAGCGCGCGGACGAAAAACTACGAAGCAATAAATGTCGAGCTCGCTAGAATAGGGTTAATATCTTGTACTTTAGACTAGCAATTCTTGTATATAAACATATATGTAAATGGTTTCTTGAAAACGACTTTATAGATTTTAATAAATACAGAGTAGGGGTTTTTGGTGTTGAAAAACCAGATTATTTAGGAGATTGAGAAATAGTACATGATACTCGTATGATTGCAAAAATCAAGAGCACTAAGTCGTAAAAGTTCTTAAGTACCTTTGTCTTATTACTACCATTAAAACTGAAATATCTTGACAGTAGCGAAGCGAAGAAACAAAATGAGAAATTGAAATAGAATATTGGTGTCATGGGTCGGTGTTCGCATAAAAAGAGCAAGTCAATTTATTAGCAAGCAATGTTGGATTTTAAGAGAATGAACAACTAGAGAAAATTCCAAGAGAAATGACTTGAAGATAAAAATTAAGATTGGTAGAAGCTAGGAGATAGAAAGATAGAAAAGAATTGAATATAGAAATATGGAAAATAAACGAAACTTACATAACGATTTAGGTATAGAAGGGAGAACATCACTTATTTAAATAAAAGAGCCGTATAATGCTTAAAAATATTGATATGTAAAGGTTCGATTAAGTCATTTAGGTACCTACCTATTCTAGGTTTCTGAGTTTTCAACTTAGATTCAATTTTATAAACGTGGACACCTTACTTTATTTATTTAGAGAAAAACTTCGTACCATATTGTACCATCATACTGAGTCAATAGTGAATTAGTGACGTTAATTATAAATAACAATACTTTACCAGTAGGTAATTATATTGATAATTTATGAACAACAGCTTTGTAGTCAAATAATAAACTGTAATAAATACCATCAGGCGAAACGCCTTACATTGAAGCGGTTTAGCGTCTCTTATCGGTTTCGAATCCATCTATAAATAAAACGGTTCTATAAATCGAAGGGTTGAATCTGTGCCCAACTTGAACGTTTCTCGTCATCCAAGTAAGTTTGTTAAAGGAGTAAAAATGTGCTTCTGAAGCAGCATTGGAGCTCATGATGAATAATTCAAATACAAAGTCCGTTAGGTTGGGATTGGAAGTTGAGTACGGTCTTGGTGATACGGAGATCTACGTACGCAAGATTCTTATTTATTGCGTGCATTCGCATTATGTTTTGACATTAAATATATTATTCTATGAAATAATGTTATTCGGAAACTTAATTAGCGTTGTCTGAATTCTTGAATCAAATTAGTTTTTTTAATCTAGGTAGGTTTTGTTCCTACCCTGATTTGCTCGCGAAAAAAATCCGCATGATAATTCCGCTTCAGAAGGGATCGTTATGAAAATATGCAGTTAATACTTAAGAAGTTTCAAAGTCTCATATACCTATTACTATAAAAATCTCCTGGTAAAGTGAAATGAATTAAACAAGATCTAGTAAATATAATAACCTATTTAATATTAAATAATTATAGTTTAAAAACTAAAATCACGCTAAAATCGCACCAGGAAAATCGATAATCCTGATTCCTGACGATTCTGATGAGGAGAATGGGATAAAATTATTAAAATCGTGTATTGTCATCGGTTCTTGATAATTGTTCAAAACTTTAAATTGGGTTCAAAGTGGGTAAAAATCGAGTTCAAAGATTCCGTTACATACATAGATACAACCCAAGCTAATAAAAGCGTGGTAAAATGAGGAACACGAAATACAATAATAGAAATGGCACGGTAAATTACTACTATATGAAATTAAAGAAAGTACTCGTTCCTTCTGTTACAATCATGAAAATGTCACGGATACTATCTATACAATTATTATAACGTGTGTAACCGCGCCACTACCGTCAGGAAAATTATCGGCAAACGCAGTGGTATGAAACACATTAAAGCGTAAAGTATCACTTGTATTTTATTTGTGTTTACTTTATTGGTTGCTTTATTTTAAAGATATATTAGATCTTATTATGGTTAACTATGATGCCTAACATTCATGAGCGTCAGAGACCAGTTATGAGTTTAAGTAGAAGTAAACGGTGTATAGGTGATAGGCATGTAGAAACGTAGGGTTTAGTGGAATTTGAGGAACATTAATATAAAAAGCCAGAAGTACCGATGAAAATTTTAATGACAACGTTTGAAGGAAGGAATGACAAAGAAAAAAACAATATACATAAGAACGTATTAAAAGAAATATACATTAAAACCTTCTGCGCTAAAATAATAAAATAATAGTAAATAGTGCGTCGCCTACACGGTGTAAGAACCCTTTATGGTTCGACTCCGAAGGCACCATCGCCACATCAATACCTGCCTAATAACAACGCACTCTGCGCCGTTTTATTCCGGTTTGAAGGATGTAAGGGGATATACCTACTTATCGGAAGCGCTTCCAATTTAGTCCTCAGGTAGAACTGTAGTGTATCTGGAGTCAACAGATATATATGGGCGGCAGTAGTCACTTACAGGTGGACTACATGCCTGTTTATTATTTCTAGATTATAAAAAAGAAAAATAGTCCATCTTATTATAGAAAAAAACATACAGTTAATAAAATAAAGCCTCAATGGTCATAATTATGTGTTCGTAGGTGAATGTCACTTGTTTATTTATAAAGGCGTCACCCGCGCATTCCACAGAATTTTTGACGTCGAGTTATATCAATGTGACAGATATTGACAGTCTCATTAACTCTTTATGTGGGTAGGTAGAAATAAACATAAGCGCCATCTACATAAGGCTTCAAGTCGGCTACCTCTTGAATAACACTGCGTGACAACACGCGTGGATCGATCGGTCTATAAGAAACAAGTTAAGAGAATAAAGCGGAAGCAACGCTAATATATAAATGGCGTTTATTCATGAAACCACAGTGTCCATTCTTCTATTCTAAGCTTTCCTTGACTTAAATGACTCAAAATAGTAAGTACATATAGTTTATTTAAAGGCAAATTTAAATGAGGAGGTCTGTTGTCGGTGTTTCATATGTTTGCCTTAAATTATTAATATCATATTTATTGCATCGTCCATTTGAACACTGCTCTAATACAAGTGTAGAATCAAGTGAGGAACAAAGAAGTATCAAGAATTTTATTTTCATTACCCTTCTGTTGTTATTCTTGTATATGTAAAACCTATTATAATTAACATATTTAATTTTCTTTTTGCGCATATTTTCCTACATTTGAAGACATGTTATCGGTGTAATATAAAGTGGTCTAAATGAAGTCCAAAAATGTGAAATTCAGTGTTAAAAACGGCGCGCGTATTACATATGTACATTACTTGTAACACACGTATGTAACTTGGTATTACGTACAAAACTGAGGTATGAAAGCGAGTTCATTACAGTGAAAATTAAAGGCCTCCTTTGCACGAAACAGTAATAATCTTACCTTCCTGGCTTAAATTTTGTCTCTTTCATCCTGGCGCGCCGTCTTATATTTAGTTAAATAATATTATTTTCATCTCATTTACTTTGTATGTTTTAGGTAGAGTAGATGTTATTTACATCTTTAAATACAGATATTTTTCTGTTTTTAAATTATTGTTCTGTTTTTAATAATTACATTAGTAGGTAGGTAATGTACCGAAAAATAGTAGTTTCAGTTTAGCCTTCTTAAGGTATTATTTAACCCTTTAAAAAAATTTGTAAGTCTGTATATATGTACCTATTTACATTTATCATTTTATTTAAAGCACATTAATATCACTATATAATTTAAATCAATCAATAATATATTTCATCGTAAATGCAAATTTCATTCAACTTATTATCAGCTGTGGCAACATGCGATTAACTAGGATTGCGTGAAACCGGAGACAGCGGTATCTAGTGTCAACCAACCTCCATTCTCATACATCTGTATATATGTAGATATCTGGACGCATAGGTATCTTTAAGTAGCGCATATCAAATAATTTATTTCACAAAATACATGGCCGCTGCAGATAACAGTTATTTTTGCAACATTTTGAAATATTTCTTTTAGACCTACATTTAAAGGCAGTCTTAAATTCAATGCACAGTGTTTTGATTTTGTTTATTATTTTATTTACAAATTTGTGTACACAGAAACATAATTAAGAAATAGAGCATTAAAAAGAAATGTAGTACAAAGGACTACTTATTCCAACCTGGAATTTCTTCCAGCAGCCCCTATGGTCAGAAAATTTATATGATAGGCAAATAAAGTGTGCACAAAATAGATAGGTAGAATAGATATCATATACATATACATATATACAATTAAATACACATAATATATACATATGATAATTTTATTATAGTTTAGGTACAGTTTAAAACACCGTGATATTTTCTGCGAAATCGGACTAATATTAGCGCAAATTTTAGTGCCCGTTCACATTAGGTTAGCTAAATTGTTTTAAGGAACGCCGACTGTCGTATTGTGTTGTTGACAATATACTGAAGATCATTTTTTACCTAATGAAAAAAAACCCTGGTTTTTCGCTTATTGTTCACTAATTGGCCGTTCGCAAATACCGAAACAGTCAGGCCGACTTAATGTGAACTGGCACTTACATTTTTCATAAATCGAGAGTAATAATTTACCTCCTGATAATTCCATATCCATCATCCAAAAAACGAAACGTTGTAACTTAAAAATTTCAAGTCAATACCCCTCTACATGCTACAAAAAGAACTAGGAGCGGTATCTAACTAAACCTTTAAATATATAGCTGTTAAAGTCTTGTAATTAAATTAGGGATAAAGACGTTGTAAACAAGAACTATATTTTACAGTTTACGGAGAATAATGGTTATGTGTAGTGCTATCTAGAAATTAGCATTTATATTGGCTAGCCAGCCCGCGTCAACCACTGAAATGTCACGTTGTATCTACAAATGCGTAGAGGTCAAATAGGAAAAACTTATAGGTACATAGGTTTGTACCTCTGGTACATAAAAAAAACTTTTAAGTGCTTCTATTATAATTTAGTTAATCAACTCCACGCATAAATAAAAACAATTTGGCACATAAATACAAACTTAAAATAAAATGTACCAAACACAAAATTTGTATAGTATGTATAAACGTATAAACAATAGTTGTATAAACACAATAGTTGTGTGTATTTATATTTACACTCACAACCCGGTCTTATTTTTTGTTACTAATATTTTATTCGGAATTTATCTACAGCAGTTTAAGTAAATAATTTATGAAACTTTTCTTTCAAATCTCCAAACTGTACTTTCGTTCAGAGAAAAGTTTATCATGTCTAGGGCTTTAATCAACATTTTATTAAGTACCGAAAATGTATTTAAGTACCTCATTTTGAGTCACGAGATTGTAATGAATGAACAAACTAATGTAACGACTTCTTCTGATCTCAGTAAATTACTTAATTCCCTCTGGATCTCAGAGTAATCACTTGTATCAAGTTTAATAATATAGTTAGCAAAGAGAGAGTGGCCAATGATTAAATCGTTAAAGTGTTCGTAAAAGAAAAATGTCGTACTGGCATCTAAGAGACCTACTTTTTTTTATAAAAGTAGCTGACGGGCAGTCTAGCGATTTTTTTTTAATATAGGAGTAGCAGACGAGCATGCAGTCCACCTGATGGTCAGTGGCTACTGCCGCACGTGGACATGTGTAATCAACCCCAGATAGGATTAGATATTCCTACGGTCGGCCACAGATGCGCCGCTACCCCTGAGGACTAAGCTGGAACGCGTCGGAAAAGTCTGTCTCCCTTACCACACCCTTCAAAACGGTAGAAATAGGTGTGGTGGTAGTGCCGCCGTCGTCGAATCGAATCACAAAGTGTTCTACCTTCAATTCCTACCTTCTAGCTGATAGTAAATATTCACTACCGCCCATGGAAATCTGTGGTTCTACCCGAAGCTGATCACAGGTGCTTCTCCTGAGGACTAAAATGGTCACCTCAAATAAAAATTAGTCGATATTTACAATACCATACCCTGCGAACAAAATGTTAACTCCACGTTAGAAAAAGGTGTGGCGATGGTACCTTCCCAGGCGAACCATACTAGTTCTATCACCTTATTACATATACAATACCAACCTAACCTTAATAAAGAAGAGAAAGAAATCAAAATAAATAAGTACATATGTTTTGATAAGTATACACAATCATAAAGAACCACTTTTTTAAATTAGGTAACGTTTAACAGAAAATGTCCAGGTGGCGATTCATTTTGTAAACCCGGTTTTTTGTCAGTTCTAAACCCCACTATAAAACGCATGAACAACAACCCAAAATATCCTACACAAAGAACATATCTACATAGGATTTTATTTTGCTCCCCCTATTAGTCCCTGTGTGGATTTTAATAAAAATTCAGCCATTGGGGCGATTATTCCTCGATTCCCGTTCTACAGGCCGGGGGCATTTTGCGCGGTGGAGGCAGTGATGACGTCAATACGTGCCCTGTCCAATACTTCGGAACGATCACGTGGCCGCACACTCGAGTATGCGTAATCACAATATCGTCGATCGTGCAGCTCCCGTTTCCAGCTCCCAGATTACCGTCAGTTGGTTGTTAGGATGGACTTTGTTGTGCTTTTCAAAGTACTCATTTTTGTCATCGAAAGATCATATAAACGGAATGATAAGTGCGAACGATTGCTTCGTAAATTTGACGACTGACAATAGACCATATTTTTTACTCCGTAAAAAGGATCCGTATTTTTCGTACTTATATTCGTAAATGCAAAAAAGAATAAAAAGGTATTGACTGTTTTCCATTATAGGTACTCTTGTTTTATACTGTGACATTTCGGGTTTCGCGTAGGACGGTGATATTTTTCATAGCTTTTACGAGATACGTAAGCATGTGATGCTTAGGTGGTTGTCCAATTACTTAACCTTAGGGTGTATATTTACAAATAATCCATCATTGCTGTAAAAGTTACGCGTCATTTCGATATAGTGAATCACATGGGCGTGTGACCAAAATATATTTGTAGGTACTTACTATCAACTAGATCACTTGCAATTTTAGCCGCGCGTTTTTACGTATGAACAGTTGTATGTATGACTGAAATGACCGCTGCGGCCGAGTTCTATTAAAGTTAAAATAAAGTTTATACATATTTTCGCGTCTCATCTTATCTTAGATATCTTAGGTATGTAGTGTAAGTACACATTGATGTTTCTAAGGTACGACTCGTAAGTCACAATGTCAATAATTGTGATAATTACTATTTTGAAAGTTCACATTTTCCAAAATGCCGTAAAATACGGCCCATACACAATGAAGGTTCTTGTCGGAATAAGGAATAATTTAGTCGGCTGAAAAAAATAATTTGTACTTTATCGTAATATGCACACGACACACAGCACACGCACACGTGCAGTCATGGCGAAATAAAGTTTTAGTTGCGAATATACCCAAATGGGATAGTAGTTTGAAGTAAAAATAGTTTATATATATGGTTACCTTTCACCCAAAATATTGAGATATCTTGTAGGTAATTTAAAAAAAATTAAGTAAATTAAAATTATAATTATTAAGCTTTTGTACCATAATGAAAGTAGGTACCCTCGTATATCTATTACTCACAGTATTTCACTGAAAATGAAAGTCTGTACAGAAATGGATAAAAAATTAATGAAATACCAAATTTTAATTTCGGTTTATGGTTCGTACTCGAGTCGCGCCACGAATATTGCCATTTTAAGGGCTTTTATTTTTAATTCAACGCCCTCAACTCAACTCATCCGGGTGTTTTTGTAGCAAATGTTTGCCCGGACCGTCAGCGACCAAATAGAAGGGTAGGGGTTGATTAAAATCCAACCAATTGCGACCGAACTGCGAATCCGGTGAGTTTTATGTGATTCACGCACCGAAAAATCGAAGACGCGAATCTTCGACAACGTTTGCGATTTCAACATCTATTGATCGCTTAAAATGGTGTATTTATAATTTCTTATTAAAAGAAAACATAGGTACATAAATGTTGAATTGTATTCTTAAAATGATTTTATTTCTTTAAATTGGACGCTCGAAATAAAAGTTTTGCTCTTTTCGCCTATTATAAAACTGTGTAGCTACTAAATTATTTAATTGAATCGATAAATACATTAGTAGTTTATTGCTTATTTAGTGTTAAGAGTAGGTAGCAATTATTTTAACTATGGAAAACACATTATTAAATAAACAAGTATGCTACTTATACATAAACATTATATAAAAACTAAATTAGAGGAACTGCTGAACGTTAGCATTATAGCATTTTGATTATGAATGAAAAACTAATTTAATTAGTTTTTTAAGATTTAGTGATTTAAACACAAAAAGCTGTAAATGTTATCTACTACATAGGTAACGTTGTACCATAAAACATGTCATTTAAAACCAAGCTAACTTACCAATGTCATGTCAAATATTGGCGTGGCGTCTCCGCTCCCGCCAATTGAAGGATCACCGAATACACAGAACGCACCGAACACGGATAGAGAGGTAGTACGCGATCGATATCCGTTCACTGCACAGCCGAGCTGGCTTGCACGCAGCGCGCCGTGCATCCGACGCTCCTACCACACAACATATTACTCTCAAGTTATTATTTTACAAGTACGTCCACTCATGAGAAAAGCAACCTGAGACGACCGCAGCGTTCGAAACCTTAATACTTCCCTTCGCTGCAAATATTAGGTGACAGCCGTCGACGGGTTCGATCGAATACCTTAGCGCAATTATTTCGCACAACTAAGCCGACGACCGACAAGTTAACACACCGAATTTCACTTTATTTAAGTCAGTTTTCTTAATTATATTGATAAAGCGTGTATACAGCTAATGAAGTGCAGAGTACGAAAATTCGTGACGCGTCAAGCGACTACCAATATAAAAATAATATGAACAATGTGGGGACAGGAACAGGACCCGCGTAATAATAAGAGAACTCGCGTGGGGATGGTACGGAGGGTGCATTGTGCACCGGCGAATTTCGGAAGGGCCCGTCCCGAAAGCCCTTGTTTTGGGCCCCCTACACTTGCGCAAGATGCGAACCAGTTTTGATTTTTGTAAACCGTTCACAAAGGGGAGTTATCCAACTATACCGTTATACTGTACTGGACCAAACAATTATTCAACGCGTTTCAAAACTTAAAACATACGTGCAAATATTACAACCTTTTGAGAGTATAAAATTATATTATTATTCTTGTCTATCTGTACGTGTTGGTACTTACTATTGTACTGTAGGTTACTGTAGGTGTAACATAGGTACTATCGTACTATATATTTGTATTTGTATTGTATAGGTAGTATTGTACTGTAAGTACTGTAGTTGTAACATAAGTAGGTTGTGATATAATTATCATACTGTTCAAAACATATGCTTATAGGCTTCAATACTTCAGTTCTTTTAGGTTTATATATTTGGCAAAAGTCCGGCTCATAGGACCAACATTCGTAAGAATAATGACAAAAAAATCGTATCCCATTTGATTTAAAAAGGGTACATTATATAATATACTGAATATGTAATATTTTTATCTACAGTTATTGTCCGTTTTAATCTGCATTGTGTGACTGTACTTCAATCCCTTACCCAGTACCATATGCGTCTGCGCAGCCCTTTATATCAATTCTACTGAGCTCCAACAAAAGGTGCACCCAAAAATGCAAATTTATGAAGTCGAGTACGATATCGAAATAAAATGTTTGTTACAGAGTGAGTTCAGCCAAAGACTGATTTACTTTCGCAAATTGAATAAAACTTATATAATTACTAGCTGACCCAGCAAACGTTGTATTGACATATAAATAAAAAAATCTTAAGGGTAAACAACACTTATCACTTAGGGGGTTGAAAAATAGATGTTGGCCGATTCTCATAGATACCGGATAAGCACAAAAAAATTCATCAAAATCGGTCAAGCCGTTTCGGAGGAGTATGGCAACGAAAACTGTGACACGAGAATTTTATATATTAAGAAGATACAGTGTACTGTCACATGAAAGATATTTGTGTAAATTAATAGCTTAAATAAAGTCTAAAAAAATCAAAACTGGCCATTTAAATGCCGCTTATCATTGTACCTACAATTAATTGTCACTAGTCCAGGGGTTCCCAAAGTGTGCGCCGCGGCGCCCTGGTGCGCCGTAGAAAGTAAAGAGGGGCGCCGTGAGTCGATCCGCTAATTATTTGACACCACAAATATTGGCGTTTTGATTCACATTGATTTGACTGAATAAATATCGTATTTAATTTTTGCTTTTTCTCAAGTATTTGTTGTTGTTTTCCGTTTAAAGTCTTTTAAAATAACATAAGTATGGTATAAGTACAATTTTATATTGTGGTGTTTTAATTTTCGTTTCGATCAACCTAACGTAACTTCTATTATTGTGGGTACCTATTTCCTTCGACTGTCTTCTTCTAATAGTTAGCTAGAACAGGGCGCCGTGAAAAAATATCGAACTTGTAACTGCGCCGCGGGTTACAAAAGATTGGGAACCCCTGCACTAGTCTATTCATAGTTTTACTAAGTTCGCCGATGACTTCTTATATATAATATAAGAGCGTATAATCTCTAAGGGTAATGTTAGAATCATAAGTGAAATAAATAGCATTTAATGCATAGGCGCCAAAACATTTAAACCTAAAAAGGTTTTATACAAAGGACGAATCAGCTCTGCACGATTGCTATATTATGTGGTTACGGGGGAAAGATGTTACCGTCCGTTTTATTGTATACATCTTACCTATTACTATAAACCTTTTTCAAATAACTATTTTGTTCCTTATTTTAGTATTTCTTTGCCTGCCATGTAAGGATGATAATAATTGGCTAAGTGCGAGTCGGACTCGCACACGGAGTGTTCCGTGGCACCAAATTTCCAATTTTTTTTTTATGTTCAAAGGTATTTATAGCGGCCATAGAAGTAAATGCAATGTAAAAATTTGAACTATGTACCTACTATGGTTCAATAGATAAAGCGAAAAACGCCGAAAAATAGCGGTCCCTAGTATGGCGACCCCAATTTATTTTGAAAATGTTTTCTTAGTATAGTCTCTGTTATACCGGCCACTGTTATACATATTCTGTAAAACTTCAAGTACCTATTACAGTTCAACACACAGAACACTGTGACAGACGGTCAAACAGCGGAGCCTCAATGATAGGGTTCCGTTTTTATGCTTAAGGTACGGAACCCTAAAAATTAATTACCTACCTAATTATTGTTTGTGTGTTTTGGGTGCCCGTTCTTACGATATAATTAGGTGTGTGAATGTGTCTGAGTAAAGCTGTTAAGATTAAATTATTTTGAGATAAATCTTATATTGTGAACCAATTTTCCCGTAATATTTTTATGTAATGTTCTTAGTTACGGTATAGGCCTTACCAGATGATAAATGTTGTGCCTGGAGATCTTCAAGCCCAGAATAACAAAGAAAATGTACATAGGCAGTAGATACAGTATACCAATCTTCGATCACTAATAGGAATTCCTATTAGTGATCGAAGATACCAACATAACTAGTTTATGATTCATGCATACTATGGTATATACGATAGGATAACGAAAAATAGCCAAATGTTGGAAATTAAAAAAATGTAATTTATAATATTCATAAAATTTTGACATTAAAAATGTTAAATAACAATTATTATACGAGGGCATGAAAATTTTAGTTATAAAATATGTGATACACAAATAGTATTTTCTAGTAAGAATAATCATTTTAAAATAACTGTAAGATAATTTATTAGTGAACTATGTATTTGCATAAGTTAAATTAAGATTATGACAATTTATATTTAGATTTACAACTACGACAACAAAAATATAAATGGAATTACTTTGTATCTATATAAAAGAAATATTTTATTCATGTCATAATGATATCAACGCTATGATATCAACAAAAACAAAAACCTTTTATAAATATAATTTATAAAAATGTAATAATCTGCCTTATTGCTAATTCTATTATTTTGTAAGACAATATAAAAAGGACAAATTAGGTAGATATTTATCATGTGGTGCTAAATTACAAAAACGATCTAACCGATAGGATTAAAAAAGATCAATGAACTTATTTAGTATTTAAATAATATATTACCAATACCTACTGATACCAGAATCAAAACGGCCTATTCCTGTTGTTTATAATTAAATACCAAACGATCATTTTTTCCAGCCATTCTCTCTTTAATATATTATCGTATGTTACATTGTAATCATATACAACTACAATTGTAGGACGTTTATCCAGTAGCATCCGCCAATAAAAAGAGGAAACACCGTATTTAACATTAGAAGTTACGTATTAAATTATACGTATGCTAGTAATGTACTAATCGGTCCAGAAACGTTATACAAAGATACAAGAAATCAATAACCACAATAATGTTATCGCTAGTAAATTAATTGCCTCATACTAATTTTTAAACTACTTCATACGTCGATAGATGGCGTGGAACTCAAGACAACGTACAATCATATTCTCTTTGGACAAGCGCTGCGCTGGTGTATCGATTTTAGACGACACGCCGGTATTATCATGATTAAAAATTCTTCCATACGCTCATGTTCTAATAATAGTTTTTTGTTATTTGTTTCAGTGCAGCGTTATAATAAAGGGTTATAAATAGATTTCAAATGTTTTCATACGCATTTGAGAGGCGGAACGCGCCATTTTAATAGATTTGTCAAATATTGTTGCGCAGCGCCCTCCTGGCAACACACAAATGTCTATGAATTTGACCCCGAAGCTCGTGTCCGGTGCAGAAGGAGAGTGTGGTGTAGGGCCAGGCCCTTAGTTTTCGGTCTTCACCTCGGTATTACTCTGTAAAATGGGCACATAATAGGTAAATAAGTTTTCATTTATCGAAAGATGTTAATGAGACATCGTTTATTTCGTTTGATCGACATATTTTTATATCATTAAAAATACATCGCGAGCGCTCCGAACGAGTTACTACTGCTAAGAATATCGTCAAAGTTGCGCACTGTTCCTTTTACTGAATAATTTAATGACAGTGTTATTTATGAAATAATAATTATGACCTTTATTATTTCAAAACTCGTCGTTTAATTTAATAACGCGAAGAAGATTATTCTGTGATTTTCATCTTAGAGATTTTTGTGAATGTGTTGAGACAATGGTGTATCGATTATTTTGCGCTAACGAAATGTCATCCCGGTGCCGTAGTGTTAATATTAGAAGTCTATGTTTGTGATCACGGTAACTATTGTCTAGGCATCTACGCATTTTATATTAAGCCTGAAGATTGAATACAACTAAAATTAATCAATATTTCATTTTAGTTTTGATAGATTATTTAGTATCGTTGATCAGTAATAAGTCGATTTAATTAGTTTTTCACAATTAAATACAACACGACAGATAAAATGTCTATAATATTTAACAAAGTTTAGGGTAACAATGATAAAATATTTGGAAAGTACTAGTACTACACAGCAATGAGAAGTTGCTTTCGATGTTAATTTTAATAAGGCATGAATTTGCCTTATTAAAATTAACATCGAAATAAAATCATTTTCGCTCTAGCAAACCTGTTTTTTGCAATGAATGTTCGTGTCGATTGTCTTAGCATTTTTTGCTACTGAACATCAAACCATGCAAAATTGTTACTAGATATACGTAATTTTGTTTTTAGGCGAGTGAATTCATAAAGTATTTTGTATTGTTACAGTTCCATACAGTATTGAAGAGATTTGTGCGGAAAAATACGCCGTCAGTTGCCCATTTTGAACCAGGTAAAGTATATTGATTTAACATGGCCAATCCAAACCGTGAAAGTGTTAGTACTCGTTTCTCCGATAATTATGACCTTAAAGAAGAATTGGGAAAAGGTGCTTTTTCAATAGTGAGACGCGCCGTTCAAAAATCTACCGGACACGAATTTGCTGCTAAAATTATCAACACCAAAAAACTTTCGGCTAGAGATTTTCAAAAATTAGAAAGAGAAGCACGTATTTGCCGAAAATTACAACATCCTAATATTGTAAGATTACATGATTCTATCCAAGAGGAACATTTCCACTACCTAGTCTTTGACTTGGTAACTGGTGGAGAATTATTTGAAGATATTGTGGCAAGGGAATTTTACTCTGAGGCAGACGCGTCTCACTGTATTCAACAAATTTTGGAGTCCGTACACCATTGCCACCATAACGGCGTGGTACATAGAGATCTTAAACCTGAGAATCTATTACTTGCCAGCAAAGCTAAAGGCGCTGCAGTCAAGTTAGCTGACTTCGGATTAGCTATTGAAGTACAAGGAGACCAACAAGCATGGTTTGGATTCGCTGGCACTCCGGGCTACCTATCACCTGAGGTTCTGAAGAAAGAGCCATATGGAAAACCAGTAGATATTTGGGCCTGCGGTGTAATATTATACATCCTACTCGTCGGCTATCCACCTTTCTGGGATGAAGACCAGCACCGACTGTATGGACAAATTAAAGCAGGTGCTTATGACTATCCGTCCCCCGAGTGGGATACGGTCACACCAGAAGCGAAGAGTCTTATAAACCAAATGTTAACGGTTAATCCTAGCAAGAGAATTACAGCATCCGAGGCTTTGAAACACCCTTGGATTTGCCATCGTGAGCGTGTTGCTTCGGTGATGCACAGGCAAGAAACCGTGGACTGCTTGAAGAAGTTCAACGCCAGGCGCAAATTGAAAGGTGCCATTTTAACTACCATGCTTGCTACGCGAAATTTTTCTGGGAAGTCCATGGTAAACAAGAAGGGTGATGGTTCGCAAGTTAAAGAGTCTACTGATAGCAGTACTACTCTTGAAGATGATGATTTAGATAAAGACAAGAAAGGAGTAGACAGGGCATGTACTGTAATTTCAAAAGAACATGATGAAGATGGCCTTACAAAGGCAGATTCTTTTGGTAAAGCACGCGGGGATAGTAATGCTTCTTTACGTCGCGCCGAAGTTATCAAATTCACTGAACTTCTCATAGATGCTATTAACAATGGTGATTACGACACATACTCTAAATTGTGTGACCCGAATGTGACCGCTTTCGATCCAAGTGCTCTAGGTAATCTGGTGGAGGGCGTAGAATACCATAAGTTCTTCATTGATAATACGCCAACACATGTTAAGACTAACACCACTATTCTAAACCCTAGAGTGCACCTTCTGGGCGACGACGTTGCGGTTATAGCTTATGTTTGTGTTACCCAAAGCGTGGATGCCGAGGGTCGACGCTCTACCCATCAATCCCAGGAAACTCGTATATGGCACAAACGCCACAACAAGTGGACAGCGGTTCACTTTCACCTCTCCAACTAATCCCTTCTTCAGGCCACTACGCCAGAAAATAATGGGTCTCAAAAACCAAATTAAGAGCAATGAATTTGCTATTAATGTAACTATTTATGGCGTAAATGACTTCAGAGACCTCGTAACTAGATGACAACATAAAACTATTTCAAACTTGGTATCAAATTCTGCTATGAAAGATACACGAATTTTATTAGAAATTCTTTGTAATTTCAAAATTAAGTTATAACTTCTAGGTAATTGATATCTTTACCCATATAAGCGATTCAAATGCTTACTTTTCATAGTCGAAAGCCCAATTTTAAAAGGCATTTAAATAATATTGTGGCTAAAATGTGATACCGTTGAAATATCCAATGCTTGATGCTAGTTATAGTAGAGTATAAAAATCCTGATCTCTGCCACTATCGAAGATTGCAACGAAATTTTATTAAAATCGTTGTTGATCGTTGAATTAAATCAAATAATCTCGAAACTAAACAGATCTGATACTAATGAATCTATATTATACCTAATGTAAGTGATCCTATAAATCAGCAGAAATTTTCAAGGTTTAGAATTATTAGCACATTTCTCAATAAGTCTCTCTACATTTTTAACTATGAATGTTTTGTCGTGCTTAAAGATGGTGTTCTATTTGTTATTGAATACCTAGCTAGTAAGGTTTAAGTAACTATTCATGCAGTTATTGGCACTACGCAAGCATCAGTGAAAATATTTCTAGTAGTTAATAATTTAAAGTATAGAAAATATATTATATTAATTCTCTTCAACTCCTAGTGTTAGCTAGTGCAGTTTCATTGTATCTTTTTAAGTGAATTATATCAATTTTGTCAATTTTTAGATTTAAAGTTGTTATGATTGATGTGCTTCTGGCTTCACCCACAAACATTTGTGTATGTTAACTAAACCTAATTATCAAAATGTTATTTTTAAATGTTATCCACCTTGCAAATTTTTATAAAATCTGAGTTTTCTGTTAAACTGTTTGATTTTATATTTTGGTAGATAATTGAAGTGCAAACTGTGCTACAAATTGAGCTGCTTTGTTATAAAAACATAACAAAGAGGATCTTTGAAGACAGTGATATTTAGTACCTTTAAAGTAATAAAATAACTTGCACAGTTTCACTTAAAGTACCTATGTGCTATTACTATAAGTCTACAGAAAATTCAGTATTTCCTAGAAATATATTTAGATATAAATTATGACAATTATTCATGTTTTTTACGATTTTGTAACATATTTTAGTATAGTTAGCAAAACTTAATTTTCAAGATTATTGAAATGTAACTAAGTATATTATGAAATGCATAATAGTTAACTTTAAATCGCGATGATGTTGTCGCTGTATCTACAGTACATAGTTGTGCCATTACCATTGAATTTAGTGCCAATAACTGTAAAACCTAAAAAAAATGTATTCTAGTCTTTATTGTTACGCATATTTAGTATTTAATCAATGTTTTGAATTAATTTTGAGAATTATACATAACTACATAGTAACTTACGATATGTACATAGATACTGATTTGCACGTTGCATGTTTGAAAGTCAACTTCAAATTTTCTATATAAAGTATTATCATTTTTTTATATTGATACACAGATGTTTTTATAATTTATTTAATATTGAATTTGTGCCACTTCTACAAGTGTGCATAAGCTTTGCTTGCTGGATTTAGATGATAGGTGTACCTTGTAATGTATTGAAAAATCCACATTGAATGACATTATCTATCCAGTTGATGTGTGGCTCTTTACTTAACAAGTTAGGTCTTAAAGAACAACTATAAAGGACTAAGCTGTTAAAGTTAAAAAAATTAACCCGTTACTGCCACCATGAAAGCTTACGTCCCATCTGATAGTAATTATCTGGGAGACTAACTGAATGGTGATTTAAATATTTATTTGCTTTAATATACTTACTTTATATATACTTACTTAACTATTTTTAGTTAATAATTGTCTTAGGTGCCATAGTTTGTTGGTGAGCAATATTTCAAATGTTATTATCTTATACAAATTTATATTACACATAACTACCAGTTACATTATTAAATATAGTATAAATATAATAATATGTCCCTATAATGTTATTACATTTAAAACCATTATTAATCACAAGATGTTTAATAATTGGCAATTTCTCTGAAGGTTGCAGTCACTTTTAAGATATAAATACCAATCAGTATAATAATATGCACAAAAATGCAAAACATCTACATTAAATCTCTCTCGTTCTTTCATCAATAGTATACAATCTTCCTCAAACAGTGTTTCAGATATGAATTGCATATTGAAGAAATAAATTACAAACTTCAAATTTAACTACTTTTGGAATTTTTATGGCAGCTCTCCATGTATTATTATGGCACATATTTTCCTGTTTGCATGCACTAACTTGCTCGCTTTTAAATTTAGGAGAGCTTTTTAAATAATGTTTGAATATTGCCTATTGAATGAAATGTATATCTTCTTAACAGTAAATATAATGGAGTATTAGTTTTCATTTTAAGGATATGTACTTACAATTTGATTGTGTCAAATGGCCATATGCGTGCACACATTACATCAATGAACCAAGACAAAAGGACTTTGCACTCATCACAACAAAATGATTGTGCTGAATCTCCTATGGTTTATGATGTAAACTAAGTAAATACATTTTAAAGGGTGCAGTGCAATAATATGGTACTGAAATGTTATATATTTTTTTAAAGCTTCTGTTGTTTTTTTTATACATTTTTGTAGTTTTATTTTACTAACAGTACCCTTTTCTAACTAACTTTTGACCATTCAGCTAGCATATGTATTGTGTGGATACCTATAATGAAACATAATGTTATATGATAGGGATGGTTTGTTAAGCCTATTATCAGCATTGTAATGAAATAATATAGGGTGTACTTAAATTGAGTGAATAGTAACTTTAGTTAAATTTAAATCATTATAGCACCCTATTAGGTATATGATTGAGATTTTTTGTCATAGTTAGGTCTAACAAAAGTATTTTATACTTTCATGCACCACTAAAATTATTTTAAATTTGCTCTTTATTATTATATAAAGGCTAAGTTTGTTGTAGCATAATTTCAACATGTGAAAGTGTAGGTGTATTAAAATTTGTCAATATATTTCTATTCAACATAATTTCTTGAACCTCTGCATTGCCGATTATCATGTAACATTCTCTAAAATAAAATTCTTTTGATCTATAACTAAACTTATTTAATTTACTACTAATTACCCATTACATAATTAAGCATGAGACATAAGTTCTAACACTGACCTATTTACTTTCTGTTCGGTCGATCACCAACTGCATTGTCCCCTATTGGTTTAACCAAATTGATTGGTTACATTAGGTGGGTGACTAACAGTGACAATTTTTATTCTGGCCAGTCACTGCAAACTTGCTACATTAAAATACGACCACCCTACGTTACATTTGCATTAGTCCATGACCAAAATAATTTGTAGGAGATTTGCTGACTTAGTATCTTTCGATCTATTTCATAATTCATTTATTAAAAATTTTACTTCAACATATTGAACAGATTAAACCGGTAATTAATATTAAAAAATCTAATTTTATTTCTTATGGCAATTTTTATTTATTTCTACATTTTAAAATCTTTCTTACAAATATGTATTAGAACTTACCAACTAGGCGATTTAAAAAAATATACCATATAAAAATAAAATAATCTACATAAATAAAATTAAATTCTAAATTTTACTAACTACTGATTAATTGAAATAATACTACTATTAATAAATCACAATTTTTAATTAAATAATAGTCATCACATACCTCAAATTTACAGATTCAATAATTTTATCTTTGTGTATACACCTTTACAACCATCAACTGATACATTGAAATTTTTAATAATATTATTATATACTTCTTCGCTCAAGATTTTTGTACCCAATTCCTTTTGAATACATCTTCGCAAGTGTTCTTCGGTTAAGGAATCGAATTTTATGAACTTTTTCAAAGCGTTTATTTCTTGGAAGGCTGCCTTTAATTCAGTATAGAAAGAATAATCACATTTCTTAACGTACTGATCATTAATTGTGTCGCAATTGAACACCAATATTATTGTGATATTCTTGTTTAAATTCTCGCTTTTATCAATAAATTTTCTTATATGTTCCTTAACGTACATATCAGTTTTATTCAAGTCGTCAACAACAATCATTGAAGCAGGGCACAGAGTCAGTCCGAGCATCAAGTCTGTTGAAAATGTATCGACAAAACTTGGCATTGTGTAGTGATATACATTTGCATAGTGGTAAAGATTCTCTAAAATTAGTGACACGGTTAACGTTTTTCCAACTCCTGTTCCACCATAGAACACTAATATTTTACTTTTAGACTTGTCTTCAAGGGATTCAATTATATCTTCTATTGCCTGTGATTGCCCAAACAAGTTATTTGACAACGATTGCTTAAGCGCGTTCAAGTCTAATTCTTTACTGCAATCGAAATTCATAACTTGGTATGCTAGTAACGACAGTAAGGCTAGAGTGCTGATAATGACTGATAGCGCAAAGTTAGACACATAAGGCATTTTTTCTTTACGTGTAGGAATTTTTAATGAAAATCGTTTAATTATTGTTGGAGCTTGAATGATTTCTTCGTCGTCAATTCGTTCTTTACAGTCTACATAGTTCTCGTCGGCAGGTTCCTCCTTAATTTTAATTAAAGGTATTGTATGTTCGATATGATTACTGTCATTATATGAAATATCCATCGCGCTCACTGAATGACTGCTCAAATCTATATCCATGGGTTCATAATCGGAGTCCATGATGGTATTTGTCTTCATTGGTCATTTGTTATTTGAATTTGAACAGGAATCCCAAGTATTGGTTTCCGCCGAATGTCGTTCCTTTGCGTCGTCAAAAGTATAAAAACAATTATTAATTTTAAACAAAGTTACTTGGTTAATTGCATGTAGAATTCAAATCCAAATACAATATTATTACTTTCATTCGATAGTTAAAAAAATAAAATAACAAATAAAAAAATTAATCAACGGACCCTAATGTCACATAAATTTGGCAATTTTGGCATATGTCAAAACGTATCGATGAATTTTAGTTGATTCCAGTTGGCTGTGACATATTCTATATATATACTTCTATAAACTTGCCACGCCAATAAAAAAAACGTATTATTATTATAATGGTGCGACTAGACTTAATGTATTGGTGTAATACGATCATTATACTTAGTCAAATTTAAGAAAGGTCTTTATTCCAAATAAATATGATTAACGAAGTAATAATGAACAGGTCTAATTGCTTAACTCAAATAACTTGAGTAAATTTACTATCAATAACAACTATGTTATACTTTCATCCGCCTGGCTGTTTCCTAGTTAAAATTTGTTAATAGTTCAAAACACAATCAATTAAATATTGTGTATCAGCTCTATAATAGACACACGGCATACATTACCTATCGTAGTGATATAAATCTTTGCATTCAATTTATAAAGTTTAGGAAGTAAGGGAAAGATCTCACTATTTTTAAAATGGTAAGTATGCTATATGAGATATCTGGAAATGATATCACAGATATTATGTGGATCATTTTATATTAAAATATCTTAATATTAGAAATTTAATAAAAATCATCGCTATCAATCAAAAGGTTTTAATACTTTGTGCAGCATTTATCTCATGAAGGCTTAGAAAGCTAGAAATACTATAACAACGAAGGAAAAACGCAGTAATTTTACAACTAAAACAATACATTACGTATCTGATACCAAAGAGTATTCTGATTACATTCATATATAATAACAGCCACTATTATCATAAAGGCACATACGTACTACTGTTTTACTCTCTGGTCACAGAAATGTTGACGAGGCTAAATAAATAAAATAATGAATTTAGAAACTTTGCTAAGTGAATATCTACGAGTATTTTTTTTAAATATAATAAGATTAAATATTCATCGAAGATAAAAGAAGTATGGTCCTATTATCTTTGCCTCAGTTCGATCAAAATCAAATGGACACAATGAAGTCAATGAACGTTAAAAAGTTGTCAAAATCACTCAAATAGTCAAGTCCATGTCCAAAACGTTATTTTCGAAATGAGTGGTAAAAATGATGGACCCAACAAAAATTTTAAATCTACACCCCCAACAAAAAATAAAGTTCGCAATCCCTTTGACAAAGCTCTTATAGAGAGATTACATAAACCGATATGCAGGTAAATAGAGAAATTAATTTGTGTTTATATTCGTAATTAAGTTTGGTAAAGTGAGTTTATAACAAACATTATTGTCTAGCCCTGGTATGTGCAAGATTTACAAAAAGAAAAGCGGTGGTTCGTTCAAATGGGATATAGACCAAGCCTGCACGCTGGTGCCTACGGATATCGTCGTGTGCAATAGTCAGTTTGAGCCGTCTCCCGACCCCGCTCTGGAGAAAATAGCTGAAGAAGCTACTGAAAGGTAAGTATACGATGATTTTCCCTGAAAGTAACAAATAAACAGATCTGAAACAGGTTGCTACTAAGTCCATAAAATTCAGGAGTACTAGTACTAGTACTATGTACTTGATGTTGATAACTGATTCATCACTGTTCACTATGCCTGTAGTGATGGCCTAGTAATTTGAAACACTGCCTCATAATCTGACTTTCTATGGTTCGAATCTCAGACGCATTTATAGATTTCGAAGTTATGTGCTCAGCAGTGAAACTGTAAAAGATTGACTAAGACACTGTCCTAAGACATAGAAGTTTTTAATTCAGCAATAATTAGTACTAGTTGAAACAGAAATAGTTCCATTTCTGTAGGTTCATCTTAGTCTTTAAGTAATCAATAACTAATTTTGATAACATTGAAGTAAAGGGTAACATACTGTGTGACCAGTTACTGTACATCAGTGGTTAGGAAATTTTTAAGTAGTAGAATCCTTGCTTGTGCAAATCTAGAGATAACACTACCATATTGTGTTCTGGTTAATAGAGTGCTAAAGGGACACAAGTCAGGTAAGAAACAAGCATAATGGCAAGATGCTCATTGATATCTTTCAATCAATACCAGATAATACTCTTATCTGAGGTTAGCCAAGCTACAGGTGTATTTTTACCCCTGCAGGCTAAGTTAAAATGACTCATAAATTAATGTCTTTTCCTTATCAAACACTGTTTAACCCAAAACACAGGAGCACTTAACTACTGTTACATGGCAGAAATAAGATTTGTAGTAATTGATCACTGGGAAGATTCACAATAAAAACCCAAGAGTTGTATGTAATAGAAATTTTATTTTTTAAAAAGAAATATTTAGACCTATTTTTTTTAATTTTATTGTTACTAGAGAAACCATACAGATATTATTAAAAAATACTATTATAAAAATAACAATATATTAACATTTTTAAAAAGATTAACATTTTTAAAAGGTACACAAACAAAGTATAGTAAAATAAATCAAATGATAGTCATCTGACTGCAGTTGTCAGTCAGTTGAACTACTTACTAAGTATTTGTTATTATTTCAGATTTTTCTCCCAAGAGATGGTAATGCCTAGTCCACTTGAGTCATCAAAGAAAATAAAACCCTTAATTCAAACATGTGTTGATGCTAGTATCCAGATAACTAGCATTGTTAAGGAAACTACCATTGAAACTAGGGAAGGTAATGATTTTACTTGGTTTATGTACAATTTTTTTAATAGTTATAGTGATGAATCCATATATTGAGATTTACATAACATATAGGCATAGACACTAAAAGATCAGTTTTACATAAGTTACAATAATCACAATGAAATTAAAATTACTGTAATGAGACAGACATAGACTATAATATATTATAGGAAAATTGCAAAATGTATCTTTTATTATGCTTTTGATGTAGACTGAGATAAAATTACATTAAATTTGATATTTAATTTTTTCACTCTTTAATCAATCAAATACTCCATGTAATTGTAAGTCATATGAAAATAGTGTGGATCAGGCCTCCCATATCTAGCAGGCATATGAGGTGATGGGATTTAACGTAATGTTTAATATAAAAGTAGTGGCTAAAGCTTACTACATAATATCAAATGTAATTAATGTGTAGTCTTAAAACCAGATACATGATATCACTCTGCTTTTTATGGTAACAAGTGCAAGTATAGATACCATGTATGCACAAGTCATTAATAATTTGGTGCACAGTTTCAGCTCAGACAGTATTAACATTGCCACCAATTCTACCTCCAGAGGTAGAGAGCATCTTACAGCCATTCTGCACTTACACTCAGGTAATAGTCATGTAACATACCATACATAAAGTTTACATCTATAACATTTGTATCGAAAATACCATTGTACATATTGCATTTTACTAAACTAAAAATTTATACAAGGTTCTTCTTCCAAGGTTGGAATAATAGTTATATTTATAGATGCTTGTAGAACACCTTTATAATTTTTGTACAACTAAGCTTTATATTAATCAAAAAACTTTTTACAAGTCCTGTACAATCACATACAATTAGGTGAACTATATGCTTATATAAATATCGTGTTTACCAAATTCTGTACTACAATATACAAAAAGATTTAATTTACATTTCAGGATCAAAACCTTTTATCAGATGAGTATGAAATCACGGCGAATGGATCGCTACGGCGTAAGTTGTTCTTCGAAGAACACAGTGACATGGAACACTATGATTCTGAGCAAACTGATGAAGAGATACATATAGAACCCCGTCCTCCATCCAGATATGAAGCTCACACTCCTGTGATATTCAGTCCGGACTTAGTAAGTTAATTTGATAAATTTGCTAAGTAAAGTTTTTAGGTTTAAATCTTTAGCGAAGAATAACACTTGCTTGCAAGCCTATAGAATGATGATTATGGTTTTGTGTTTGAAGTTCAGGTTTGAAATGTTTTTAGGTTATAATTTAATGATCACTTTCTTATACCAAGAAAGATGGTGTCGTAAGAAAGCTTATTCCTGAGATATCTCTATAAAGTTCTCAAGGTGTGTAAAGTGTAGCAATTCAAACTTGATCATGCGGTGGATTGTTGTTATTCACCCTTTTCATTCTGAGAGTAGAGCCATGCTCAGAAATGGGACAATAATGGGTTGATAACATGGTAACAATCGCCAATACTTAAATATGGTTATTGTAACCTAATGCCCTAGTGTAACTAATTCCATACCTTCCCGGTGTAATGGTTCTTGGAACAATTTTTCCTCTCATGACGCACATTAACAAGTTTTACTCCAATCATCTAACAAGCCTTATTCACTTACACAAAACCCATCTCCACATTTCAATGTCTTACTTTTCTATTTACAGAGCCGTGACCTAGTCGCAAAGGGTATGAAACGTACATTCGGCACGCCGTTGCAGAAAGGCAAAGCGGGTACAAGCAAGCCGTGCTACAGGAACAAGATTCTGGACGTAGTGGACTTTGGCGAGCCTTGCTTCAGCCCTATAGAGTTCAGGACGCCGCAACGCCTTGATCCAGAGTCGGCGACGTCATCCTCACTCGCTTCGGTCTCGATATCGCCGGTCACGAAAGCCACGTCTAGTGATGAAGAGGTAAGTCTGTAAATTAAGAATAGAAAACGATAGAATAGAAGACGATAAAAGCAGTAGTAAACAAACATGTAGTCCATGGCTACTATAGCCCATGGACATCTGTTATCAACCCATGATAAGATTTCCTTGCTATGCCTGAGGAATAAGATTGAATGCCTCAGAAAATTTTGTTTCCCTTACCTTACCTTCCTTTACCTGTTTCTACCTAATAACAGCAGTGTTAACTGCTGTGTTCTGATTTGAAGGGAGACACATACTTTTCTAAGGCATTCTAGCTTAGTCCTCAGGGGGTAGCGGCGCATCTGTGACCGACCTCAGTTAGGAATCTAATCCTACCTGGGGTTGATTGCAGATCTCCATGAGCGGCAGTAGTCACATACATACAATTCTATAATGCGTTTCAAGTGTTGTTTAGCTGTAATGTATTAAAATATTTTTATACAGAAGTTACTATATGTTTATACTAAACTGGGATTGTTTGTAAAGCTAATAATATTGTCAGTGAAATGAAGCATTAACAAAATATGATTTCAATATTTTCATCAACTTATCTGTATATATATCTATGAGATGTATGAAAATAGAATATTGGTTTACTATATGAGGATTATATATTATGATAAACCATTTAAAAACTAGTAATAATTACTATTAATATGTAGATTAAGATTCTGTCCTACATTTTGGCACTGAATTTGACATTTTGGCATTTGGATGCATGTTTCTTTGCAGAAAAACAACTTTACATCGCCAGAGTCAGAGGCAATGGCTACCTGCCTCGACTGTATCGAATCGGAACCAGAAAGTGCAAAGAAGGGATTGTGTCTTTGTAAAATAACTCCAAATAAATCGCATTTAAAGAGAAGTGCTTCCCTCAAAAATTCTCCATATAAGAATAGGCGAGGGTCGGATTCGTTGTCAGAAAAACGAAGCCTGAGCATGTCCAGTTTACATAGAAGCCGATCAGTGCAAAAGTTAGACTTTAGTATGGATATGAGCATTGATGGATCATTTCACAGTAACACACAAGGTAAGCAAGGCTATTTATGATTGTTATGTATTGGGAAATACTCATAGGCTTTGAGTAACATGTATAAACAGATGTGGGGTCTGTTTGTTGTGTCAGTTTAGAAATCAACTATTTCATCTGTCCATTTGTTGTAGGAGGTTACTAACAGATTAAATCTAGGACAGGGGTGCAGTGTCCTTATTTTGATATTATGTATATTATATTGACAATAACAATCACAATCTTATGCAGAAATTACGTCTAAATACTATATGATACCGATACTAAAAAATTTACTTTGTGCAAATAAATATTATTTTTCTATATTTCATTCTTCATACATTTATTTTCAGCTGATTCGGAAAGCAGCCCTACGCAAAACAAGGACACATCTTGGTCCATAGTCGAAGACACAAGCATACAACAACTAGTTAAAGTACAGTCGTTAAGGGAAATATCTCGCGAAATCCAGTCTTCCAAGGAAATATATCATATTAATCTACTAGATGATACTCCTATCAAGGGGAAACGTAAAATAAATATACTCTCCCATGAGATTAGCAAAATTCGTGCCCCGGTGACAATCAGCCCGGCGCACATGTCTCTAGACAGTAGCCTGGATAACTTCGAGAATCCACTCTGTTTAGAAGATAAAAAGATAGATTTTAGCAAAGTAGATCTCAATTTTTTGACTGAATCATCACCTCAATATAATTTAAATGCTAACAGTGCCAAATATACCAGTGATAGTACGACGAGCTTCAAGAGAGTCGACAGCGGCTTTAATGAGAATACGTTTTACGCTAACGCTTCTAGTTACTACGAGAGTGCCATAAAACCGTCGGAACTGACCGTGACTAATTCCTCCAAGTTGAACGCCAGTAATAATAGTAAGACTGCTCTTAAGGAAATATCCAATATTAATTGGATGAGAGTTGACAGTGGGTTTAAGGATGAAACAACGGGAGATAGTATGCAGTTTTATCCAACAAGTGAGAATAGTGAACGAAAGTTTGGGTTCCATTTCTCTGAGCCTAAGTTGGATGATAAAGAAAACGTAGCCTCTGGCGATTTGGAACGACTATTGCAGTCCGCAAATAAGAACGAAGGCATGTCTATATCGGATATTTTTACTGAAGACTTAACTTTCAACTGCAACTTCTCATCTACTCCCTCTAAAAATAAGTCACGCAAGATCAATCAATAACGGTTCATTTAGTTTTAATTTGTTTCTGTCAATTCAGCTGTCCTTAGTCTTTGGGTATAGATAGATGGGGTGTGTGGGCGCGTATTGGCATCATAGTCAATTATTTTTAGAAGGGTTAAGTCCATAACAATGTAGGAGTGACCTCATTGGCACCTTTAGTGGTACAATGATGTAAGTGCAAATACCATGCAAGGAAAATGCAATAGGAAAAATGTAATTGAAGGACATTGAATGTGTTACATTAATCCTCACCGAATCCAAAATTTCAAATACAATCCACTTATCGGAAGTTGTGGTTATTACAAAGGAGACAAAGTTGGCACATTTTTTCTGTTGTTTGACTATTATTCCACTTATTCATTGTAATGAGTACAGATATGAAATTCTTTTGAGTATGTTTTGTCATAAGTTAATTAAAATTTAATATATTAGTGAATTAATTATTAGGTATAATTTTAATATTTTTGGGCTAAATGACAAAGTACTATAGAAAATTAGGAGTTTAATTAGGCAAATCTCTTTCCAGGCCATGATAGGATAATTTTTTTTTTTTTTTAAGAAAACTTAATAAAATGGTTAAGATTCGCACTGCAATACATAGAACCACATCTATTGTTCTATCTATTGTAGTGTGAGAGATAGTTAAGGTTAAATGTATTGCCCTGACTGAAATTGTAATATGATATTCTTTATGAAAGCAAATTTTGCTATAGTCTGAAATACTTGAGAATCTCTTGATTTATAAATATTATTTAGAATACTAATACGTCGGTTTTAAGTGTAGAATACAAGAACAAGACTTATTTTCGTGAAGTACTAGCTGACCCGGCAAACTCAGAATCTATTTATGAAATATATTTCATATTTACTCACCTTTTAAACCTTCTCGGGACTTCCATAAATTATTTTAAACTAAAATTAGCCAAATCGGTCCGGCCTTTATTGAGTTTTAGCGAGACTAACGAACAGCAATTGATTTTTATATATATAGATATTAGTATTCTTGTGAAATATATAATTATTCGAATTTTCAAGGGCTACAGTTAGTAGGATAAGTTATGGCTTTATAACCTAAAGACTGAAGACTGTTGAATTGCACAGAATGTAGGATATTTATAGGATTATGAATTTTATAGACGTTTAGATATTTTTGGGTACATTATATTTCTGGTTTGTATTGACGTTGCTCCATTATTGTGGATTAATTTATCGATTATGTTGACATTGTTTATAAATAATGACATTTTTGCATGAAATAATTGTTTTGAGATTGTGTGTTTACTTGGTCCAAGTAAGTAACATTTAATAAAAATTTAAGACTGAACAATGGAATATTTGACTAATATCATGAGTAAAACACTTATTTATTTAATTATTAAAATAAAAGTAATCATATGCAGAACGGTACCGGTTTAAATATTTAGAATTTAACAGTGTCATAATTAAATTTAGATTTAAAGAGTACTAGATTAATTACAATAAATTTATTATTACTTTACATGATAAATATTTTTAAAAATTGAAATAAACAGTACAAAGAGTATTACATTATCAATTTAATAAGTGCAACATAAGTATATTATTAAAAAAATAAACTGTTTATCCAATGGAATGTTAATATTATCCGATATATAAATCGGAAAATGTATCAAAATATATAACCCCAGTGAATTTAAATTTGGTGCCACATACCTTTATATTTTACAGTATAATTACTATTTATTAGCATTATTACTTTTATTATAATGACTAGAAAATATCCTTTTTGCACGACTGCTTACGGCAATGTTTTTAAAGAGTACATATGTATGTATTTTTCATTCCTTGACACAGCATATAGGTCAAACGGCTTGACGAATTTTTACATATGAAATATAGTTAGATTCGTCTAAATTATAGGAGTGACATAGGCTATATTTTTAATCGTAATATTCGTATTATATTCTCATTATAATAAGTGTAAAATTCATTCTCATTGTAATTATTGTATTTTATTTAATTACCGCTTAGTTGCGCACCAAATAAATATACGTATCTACTAACCGCTAAAACATCAAAAAATCCGTATCCTCCAAAGCATATATTTCACCGAATCATTAACCGATTAAGTTGTTTTTGTAAAGCGTACATCGCGAATTAATTTGTTAATTAAGCTACAGATGATTTATCACAACGCGGTTACAAAGTCCACGATATTGTTTACAACGAGTTTTGTAATGAATGTCACCATATTTTCTATTATCTCCCTAATTTAATTATACGGACTCATTCTAAATATAGGTGTGCGTTAATAATGTTGTTTTGGATTTTATCGAATTCCATGAAGATCGATATATTTATGATTGATTCTGTGGAACTGGGGGCTGGTGACATTCTTAACTTAGAAAGGATTACTTATTAAACGCAGGGAATAAGATGGCATATTTAATAGTCGTAAACCTAATAAATACAAAGGTTGCAAATACTTATTAATTATTAAAAGTAATAATAATTAGGTAATATAATTGCTTGACTTCTCATAGCTTAACACTACAATTAAAATACCTTAAACAAAAGATAAAGAAATAATACGTCTGCATTCTAATAATATGTCGAAGTCTCTATGTAACTTTGAATGAATATATTTGTGAAGACAATAAAATTATATAACCAATAAATAGATTTTATAAGCAAAATAATAAAAATCCATAGAGAATAAGCTTGTTAAGAATAGAGAATCACTAAAAGATTATAGAGGATTAGGAAAACTAAAGTTTTCGCAAAACCAAAATTTTGTTGATCACCGATACCTTTGTAACGTATTTCTAGTACATGTTTGTGATTTTAAACAACGTATAACACAGCTTGAGACATTACAACCGAGATAAAATAAAGAAAATTGATGAAAGAAATTATCAAGTTATCCATGTTCTTATGTATGCCTTCGATCGACGATATAACGAATGGATCAGTTTACGAAAATAGTTCCTGACCATGTTCTCTTTGTAATTTATTTTAAAGACCTTTTCGATAATTCAATAATCCATCGATCGTCGTTTTATCGACTTGCACTCGTTGAAAAGCCAAAACTACCTCACTGTCGTGTGTGTATATCGATCGATGTCGATCAAGGGGATCAATCGACGAGCGAATTAGCACCCAAATGTAGCTTTGGAAAAAATATATACCTTCACGTGTTTATTTTTATTTATACATTTTCGCATAACAGAAATATGTTCTAAAATAATATCTGCTTAGTATCTTATCATAGGCTTGAACTTTGGCCTGTAATCACATATTTTAAATTATCCTTCAAATTAAAATGAATATCATACATCTATCACATAGTGGCGGAAGTAGATAAAACGTTACATAGTTATTCAAATGATGAGTTAATTAAAACGTGATTTATACTCCAAACAGTTTAACGTGCATACGGTTGCGTTAAGAGTGCAATATTATTATTTAAATTTAATTTGAAATTAATAAATTAAGTTTATAAGTTATATTTGCCATACTAGAGCTTTGTTAAGTTTTATTTAACGAGTTGACAGATAGTGATTATTAGGAGGGTACTTGGTCAATATACCGTTGTCCATTGACAATTAAACTCACGGTGTTTTATAGTTTTCACAATCGAGCTCCGTGATCGAGCAGACCGCTCGTGCGTCAATCGTATTTAACAAATAACCGCAGATTGATAACGTCCGTAACCCCTGTTATCGGTATCCCGGAACGTCTGCGAAGTAGCAATGCGGATCTATTAAGTAATTACATGTACCAACGGAGGTTGTGTCCAGTGCATTTATGATTATGAGTCCCTATATAAACATCGGGTACGAAACAAATCGTTACTGTCAACCGAACAATTAGCAAGAACGGTACTGCGTCGCCTGGGTCAATTGCTGATCGTGTTTCATTACGCTGAAACTGTCGATAACGCTTATTGACACGTGAGCTCAAATTGCGGGTGTCTGTTCGCACTTTCGTCACTTCGTTAGTCGCGGTAACAATGTACAACAAAACGAGTGCAACGTTGATGCTGCACACCATCATGATATTGATGGAAAAGCAGAACGCCACTGACGTCACGAATTTCCCTAGCACGTTCTATGGTTAGTTTATTTTATGTTTTCTGTTATGTTTTTTTATATTCGTTTCTTTGGCTATACTTTTTAAAATGTAAAACAATAGGTTTTTTACGTGTGGGTATATTTTTTAAATTTTGAAATTAATGTAATAACTTTTAAATTTTAAGATGATCCGGAGATCGAGCGTTGCTATAGTGTGTACGGGTGCTTTTCAAAGGCGTACCCCTGGACCGAAAATAGACCTGACAACTACTTTCCTGCATCACCCGAACAGCTAGGAGTAAGGTAAAAAAATCATTATTAACTTGCCCAATTAACCCAATTGCTATTGAACTTAAGGTCTCCAAATGTATCTAAATTCGTCGATATTATTTCTCAATGCGTACTTGAGGAATCCAGATATAAGTTTGGAAAAATGCAGAATGTCCACTACAAAATCTGTTTTGCCAATAAACCTTACATAGTGTTTTTTTTTATGGGCATTTTCCATGTTATTTCTTTGTATACAATTATTTAATACTAATGATGACTTATGAAAAGTGTTTATAAAGAAAGAAATCTATACCAAAGTTTTCGCTCCTGCACCTGATCCAAATTTACGCACAATAAATATTTGGCATTGATAGAAGACAAATTGTTTTATAGTGGAGTTTCCTGTTATTTTTTTCCTTGTGAGGAATTCCTTCTGTCCAGAATTCAGGGAAATAATTATCGTACTAATAATATCCTTATTGATAATATTACACTCTTACATATCTGCAATTTTCGCCCGTCTTGACACAATTAGAGATTATTTTTATATATTTTTTTTTTGGTAAGATTGAAATATTCAGGCTACAATTTAAACTTAATCTGACTTTAAATTTAATTATTGGAGGATTTTTACCGGATTTTAACCCTAGGAGGGTTAAAATAATCTGTTTAAATGAATATACTGAAAGTTTTGAAAATAATTGAAAATGTACTTTTCAATTATTTTCAAAACTTTATATTTTTATAAACATAATGCATAACTTTGATTGCTTACATATTTTTTTAATGAAAATAGATAAATAACGTTTTTTTGTCTTTATACCTTACAAATTGGATATATTCATACTGTTAAAATATAATGCATATGTAATATAATATACAGATCATTAATATATACGTATTGAGGGTGTGGTCATCAATAAACTTAATTAATTGTTTATCCTCAGCAGTGATTTATGCTAAGCAATATAATTAATTGATAACGAGAATTAATGCAAAGTTTTGTTTATGATTAAGGAAAATGCTCTTCGGTTATCAAATCTACACCATTCGGAAAGGAGAGGTACTTCATTTTGATAAATATATCACAAAATTTAGGTATGATGGCAAATACTCTCAAAATGT